>JARQTI010000703.1:292787-366828 GCA_030142655.1 Trachelus tabidus
TCTCTCTCTCTCTCTCTCTCTCTCTCTCTCTCTCTCTCTCTCTCTCTCTCTCTCTCTCTCTCTCTCTCTCTCTGCCGAGCTGCCCCTTGCCGCCCATCTCGAAGGGGAGTGCGTGGAGTGCATCTCTCGTCGTGTAAGCTGAGCGCACTGTTAGCCTTTTGGCACCCTCTTTTTTCGAAACGGCACTTACAAAGATCCACCTCTATACTCGGTTAGGATCCTTTGGATGGAGTCTGCCAGTCGCTGCGACGTGTAACCAAGTTGAGCTAACCGAGCGCGGATGGCCGAACCCCCGATATCAATCAATCAGCGCTCCTTTACGGCTGTTCTCTCTAACGCTTAACGTAAACTACTATTTAAGAGCGGATTGTTACACTAAAATTACCACATGGCTCTCGTGGACTCTTTAAGACTCTCCAGCTTTGCATCTTACTTTCATTTGGGTGAAGAACAAATTGTTTTTCAGGTATTTCCTTAACTCCGTTTTGAGCATCTACCAACGAGACCGCTAAGTTTCAATTGGTAAACAAATTCTTAAGCCTATACTGTTAACGATTCTATATGTTTTTCTATCACAAATTATAATTTACCGATTAATTAATTTATCGGAAATTACGCGGAAAAGATTAGTCCTAGTACTTGTTTGCTGTAGACAAGATCTTTCGACTTTCAGATGTACATTGTGATCGCATAATTCTCGTACAATTTAATGCGCGTCGAGGTACGTATTAAGGCGGCGAAAAAAAAGAAAGATAGGGAAATAGGTGGTAGCTTGGATTGGCGATCGCATTAGAGAAGTTTTCTTTAACAGATTAATCGAGGGAGCGACATTCCAATTAACCACTATGTGGAACTCTTGTACCATACCATGTTTATTGCGTGCTATAAAACTAGCTTGTTCAAATAGGCGCAGAGGAGAAAAATTTCGCACGTAATAAAACAAGCAGGTACCCAAGATACCGGGGACGGAAAAACAACTTTACATCATGCTACGGTACAGGGCAGCAGCCCTAACAATTATCTCTAATGACGCACGATACTATAAATCGACATGTGCATACCCGGTCGATGAAATCGCCCTGCCGAGCACCGAGATGGAAGAAAATAGAAACCGCTCGCCAGGCTCTCTGCGCCGCTCGAGAAGGAATCTACCGGTTGTGTAAGTAGCGGCACCTGACTGCAATGCCGATGGTCCAAGACCGGCCTAGCCTAGCCTATCCTAACCCGGGTTACCCAGCCTCCAGCCGTCTCCGATTGTGAGCAGCTCTCTTCCTTTCCTTATTCTTTTTCTTCTCCTTTTCCTCCTCCTCGTCCTCTTCGTGTCTCTTCCGATGGCACCCCACCTTTTCTCTTTCACCTCCTCCTCCCGACCAACCCACTGCACCCGCCGCGGACTAGCTACCCTGCCCTGGCCTCCGCGACCGGATGAAAGGGAATCAACGCGGAAATTGTTATGGTAACGATCTAATTGCTGCACGCTCTCGGCCCAATTCGCCATTCATTGCTTGTCCGTGTGCGCAACGGACTAGCATTGCAGATCACCAAGGAACTACCAAGTTCTGTCCAACTTCCAACAAGCCGCTCGATGTACCTACGTCACGGCGTCCATATATAGCGCGTTAGCGTGCGAATGGTTGAAGCAATGAGGATCAGCGAGACAAAACTTTGACGGCGTCTTTGCATTAATTTCCTTCGCTTCTATAGTTATAATATTAGAACGGGATATTAGGATACTGTCGCTCGATCTACACGAGCGCTAGAAAGTCTTTGGTCGCCATTAGATATTCAATCTGTTGTCGAGTTTGTCCGATGATTTACAGTAGGAGGAGCTACGAGATGAATAGCTTGATAAGAACAATCCGAGATAAGTGACAAATGATACCTTCTAAAATTTCATTGTTATAACTTCATTCGATGAGTTAGACCCCCGACTTCTCGACTTCTCCATCATCCGAAGGGTTCCATCAATTTATCGGTTGACGCTCATCATCGGTACCCACGGCGACTCCTTTATCGACGCTCTTATCGAAAATCTCTTGTTATAGAGATCCGGAAACTCGTTAGGACCGCCCAAGCTTCCTACGGGCCGAAAATTCTTGTTTGGGCCTTTAGCGCGTCATCGTAATGGCCCTGTCACGTGATCAGATGTCTCAAGCAGGAGAAGGCGGCGCAAGAGATTCGACACGCAGGTAAGAACTTGCGCGATTAATCTTTCGGTATTAGTTATTCTCTTTCGGTTTATTATAAATTCAGAAATCTCCGTCTAATAAATATAGAGATTACTATGCGTACAGCGAAGTGAACGATTAGCTATTACAACGCTTTTACCAGCATGACCACAGGCATTGAGACAACGGGCAACCACGCAGGTCTTGCACTTAGCGCAAATCCATAAGTCTTTACAATTATAGTTTCCGTATTTTCTTAAGCAGACGGAGGATTGGCTGGTAATGAATCACGCAGACAGTATAATATGTATATGCACGCATTGTAATGCATAGTGTAAAAACAGGACTCGGGGTTCTCCACGTATACGTATACGTAAGCTTAAGTTTTACCCTCGCCTTGTGCCTAGTAATAAATAACGCGGTTGCTCGAAGAGAGAACGAGGAGGAAGAGTAGGAGCAAGAAGTACCAGAAGGGGAAGAATAAGAAGAGGAACGAGATGAAGGAGGAGGAAAGAAGAGAAGGAGTAGGAACGGATGAAAAATAAAAGTCGAAGCGGGTAGAAAGAGGAGGAAGCGGAGAAAAGTAAAGGAACTGGCAAGGTGTGCATAAGTACTCCATTATACAAGGTATAGTTGGCGGTTCGAGAGAAGTAAGAAGAAGGAGAGGACTTACGACGATCCGTGTGTACGATACTTTACGATAACTCACGATGCCTCGCGATGCCTTACGATACCTTACGGTGCGGCCTGACGCGTTACAATGCTCGAGAGCAAGTTGATGATGATTTACATTATCCACCTCTAACTACGAATGACCTCAGCTTCCTTTAATGTACAAATATACATATATATAGATACTATATATATGTACACATATGTATTATAGGTCTTTAAACGTTAGTTGCTTTGTAAATCCCTTTGAAAAATGTAACGTTGTGGGATCTACGAGTATGCAATATCTTGTTGGTCGTCAAAGATACATTTTTGATCTTCATCCATTGAATAATCGTTTTTGATATCTAAGTCGAATAATTAATTTTTGCATCCATTTCAAAAATTATTACTAGTATCGTCGTTATGTGAATTAAAAAAGTTGTGAACGATTCGTATTACAAATTTAATATGTCGTGGCGTCGTGAACGGATACACGGATTCGAAGCTAGTCTTAACAAACTCTCCGTACTTTGCTCCTCTCGTTAGCAAGAATCACTCAAATTGTTCGTTTCCTGGTGACGCGCTGACACGAGCCCACAATGATTGCACGTGAGTGGTGAAATCGATGTCGAAAATTATCAGCGAATGATTCATTTTTCTAGTAAACACGGCAGGTCGTCGACTGGCGTGCTAGTTTTTCGTTCTCGGGATGCTGTTGATGTTGCCGGGAACGGACAAGGAAGGATCGTTACCTCGGCGGAATGTTGTAACTGAGCCTTTGTCATTAGTTGGAAATAAACTGGTTGCTCAACGCTTCTTTAAAAGTTAACGCTACTTGCGCCTCGTGACTTAGCAAATCGGTGAACATTAAAGATTTGCATTGTGGCCCATCATCAAGGTCAATTAGTGACCCAGGAGCGAGTTGCGTGCACAGGTGGACATTCTCGCATTGAATTTCATGAGTTTACTGCGGCGTCATAGAAAAAAAAAGAGATGGGCATTGGAAAGTAGTAACGAGCGGTAACCTATAATAAAGATACACAGCTCGGGGCTGTTAATGCAAAAATTGCTTGTAAGAGGATTTCAATTATAATAATATATATTACGAGTAGTATGTTTTACCTGGTAATCAGCATCATGGTATTCGAATACAATAATCACCTGTGTGCACAGACAAACTTTTCAGGTGCGTCGTTGACGTGCGTTAATAACTCATTTTTTACGGGCGTAAAGAAAACCGAAAACGAGTAGCTCGCAAGCGCAAAAGACGATATAAGTAAGAAGCGGACAGCACACCGATAGGAAGCTACAAGAGTCCCCCATTGTTGTTTGTCTTGCTGAATATTTTAATTGGATGTAGTCTCGGTGTTATTTATTGTCTAACAATGGCTGGAAGACTGGTAATTAATTACGTTGTTTTGTTACTTTATATAAAGATAGCAGGTCGATAGGAGTTAACCGACTGTGAGCAACAATGGTATACAATGCGCAATTAGCGAACGGAGAACAATGTGGAGTCAGACAGCGCGCTTGCGTGCCGTCGAGGTATTATAAGGGATATGCACGCGGAGGCCGCGGTCTGCGCGTGCGTGAGTGCGTGCGTGACGAATGCGCGAACGAGTGTCCGTTGGTAGCTGCAGTCGCGACTCCGCGGGACGGTGAGACGCGGGTCGCGACTAACGAGCTGTTGCCCGGTGTGCCCGGTGTGCCCGGTGTGCTGTCCTGTGCGTTCTGTGCGCTCCCTGCACTCCTGCGCTGAATCCGCTGAATCCGCTGAATGCGCTGAACACTGTGCTTCGCGATCTGCACACTCTTTCCTCTCCACTGCATTCGGTGCACGTTGCTCGTTGCCTGCTGGAAGGGACGCGCGCTGCAGGCGTTGCGGTGGCCAATACTATTATTCCTGCTCTACCTCCTTCTCGTCATCCTTCTTTTACTCATCCTAGACTGTCTCTTTCCCAAGTTCGTATTTTTCGCTTCCCTACAGACCCCGAATAACCCACTTCTGGCCAGTCCTACTGACTGGCGATTGTCCATTTGTCTCTTACCTTTTTTGTTTGTTTCTCCATTTCATCAGCCGCTAGTGTTTTCGGTTTTTTGGAAATTATTTAATACTTTGTCGTTTAAATCGACTGATTGACGCAGTTGGAAAACATGTAGATATTACCGTTGAGTTACATTTAGGTATCCAATTCTCCTCCTTTGCTATTCTTCTTTACAATTGGCTTCTGTGACCGTCTTCGGGCTCGACACAAGTACTTCATCGTTATTTGCAATATTTATGTTATTTGCCTGGTTATTTCCTCGACGACCTTTGACCAATGCACTTTCCCAATGAAATTGAATGAATCTGCCGAGCGATTTCAGTCACTACCTACGAAGACTCAGTCCTTCGGAGGTTTTATTATTTTTCCAATAAAATTAAGTCGTTCATTTCCTTATATAAATTACTTTTTCTCGATAGGAAGTCAAACGTCATTATAGAACAAAATGGTACAAAATATTTTCGCATCCAAACATATATAATATATAATCCACCTATATACCGTATGTTCCATCACAAGTACATTTGAAGCTACCGCGTCCGAGAGCGAACTTATATCTTGTTTTCGCGTGAAAATCTAATGATATCAGTCAGTGTGCAAATATTTTGACAGCTTCGAAATGAATAACAAATGTGTAGAGCTAAGTTACGGAAAAATATCACATCTACAAAACTACTTATTCTCTTGTGTGATAAGTAGCAAGATTATTAATAAATTTTATCTAATTGATCAATGCATTATTTGTATGTAAAAGACTTTTAATTATGGTAACCTACAATGACGATCCATCGATGCTCCTCGTTCTCTCCTATCAGATAATCAAATTTGGTTTCATTATACCGTAGCTTGTAACGAGTTTATCTACGATGTCTCTATGTAATTTCATGCCACGAAGTACAAGGGTATTCCACGAGTTCGTATGAGCATCCGAAGTCATGAAAAAAGACCAAACATCAAAATGATCCCGGAGGGAAATGCAAACTCCTGTATTGCTTTATTTCATCCTCAGAACGTCCGCACCAATTTGCAATCCGTTGTGACCTCCAGTGGATACTGGTCACTTCCAGATTTCACAATCAGATTGACCTATGAAAGATCTGGCAATGATTTGTCAATGATTCTCAAGTGATCTATGAAGGATCTGCACACGATCAAGTATGCAGAGACGGATTTTGGAGGCACAAATACGTAAAGTACTTATATTCGGTTATTTGGCCCAAAAACACACCGCCCGAGTATTGTTTTAACATAAGAATCAAATCGCCGTGCTAACTTCAGGTGGTGCGTTTAGACTTAATTATCTGGTACAGATAAACATAGATCCACACGATCATATTGTATATACAATTAAAGCAATATTTAAACACTTACGTACGTTATTAGTTTAGACAAAATATGTACATACGTATGTATATTCACTCGACACGCGGTTCTATTATCATACATTTCTTTTAAACATCGACGGCACATATCGATAGTAATGCATTGATGATGATAGGGGGAGGGGGGGGGGTGACGTATGTGTCGTCAATACAAAAACTCAATGACGGTAAGCTATCGACTTTAACGAGGTAATGTCAAATATTTGACGTTCCGTAGACTAATTGGCGCTATGTAAATTGCTGACAATTGCCGCGGTAAAAAACTATTATCGGCACATCACGAATGGATTCGACAAAGAAGTTGCGTCACACTTGGATCTGTCATTTATAAATGCTTCCTATTTACGTATATGATTTCTCGCAATAAAGAACGGCATTAGTGTCCGACACGATTGGCCGATCCTTTCACAGTGAATCATTACCGAATCACAATGTTAATTCTTTTGGCTTATTTAGAAAGGATTTAGAAAGTTTAATCTACTACGGAGAAAGAGATGAACATCTTCAACAGTACAGTTCAACTGCGAGATCAGTGTCTTCTCGAGGGGCCACTTTCTTACGTTTTAGAACATAAAGGAGTCCCTTGAATAGGACCGATTATGGTGATCCGACTATATGACTTCAAGATACGCAGAAGAAGGAACAAATTTCGATGATTTTGACTTAACAACGATAAATGAAAGACAATGATGACTTATCTTATGACATTTAATTAACATGGATGCGTAGTACATGTATGTACATATATATTGTCCGATCTCGATGTCGTTTGACAGTTAAGTTCAAATTTATCCGACTCTTCATCGATTTTGAATCAATTACTTATGAGTGTTAAATTTATTTAAAAATTTTAGGAATAATATACATTTTGGATCAAATGATTGTATATTGCTGTGGAAGAGGATGAGAAATATACTAATTATTGTAAGTTATTCGGGCATACATGAGGTCTCGATCTAGTCTAGTGTAAATTCTTAGAATTATGGACGAGGGTGAACCCTTGTTGAAAGGAAGGTCAGTTCGCATCGACCTACTGCGTAAAAGCCTTTAGGGTTCGGTTAAGGATAGGGATATGTGGCAGTAGAACAACCCTGCCACCCCAAGGTCAATGCCACAGGGTCTTCGCTAAAAAGTCAAGCTAAAATATAACTCTGTTTAAACGGAGTTTATCGATCGACATCACGTGACGAGTTCTATTTTCTCCGCTTGAATGTGCAGCCATAAGGTACGTGTCGTTATTTTGCGTAGGGTGCTCTTAATTTAGTTGTACCATCAAGTGCGTATTATTAATTCTTAATACTACATGCAAGTCATACAAATAATCAATTTTTGTGGCGTAAAGTAATTTTGTCGTCAACTAATTTTCTACGGTACATTCGCATTCCTAGAAAACTTTGACCATCAAATTTTTATACCAGGAAGCAGTAGATGGGACGTTACACATTTGTATTGTCATTCTGTATATCGATGAGGATTTATGCCAAAAGTATTATAAATAAATAAATAATAATAAATATATTCGTGTTTAAATGAATTTCTAACCTTTAATGGAAACTATAGAAATTACATGAAGAGGTTGTGAAAGAAAGTCCCAGGACAATTGTGTGCCCAATTAATCCCAGGAAGGGTTCTGGTAATCGTAACAATATCGTTCTGCACCGAGGGATAAGGCGTGGAGGTGGCGGCAGTGGCGAAGGCAGAAACGACAAGGCGCGGGTGCAAAGCGATGAAACAGAATCAACCCCTGGTGAGAACAGGTCGAGGGTGTTGGTAGTCTGGTAAGGGGAAGGGGTGTCGGAGGAGAAACACAGACGACACTTCATCAGCTCCAGCGACAGCCACAGTATTGTCATTTGTCCCACGTGATACACGCTCCTACGCTTTCCACCCCAACCGTCGTTAGTCGCCCAGTTGACGGTTCTATCACGATCGCGGGATATTACACTCTCCATCGTACGTTCTTTAGAAATTGAATTCTTTGTTTTATCTTGTACGCAAACCGCGACCAGCACTCGTGAGTTTAGGCAACCTCTTTCCGAGCAAGTCCAAAATAATGGAGTTCAAGTTGGAATCATCAACGTAGAAAAATGAATTGACGCGTGATAACAGTCAAGCGTGTCACGTACTTTAAAAGTGTCAGAGAAAAAGGGATTCGTATCCCAGAAAAATATTCTACATTGAGACGCGACATGAAACTTTCATGGAAATGGAAGATCCTAACAGAAATCCTTAGTGCACAGAGTTGCGCTGATAATTGCAATAATTGTCGTAGCAGCATTGTTCGGCTCGGGTCGAACGGTACTCTCAGAAGCGGCCGACGTCCGACGTCCCTGCATATAGAACAAGTGGTCGCTTGATTCTCGACTGATTGTTCCATTCTGAGAGCTGCTCGAGCCCCACACAGTTCGCACCTCACCTCCCCATCCTAGTCACCCCGAACACCCCGAACACCCCGGATACCCTGGATATCCTGAATACTTCGGACACCGAGCACGCGAGTGAACGAACGAATCACAGCGAGAGGACCCTCGGTCTCGTAGCGCGTCACCCTGAAGTGTCGTCGAGCGTTCCCAGGGCGTCCCAGGGCGTCCCAGGGCGTCGGAGCCGTAGAAAAACACAGGCCGACCGAGATAACCGTGCAGCACGGTTCTGACGTGGAGCCTCTTCCCCGGGTTGGCCGCACCGCCTAACAACCCAGTGGCAACCCCACACGAGCCAAAACGAAACAATCACCGATTCCTTCATACGTGATTGCCCGTATTGTCTGCAGAGTTCCAAACAATGAACCTACCGTTTTGTAACGTCATTTGCTCCCTTTTCAAGAAACCTTTTATTGCCGCTGCCCGCAAACCCGTTGCGCATTCGCCACGCGATGCCAAACTCAGTGCAAAGTGAAACTCGAATGTATTCCGGACCGCTTTCTTGCGAAACCATTAATTGGTCCTTCGTACTCAGGTGCATCGCGAGCACCGATGTGATCCAGCTGTTCTCATTATCGCTGCATTTCATTTCTGAAGCTATGTCCGCACCCAGATAATTTGCCACGCTATCGAGCACCATTTGGCTCAGATCATCACGCTTTCGATGAGCGTATGATTCGAATGTATAAGCGAGCGATATTCGATAATTGTACTTGAAACAGGAAGAAGAATCAGACGAACGACATGCGTTGAAGAGTTTGAGGTTTTCTATTGGGGGGGAGACGGGGGGGAGCCTTCCGTATAAAAGGGTAGAGTAAAGCGACATGGCGACGGAAGGCGTACCCGAGACGCGGCTTAACCTCAAAGGAATCCGATTAAGCGGAAGGATCGGGACGCGATATAGAGGAATGGACGGCGCTCGTTGATCGTTGGTCGTTCATGTTGGTAGAACTGTTGCCAGAGGGCACGAAGACACCAGGCAGTATGACGTGGTCTTAAGTGGAGTTTCCTGAGGCGCCTCGACACAGAATGCGCTCGGTACTGTCGCGACGTCGCCATTATACCCGAATAAATAAAAATAAAAGCAATTAAATATCTTAATTAAGGCTATTAATCAAGTTGTCGGGATGCAGCTCCCAAGCTTGATTCAGGAATGGTAGCGGTGAGCAATTTCTTGCTGCGGTTCTGCGCGCGTTTACCAACTACGAGGCTATCATGTTGCTGCGCACACGGACGAACACCTTTTCGAACAATCTGACGCACGGACGCAGCTACACCAGCATTGGAATGCCTCGTCCTTCGTCCATCCGCATTACCATATTAGGCAGCACCTCGTCTTCTTCCTACCAAGCCTTTCGAAAATTCGCAACGTCCTCAAATCTAATTCACAGAAATATAATCAAACATTCGATCTAATCGAAATGAAGCAAGTCGATTGGAATTGACTCGTATTCTCTTATTCTCTCGTCCTTCTCTTTTCTCTCTAGCTACTAGATTTCCTCTATGCACCGCTGCACAAAATCATTAGGTTGGTACCTATGCAGCTCATAAACCCGCGTATATCGATGGTATCGTTCGTTTTGCGAGAGGACGAAACGTCTTTATTAATATCTGAGTATGAACGACTCGTTCAGGCAGGTGATCGTAACGCGTTTCAGGAACTGGTTGGGTCGTGGCTCAATGCACGTCTGCGAGACTTTGCTCTTAATGAGAAACAATTTGGTAATTATTGAAGACCATGGTAATTTGATACATTGCGAAATTTATCGGATATAATTATTGATTCGTTGATAGTTCCATATTGTTTCCCTCACGATGATCTCGATTGGAAATTGTATTTGAAATATTCCTCCCATCACTGACAATCTAACGGAAGATATTGAATATATCTATATCGTGAAAAATAATATAGTACTCTGTAGGACGACAAATTTGTAGATTAAGGCGAATTACGTTAGAGTCCTAAGAATGCGAGGATTCTAACGAGAAATTGGCTCCCTCGTGGTTAAACAGCCAGTTGACTGTAAAGCCTCGCGGCCTTCTTACAAGCAGGAACTCGGTGCCATAATCCTTGCGTGTTGGTATTTTATACAGCACCGTATCCCATAAAGTATTGGTATTTATTGATATTGCATAAGGATTTCGATACCCCAACGGCAATTGGTGATACGACTACATCACTACATACTTGATCGTACTAACCAGGTATTCCCTATTGATCAACATTTATTGCATCCTATTAATTTTATTTTTATGTAAAGGAAAAAGCGTTACCTGCGCATGCGCGTAAATTCGCAGTTTAAACGTGCTGCCCGGATGCTTTGGCTAGTTGCGGTGTTGGCAGCCAAATCGGACATAGAGTTAAATTCGGGTTCACTCCCTTTAAGAGGTAACGCAGTACATGTGAACTTATGCAGAGGAAAAGTTGACGCGGTTCAAACGAAGGATCTGAAAGAAGGTACTAGGAAAAATATTTTCAAAGACATGATGGTAATCATTTTACATGCCAGAACATTGCAAGTTTAACACCTATGTGGCTAATTATATTTGATCCTACGATTAGTAGACAGCGATCGATCACAGCCATCCTTTTCAATTTTGACCAGACTGTTGAAGCGCGTGTTAAAAATGATCGATAGTTATCGTGACTTGTTGCCGATTAATCAGTGACCTTTCTACTACGTGAAGAACAAGTCAATCTTTAGGAACTTTTTTCATTTTTCTAGTAGTTATATTTGTTCATACGTGTAAAATTAGTCTATGAGTAAACTGTGATGTTTAGGGGACTCTGTTACATTAAATGACATAAGAATGTGTCCTTTTCAAAAGATATTATATTCGTCGATAATCCACGTGTAACGATGTATCATAAAATATTCTTTTAATTTTCATTCAATGCATTAATTAATAGTAGTTCTATTTGACCTAACGGTTGAACGATATGAAGGATGACATAAATATTAAAATGACTAGTTAACCGTGAAACACGTAAAATTCGAATTCACGACCGGAACAGAATGTAAAGTATAGAACGTTTGCACGCATCTCACATATCGTGCAGACGGACACTAAAATTACTTGATTCGCATAATCAAAGTTATATCCCATGTCGAAATAGCATATTTCTTGTTAATGTTCTAATAAATTGAAAATTTATGAGAAATGTGTTACATTTATTGCACGTTTTTGTTTAAGCGTTGAAAATGAATTTAGTTCAGTTTCTTTATAATGGCAAAAACATCTAAGATGTAAAAAAAGACCGCCAAGTTCGTATTTCAGGTATTTCACGTAAAAAAAATGTTGAAATCAGTATTTGGTGCCAAGTTGAATCCGTGATAAATGTACCATGTTATGCCATAACTATATTAAATGAATATTCATTAATGTAAATTTAAGTCATTTAACTCTGTTGCAATACATATGAATTAACTTATCAATCAACTATTATGCAACTTATATTATCAATGAAGAATTTCTTATCGAGTACTAAGTGATAAACCGTGCCAAAAATCGTCCAAATTTACTTTCAGGCTGTATACACACTACAATGAAAATTAAAAAAGAAAAGTACAGCACGCCAGAATATATTCGAAACGTTCAACCTGCACAGTTTTTCTTTAAAATGGTGCCCCATTAAATAAATTCAAGGTATTGTATACCATGCTTTGACTAAAGCAAATATAACGTAACGTTTATACGTACGTATACTTCTCTTAATTTTCATTTCAATATCCTTCTTCATTAAAAGTCTCGATGCACAGCCTCGTCAAATAGTACTCGATAAGAAATTCTTCACCGATAATAAAACTTTCACAATAGATGATTGATACATTAATTCTTATATGTTGCAATAGAATTAAACGACGTACATTTACATGAATGAATTACCATTTAATGGTGGTAATTATAGTATAAGGTGGTACATTTATCATGGATTAAACTTGACACCAAACACTGATTTCAAAACTTTTTGTAGGTGAAGTACCTGAAACCGCTATGCGTACTAGACGCCTTTTTTTACATATCAGACGTTTTTGTCGGTATTTCACTCATTTCTCAAACTATGTTGAATTATATATAATTCATCTATTGTCTATTGAAAAATTCTACTGCAAAAAGTGAAGCCGAAATAGATCGAGTAAAATCCTATCGTATTTCCAGAGAAAAAAGAGAAGACTTGTTTTTTACATTTAATCATGTATTTCAATACAAATAGATAAACTTCTAAACGGCCCCTGGACTTTCACGACTGACACTTAGATACAAAAAACTACGAAGAGGAACAGCAAGACATCCTGAACTTCCATGTCCGACCCCTAGGCAAAAGAAATTACGGAAAGGAACTACAAGACTTTCACATCGTATACCTAAAATACGTGGAACTACATCGCAGCACCGCAGACATAGACACATATGCACATGCATATACGCACGTGCGTTATGTATATGTGACATCGATTCTGCTAGTCGCGTGCGGGCTAAGGGCTGATAATATAGATCTATACTGTTATGAAGGCAATCTTATGCTAGCTGAAAGTTTGATGTGAACGGTAGTTTGATGGAAAAAATACGTTTGATTGGTTAGGATTGGTTAGGTTGATGAGTGGTGAAAAATGAAACTGAGCGATCGAAAACTTTTGTAGATATCTCTTGAGCGAGTGGACCAATTCACTTGATTCTTTGCTTATTCAAGAAGGATTATCCGTAGAATATAAATAATTCGGAAGATTTTATTAAACCTGCACTAATTTTGAGAGAATAATTTTTCTTTTCTGAAATCGTCCCTTCTGCGAGTGTATTGCTGTATAGTGACTCTGATCATCTCGCGCCACTGAGCTATACGTACTTGGCGGGAGACTCTATCGAGTCTCTTGATGATGATTCATTACATAATGATGTATTACTAATCGCAACCTTCAAGACATTCTATGAAATAAAATATAACATGTACGATAAATACTATAGTATATTACCTAACAGTATTTATAGTATGCAAAAATCGAGTAAATCGAATTAATATTGCACTGCTTGAAGATCATATTGTATATCACATACGGATACAGAAATCCTAGAAAACACATAAAATATGTTTACACAATATAGTATAGATGTACGATAAACATGTTATACTGTACAAATAAAACGATAAAGAAATCGATTGTAAATAAAAAAATATCGATAATAAAATCTGCAGATAAACCTCTTTTATACGAGAGAAATCAGTAATTATGAATAACATGAAATATCCAGAAACAGTTACGTTAAAGAAAACGAATACATAATAAAACAATTTAAATAATTAGAAACTGTAGATAGACTTCGCATTGATTAAGCATAATTAGCCAAATGGCCGACAGCTAATAATAATAAAATAATTTAATCTTGTTAACAAGCTGCATACAAATTTCATATATTGTCTAAAGCAATAAGTTTTGATATTGTTAAAGAAGAAAAACAAGCAAATTTAAATTTTAACAAAATCTTAAATTACAATATGCGAAGAGGATTACATTCTTATGGTAATCGCGATTAATGGCTATATGAATCGAATAAGAAACACATCGTCCAAGCAAATTATTTATTTTTTACGACTTCACCATAACAATAAAGTATAAAAATGCACACACACGAATATTGTACAAATTCTGTATAATGAAATAATCATACCGTTCGAATTATATCATTGTCGTAAAATCTGAAAACGGCGTCCGGATTACATGAGAATACGAAGGGGCAACAATGGATTCATTAGTCCCCACTATGATCGATAACACGACCGCCACTAGGTCACAATTTCAGGAGAGTAGCGAATCAGCAACGGTAACAGAAGCTTAATAATTCGCAACGATAGCCAAGCAATCAATTCAGGTATACAACGGAATGCAAATATATCGTCCCGCAGGGCGTGGATGTTGAATGCGTGGACGAGTGAGAGAATGTTACGTCATAGCGAGGGGTGAATGGGATTGCTAGATGGAAGGGATAAAAGTATTGATACCCGTTGGTATATAGGGCGCAAATATGAGAGGTCGCGAGTTCGAGAAGATGGAGAATTAACTTGTAGGTAAGAGTCGTACGGTGGAGGGAGGAGGGGGTGGGGTAGGTTAGCGCGCTATGTTGGTGACGTAATTAGGCTGTCTTGAACACTCACGTCACGTCAGAGACTGCGCTGCAAGGCAGATGGAGACATAATGTAACGTCTAGTACCTATGAACTAACCTCGACTGGTTTCTTCGTTCCTACGATAAACCATCAAAGCATTCATTGCCCTTTCGGCCAGCAACCTGTTCACCAAGTAGCGATTTTCGTGCTCGCATTTTACCGGTTAATAATTAGCATAATTGCAAAGGGTCTCTTTGCAGCGTCGAAGGGATCTTTAATAAAACCTTTGAATTCGTATAGGGCCCTTACCAAAATTCAGGACGGAAGGTGAATGCATAAACGCGCTGTCAACGTATTGCCTACATGTTGGCAATACGACGATACCAATATCAAAGGGTTGTGGTTAATCGAAGCCAGTACTAAGTTAAGGGGAAGGGGATAAATGAAAGGTTTCCTCGGTATGTTAACGCGAGGTTTCGTATGTAATGACAAGGTTCGTCGTCCTCGCTGAAATAATATGCTCTCTTGGGCAGCTGCAAGTTATGAAAGTCTTCCCAGTATCGATAGTTATAGCAATTGATCGTAAAGCAGCCGTGGCATTGAGCTCCGGGGCGTCAAGAATTTCCATCTAATTCGCAAGCGTGCGGCTTTTCGTCAAGGAGGCAGATCTCTTTACGAGGTGACTATACGTTCTTCTCGATACCGAAGGACCGCATCTTATATTTGTATAGGCATAGGACGGCTGGACCAACGTACGTTGCATTGCTATACGCTGTGAGACTTTTCACGGCGTTTTTCATAGTCTATAGTTCCTGGCAATGCGTAGTACATAAAAGGCAATTTTTTTATTTCCGCCCGTCTAAAGAAGCTGGCTGAAGAATCTGCGGAAGAGTCAGGATATGAGTTGGGAACGAACTTTACCATGCTTACAACGTTATCAGTTTCGCACGTAGCATGTCAATCTAACTAGTAAAAGGCAACTTCCGTGGATCGAACACCCGACAGTAAAGTAAAATCGAGTTCTACATTCAATCACAGGAATCCTAGGGTAAACGTAATGTTTTACTTGGAAAACTAAAATTATCTTTGATTTTTCTTGAGTTCCCCGTAATGACGGTTCGAGGCGGGAGGAAAGTCTTTGGCTTCCAAAGAAACTATAAATACTGTAAGGACTATTGCTTTACATGTTACATGGAAATGGAATGAGAAATATATTGAAGTTTTACTTCAAGTCGTCAGTCTCCTTCTCGTAGATTGGATCGAAAAATTCGTTCGAATACTCACTACAATTTTTATAATATTTAGTTCTACGGCAAAGCTACAAGTCGTGAGTGAGTTTCAAGTTAAATTATGTAATAATTACGTAATAGTCTGCAAATAATTACGGATTCATGGGAGCACCTCTTAAGTTCTTATACGTTCGCCGATAATTTCTAATGATGAAACTGATGACAATAAATACGAGAGAAACGTGAATATAAATACAGGTTGAATACAAATTAAGTCTATTACGAAAGGGTAACCTCAAACTGCATCATTCTTATCACCACGCTCTAAATGATAAGGTCGGATAAGCGTGGATAAAGACTAGTGCAGCAAGATTATTATGAATTAAATATGAAAAGTATGTGAAAAATTTGATTTTTCGTGAAATATCTCTGTCGAACGTCTTTTAGAAGTCATCTAAGCGTTGATATTCATCTAAACTGCTAAAACCCATTCACCGAAAAGGAATCGCTTCTGAATTCGCGGCGTTGCGTCCCGACATAAACGTCATTGCAAATCCCATTTGCGGATTTAATATTGTTTATTTAACCCAATATCCTTCGGCTTATACAATCAAGCGTCATTACGGTAGTGGCGCGGCTTCGTAATGCCAGGCTACGAGCATAGTATTCGGCGTGGTAATTGTATTTCCATGCTCGGGAGTTGGGCGCCGGAAACCTCCTGACTTCGGAACCTCGGAACTTGCCTCCCTTCCCGACTGACTGACTGACTGACTGCCAGTAGCGAGAGAATGGATTGCTTAAGACGCCCGATGCTGTTATTTCGCATTCTCTCTCTCTCTCTCTCTCTCTCTCTCTCTCTCTCTCTCTCTCTCTCTCTCTCTCTCTCTCTCTCTCTCTCTCTCTCCCTTTCTTACTCTCTCATATAGTCATTCTGGTCCGCCTGTACATTGTCCCCTGTGTTTACGCCATTGTCACCCCCAGAATGTCTTGTGCGAAACAATATCCGTGCCGATATTGCATGGGTTCTGTAATTCACTCAGGAAATACGATTGTCCGTTGCCTGATGATAAATGCCTTCAGGGCTTCTGTATAGATTTGCACGCATTCGTGTGTATTGGTAGGTGAGGAGATTCAGAGTAACTGACTTCGAATGATCGAGGATTCTGAGAACAAATGATTATGTTTAATTAGACACAAATTTGTGTCTGATTATGTTCGATCAGATTTAAAATTTTACAAAAATATACTATGGAAATGTGAATTTTATATGAATCATCTTTCCAAAAAGTAATTTTAACAATGCATGGGTTCGTTACGACTATTTCAGGAAATATTATTTATATTGAATTCATATTTTCATTGTGTATTTTTGTAAACTTTTTAATCTGATCGTACCGAACAAATGTTAAAACTGATTATTTATAATTTTACATGATTCTATATGATTACGTACCTATAACTATTCTTTCCCGGGATGTTTTCATTAATAATTTTATACTTCATTTTATAATTATCAATCTTTGAATTTTCACAGATCCTTATTTACCCGTTTTAAAAACTTTCATTGAAAGTAAATAATGAATTTTTTTTATTGTGATGATTTTTTATTACGTTGTAATCGATGATAATGCTGTGATTATTATTGAAAAAAGTTATGTAGATATAGTTAGTAAAGATAGAGGAGTTTTGTACAAGGGTGAAAAACTAGTATAAAATATTCCAGGTAAGCAGTAATTTGTGAGTTGCGAATGAATTATGTGCTACGTTAATTTCATAATATGGTTAACGGAAAAAATGATCAAGAGTCGTGAAACAAAGAAGAATTTTTTATTCATTTAGGGAAGTGGTTAATCGTGAGTAGGTGCATATGTATACTGATTCAAAGTCTATCCTAAGTAGCTACTAGAAATCACAAACTCTGACTAAATTAATAACACCATTACTGGGAAACATTTTCTTATCGCATCTTCTGTTCAGAGAGTGGAAAACTCGATTCATTAGCTAACATATCTGTGCTTTTTTTTTTTTAATGTTGCTGGCACTAAAGCATTAATCTGGCTGGCTAATACCAGCAGCATATTGGAAATCTTTTCAATCGGTTCAATAAACCGTTAGTGTTATAAGTAGACATAGAAATGTATTAAAACAGGATAGACAAGCTAACTGTCCCAAAACCTGTTACGTTAAAGTAGAAGCATCCAACTTCAATGCTTCTATATATTTTCTATTCATTTTGTGCATTCATCCTGTTACACTGCAGTGCTTATGTATGTCATCGGCGATTAGGCTCATCAGCATGTACAGTTTTTAGCATTCAATTATTCTGAGAAAGTTTCAATGAAATTATGGAATAACATCATTTATGTTATATTACGAGTCATTGAATAATAAAATGAAGTAATCCAATTGCTCGTTCCATTTAGATTCCCATTGTAAAGATCAGCATCGTAAATAGCCCAAACAAAACTGTTTGGAAGAAAACTAAATTTGTGCAATTCGTATATTTCTGTATAAATATAATCAAAATATTAGCATAAAATAAAAAGAAATTGGATCCTGCATAATAATTAGTAATGATAAAACTATATTCGTTATAAGTTTTTATATGGTCACTATAACCCAGTGTACGCGGAGGCATGTGCAAATATTTATGGCGTGCTACTAATGGGAAATATAATGTAGAAAGAAAGACTATCTGACTGGGGTATGGTGAATGATGAGGGGAGGGCAGCAAAGAGGATGCTGCTGGGGTTGATGGAACCTGAAGGGTGCTAAAGGGGCTAAAGGGGCTGGAGGGACCTAAGGCCAGGACAGCTATGAGACAATGCTAGCAGAATGAATGAATACGCTGATGAATACGCACAATAGAAGAAGAGGCAGGCGACTGGCACAATGGGGCGACAAAAACGCGGTTCTCCGAGTAAGTCGGAGTCGCGCGAAACCGGTAACGGCCAACGAACTTGCATTATTTCCAAGAGGAGCGAGCCTGTCGTCCTTTAACACTTGAGTGAGATACATCTTCAAGTGGAACTGCTCCACGGAAATCTTGTCGAATTAATTAGTCCAGTCAGAAATAAACGATATTCAATATAAAATAAATCAAGCACGAAACCACGTGCTACTCCCGCATAAAAAAACACATTGACATTTTATACTTTTTTTGGGTTTTATTTTCAGTTTACATTATTAAAAATATGGTTATTATAATTTACAATTTTACATAAATTCTTGCTTGATAAATATATTGGCTGTCGGAATGATATTTTTTGCTAATTATTATTTTGTGTGGAAATAACAGGTTTTCAAGCAGAGTTGCCATTCGATGGAGAGAAGGGCGTTTGAAGTATTTTAATCTAACGAATTATTATAGACCTATTGGCATATCTAAGGATTTATATGTCCGTAGACACTGCGTACTCTGATCTGAAAATTGCTCGGTGATCAGCCATAGATAATTGCGACGTTTTTACAAGATATTTCGATTCGGAAACGATGGATAATCGCCATTAACCGAAGCAGGTGCATTCGGTCCATGTTGTGATTGAATAAACGAACGTGTCGAAATGAGAGAGAAATCGATAATTTATAGTCAGTGATAAAATAGTCTTTCCTTATTCGTACAGATTAACATTTTACCGTTCGCGGACTCATTTTGTAAAAAAAAATGAAGCCATAAGAAAGAAAAAGAAATAACCCATAGCCATTACAATTCTGAACAAATAATGTGTGTCGCAACTGTATAATTATGAGCGCCATTTTCGAGGATACCGTTAGGGAGCATAGGCGTTTATGCCTTTCATAAAAATTCCGAGATTCAAAGAGAGAAGAGCCTCTGAACGAAGCTATTGTGTTCGCGGTTGCGCAAGAGCAACGCTCGAAGGTACCGAACTAACTAGCTGGCAAGCCCGAAAGTGCCGCTGCGGGCTAACAGAATATTAAACACCGAAGACGCATACGTACTATTTACGTTACCGAAGCTTGTACCACCTAATACCACCATTTGTCCAGCAATTAAAACGCATGATTGATTGAGCGTTCGCGGCGATGCACAGTTCACTGATGAAAGAAATAGCGTCGCGACGATCATATAGCCTAGCATAATGAGTTGCTCTATACGGGTCCCATACTGCTTCGAAACGAGAATGGTATTTCCGAAAAAAAGCTGGCCGAGTGGGTCGCTGACGTAATGGGTAACGAAGTAAGTCCTCGCATTTAATTTACGAGGCAGATGCGTATAATTTATAGGGAATTGGTCGCTTGACGCGTCCCATTAGTATAGCTTTGGATCGTTAAACTGCGGGTAAAGGAAAGATTGGATTTTATCTAATTACCCAATCACCGAAGATGTCGTGCCACAATTCAATAGCGGTCACACATTTTTATTACTGGCAACCCTTTTATTTAGCGGACGGGTTTAAGATGCCATGCTCATTATATGTGATCATATTTCTATCTATGGGTAGGATTTCAATATCTTTTCTCTTCCTCTTAAGAATGAACTGCTACTTCGAGTGAAGCCACGAATAACCATATCTCGCATCCGCGTATGTACACATGTCATTGAACGTGTGCCTTTCCTCATGGTCGATGACCACTTAGAACATCCATTCTCGTTTGTTTGCTTTCTTCATTCTGTTTGTCAAACTCGACGTACGTAATCCCGAAAAATATCTATCTTCTTTTCTCACCACACATGCGCCGCCCATGTATGAACATATGTACGGACGTATCGGTAAACCATTATTAGGTAAGAGAATTAACATGTTTATTTGAACAATAAGTTTACGCGAGCGTTCAACATCCGTGATATTTTTTTATGTAATACCATACGTTTTGGGTTCGTTAAATCTGTAAATATTACGTGTCAGCAGTATGTCATATTATATTCTGAAGAAAAACGTTGACGAGAAACTCAACCAATTTCAATGAATCGCATATGAGATTAATTTCGATCGTTGAATATCCCGCTCAATTATTTTCCATGTACAGAATCTGTCACCGATTACTATTTAACACTAGATGTACCGAAAATTTTTGTTAAGGGCAAATTTACGTCGAAAACCATCAAATTAACTGGTGACGGTAGTTCTGGTGTAAATTTCAACCGTTCTTCATTCACATTTATTTCAATATCTCCTAAATTTGCCCGAATACTTGAACATATTTCCAAATGAAAATACAAATTTGATATATGTATTTAGGTAGTTTAATTCCTGGCCAGGCAAAATTCGAATAAGATTATAATAAACCGCACGGTTCTTGAGATATTCAAAATTGAAAAGACTTCATTTTCAATATATAGATATAGTACTTAAGTAATTATGAACAACATTAAAGTTCGATATTTTTAATCCCGTAAACAGTAAATTTTCATAATTGATGGCTCGGGATTTAAACTTTTCTTACATATTTACCGACTAATTTTTCAATTTAAAATCTTTTCATTTTTTAAAGGTGTTTAATCAATCAATCTCTATTGCCATTATTACGATGACAATCAAACCACTTTAAACTCTACAAGTGACTGATAGTGATATTAACGTTATTTGAATTTAAAAGAAATACATGTTACTCTTTTTCAGGCTGCTTAAGACCAAATGGGCCTTATCGCGCGAGTGTCCAAGTTGAGTGACAATTTCATAAATAACGAGGGGTAAGCAGTCTCGTGCCCCCCTGTCGCTCACCCCAACCGAATGCTAAGCTCGTGTCAAACCCATCAATATTATATCCGCCCGTTCTCCAATGCCCAAACAAATCACATTAGTTCTCTCTAATGGCTCAACTTTAACAATTTCGATAGGATTACGCAAAATCCTTTCCTGATAGCACTCGCTGCAAATGCAAATAAATACTTTTCCAGACGCTCACTTGCCCCGCGCGATTCTACATGCTAATGGTTTTCTCCGAGAAAGCGTCGGGAGCTACGAGCCATTGGAAACGGGCATACGTCGATAATAGTCGAAGGTATAAACTAAACCAGAAGACTATAATTCCCACACACCAGGTTCCTTAAATGAATTAACCAAAGGGCTGTGAATTTTACGAATCTCAAATGGAAAACGTCGATTGATCGAACCGCTTGATCGTAAAGTATTTAAAGTTCCGGAAGCCAAGCGACGTTGAACATCGTAAAACCGTCCAGTCACGTTCGAGCCTTCCAAATAAGTCGAACGCTCGTAGAATGTCGCGAGGCTTTTCTGTCTGGCAGGTAAAAAATCGATCTTCCTCGCGCTCCCGGGGATACCTGGAGGAATTCCTGGACAGTGTTCGTGGCGCGGATCGGGACGCATTCGTGGCTACCTGTAGATCCGTTTGACGAGGGTGGAGAATCAAGAGGGCGAGAACAAATGGAGCGGAAGTCATCGTCCCGGCGCTTAGGGGGCGCCATACACGCTGTTTAAGCACAGGTCAACCTGTAAACAAAGCCCATTTCGCTCTACAGCACTTGATGCTACGTACCGTTCGTCAATGTTTGCCAATTAGTCCTTTGGCATCGGGAGTGATCTGGCCTGTGAGTGCGGCATTAACGTACCTCTGAATGACTGGTCGGTCACCTATTGCTGAACCATTGCTCACTCGCAAGATGACCCATGACCCCACTCGAGAAGCAACCCACGTATCCACATACGTCCCTGATAGAATCGCATTGACCTTGCGGGAGTGAGTGCAAAGTTGTTCGAAAGTTGATACGAACCGAAGAGCCAGAAAGTGCAAGAGACAGATGTCATTCTACCTGCAGACACGTGGCTGCATCGCTTCACTGAATTGCACCGCAGTGCACATCGGATGAGAAGGAAGCGTAGCGAATGAAGCATAGTCCAGGGGATTAAGTGTCTGTAAGAAATACGCTCGAGGCAACAGTCTCGGAAGTCTTGAGGTGGACTTTTCGAGTCATGCCTGTCGGATTGCGAAATGTAAAAACCGCAAGAGATTTGCTAAACGGAAGGGCATAAAGGATACGAGCGGCCGAGTAGTCGGGCCTTCGCACCGGCGTATCGAACGGTGCGCTTATTATCGATATTAAGCGTAAATGAAGTGCCCGGCGCTTGATATTGTAATTATCCTGGTTATAAATTGGTTGTCACTTTTTTTCTCGTTTAAGGTCGCGCATGATGAATATACATAGAGGAGCAAACGTACCGTTACTGCCGTAGCTCTACCCTCTGGATCCTGTGCTATCTACTTCGCGCAGCTTCATCCTTCGGTTGATTGCGAACCTAACCAATCAAAACCAGGCACAGCTCGAGATTCGCAGCAGCGTCGGGACGCAGCAACGTTAGCAAGGTTAGCGCATTGTTCATCAAGGTCCACGCAATCCGACACTTGCGATGCCTCGCAATAAACTCTTTGTAACTTAAGGCATACCGTTATGATCAACTTAATGCATGCCTGTCCGTAGGATCCGTCGCGACGCGACGCAACAATAAAACATTGTTAACTCTGATTGGCCTGTGGTCGGTATACCGTTTACCGTTGGAATTTCTTCTGGCCAGCCGACTCGAGAAAAGCTGCTGCTCGAAGCGGCGCAGGAGGTTAACGTATCCTGCAGCCTGCGCGTAATGCGAAGATAACTGCTGCATCCGTGTCCCCGTCTCGACAATGCCCTCGACTTCCCGAGGAGCCTCTTTGTGGAATCACGCATCGTACTCGACTCTCGATACAACATAATAACAGCGAGAAAAAAAAAGAGAATGACAACAAAGCCTTTGGGTACGG
Source organism: Trachelus tabidus (assembly GCA_030142655.1). NCBI lineage: Eukaryota > Metazoa > Arthropoda > Insecta > Hymenoptera > Cephidae > Trachelus > Trachelus tabidus. The sequence continues at coordinate 316,504 of JARQTI010000703.1, forward strand.
TTTCAACTGTAGGGCCAGTCGAATTCACATAAAACGTACCACTTTTTCAATTATATAATTTCGCAAATTTTGGTATCCCTTGGAAATCCCCGTTGACAATACGCAACGATAATCGACTCTCGTAGTATTGAATGGACGGTGCAGACGCAACACGAATCCCTTTGGATTCGACGGACTTTGAAACCGTCCTACAGAAGTTCCGCATATGAGAGTTTGGCTTTCTGAGGACGTGACGTGTCGATTATCGGAGACGATAAGGCGAATTCGCACCGCGATTATACGAGTATCGAGGTAGAGTCTGCGGAGTCGCCGAGTTGGAAATGCATAGTACCATTGCGACAAAGCCAGGGTTGCCTACTGCTAGCCGTGCGAGGCGCCTATAGGTGTACCTCGACGTGACGTCCACTGCACGCAGCATCCCAACGATGTCCAGGGAGACTTAAAGCGAGGGCAACAAAACGCAGAGTACACGGCCAGCACAGAAAACGAGGACCGAGATAAGCCGTGCCTCCATCAAGGCTGCTATTTCTCCCGTGACAATAAAAATTATAGGCTATCTGGACTGGAAAACAACAGGTCGAGCGGGCTGCCTCCGGATCGTGGTTTGCATTCATTAAGCCTCGACACGCAAGCAGTGGCGGCTGCTCCCTCATACCCTCGGCGCCCCTTCGGCCACCATTATCCGACACCCCTGCCGCCGCCACCACCGGCCTACCCAACTCCCTCCTGCCCCGTCCTACCGCCGCGACCACCACCACCACCGCCAACCCCTCGGTAACTTACCGTCCCGTTTCCCCCTGGACCCGTCTCCTTCGCGGCTGGATGAAACTCCAACCTGCAACCATGCCTACGCCAAACGCGCTGATCAGGACGCTCGACCGCTACATCTTGCCGTCCATTACCACTTTACATATTACACATTATAAATTACTTGCCTCTCCCACGGCCAGTCCCGTCTTCGAGACGAAGCCATGAACTGTATCACGATGCAAAAGGTAGCAGCGCCCGTATGCACGCAGATGTTTCCAGTCTCGCGATTGACTTTCGTCAGCGATGTCTGATCAGATTGGCAGGGTTGTCTGTTTCTATTGAAGGCTTATATACTGATCGGCGCCAGGAAGCGCTGGATCGAGTGGGTCATCGAGGACCAGCTCGCACAGTCGACGTACAGTGTTAGTGTGGGAATCGCAGGGGATCTAGCGGCGAGTCCGCTGCTGCTGTCTGACTCGACTGACTTAACTGATAGGTAATACAGACAGGAACGTCTACGAGTATCGTTCATTGGGAGCAAGGATTTTGTTACCACTCCATGACAGACAATGCTTACGGTAAATTGACGTAGGTAAGTGCGCGAGGAGGGCATTAAAATTTATAACAAGACTCTTCCACCTATCCGTGATCAGCACCGAGACACGGGTATACTCGTTGTAAGGCAGGTAGATAATTATACATAAAGTATCATTAAGTTGCCATAATTCTTGTGTTATTGCATTATTTAGCGAGGCGCCCTGCTGCGGGAGATGTGGAATCTTTCCCAGTACTGCCGTGCAAGAGAGCTTATACCTACGTAGGTATCGTTGCGTAGGCACGTACAACCTTGTAGGTATGTACCTCCCTGCACACGAGTGCGTGCTATACCGTATACTTATTTATCGTTCGTTTCGATAGTTTGTTCGCGATGATGCGAACGACTGTTATAATTCCAGAGATTCCAGAACCAGCCAAATCCTCGGCCGCGTCCATGGTCAATGAGCGACCATGGAACCGCCGCTGGGCCGTGGATTCTCAAATTTCGAGTGGTTTGTTTGTGCGATTCTATCAGCGTTCGTCTCTTTCCCTCCTCGAACTTCCATTTGAAGTTGGAGGTAAGGTTAGCGAGAGTAAGCGATTGCTTGCGACGATTAATTGCACCCCTGCTGCTCGCTGGGCCTGCTTCTGCGTGGACGAGGACTTACGAGCGTTTTATTTTGGATTTTAGATTATTCCACGATTTTTTTGACTATACGACAACCACGCATGCTTGTAGGACACTGTTCTGCGGCTTGCTATATACTCTCTTGGATATGTCCATGATAAAAAGCATGCAGACAATTTTTCAATGACAACTCAGCCGACTGGTATGGGCAATCCTACCTACCCCCTTGCTACGATATCGTGCGAAACTTTCATATCGATGACAGATTTATTGATCGTCCTTCGAATATCTAATGTAACATTAATACCAGGCAATAAGCTATGAAATTCAAAGGAACAGGAAAATTTTTGAAGCAACGTTCAAAATAAAAGTTCTCAGGCGATACCCTTGTCCTATGTTTCGTAGATCAGGAGGAAATATAAGTTCAAGATCGGAATCATGCTTACGACAATAGATTTGAGTCATTCGGTGAATTCACATTACAAGATGGTAATGCACATTGTAGCTAATAAAGCAAGAAAGGCAGTCGGTGTTGGCTGGATTGCGATTCGCGCACTTAACACGGTGTGCGAACGAGTCTTCGGGACTGGGGTGGTTGTTTGTGTGAGTCGTAGTATAAAACGCCGAGGCAACGGCGCGAGCTTCACAAAAAGTACATTGCATTTATAAGTCATTTATTATGAATTACACGATGGTATATTTAAAATGGAAGGCATGTCTTGTACATGGATATATGGGATATCGAGATTATAACGCATGCGGAGTCCGACTACAACGGTACGTACGGAGGATATTGTGTAGCAGCATGTGCGCCTGCGCACGCCTCCTGCATCCTGCGCGCGAACCTATGCACCTAACAACAAATTGCTTCTGCAAGTGCGTGAAACGTACGTGGCCTCCGTATAAAACGACGGGAATGATCTTCTCTCGTGTTATCTATTTTCTGTGCAGCCCATCATTTGAGGTAAGAAGCATTTATGGTCTGACAATACGAATCGATCATTTTGTAATTTTTTTTAGACGCTTTCCAATACGTTTCAAATGGACTTATATTATTTGAATCTCTTGACCTATTGCGTTTAGTCGTTCAAATATTTTTCTCACAAGATGAACTATTGGAATCGTTAAATAAAAACTTGTTAATTTCAAAAGTCAAGTCTACCAAAATGGTTTTTGTGACCTTCGACCCAGGGTTCGGCAATTTGAATGTTCGTGGGAATTAATGAGCGAGACTGAATTAAAGCTGTTTTAGCAAATAAGCAGTGTCGAATGTCTCGAGTGATGAACGTTGGAGAACTAAAGATTTAAGTATCGAGTTACATCTGTATCTGTTGCCTAAAATTTGATTATGCTATTTCCTATGAATGCAGATACTTTCATGATTGCAGGCATTTATTGATTTTTATTATCCTCGTTTTCTTCTTAAATGTATTATATATATTTCAGGGAAACGAGAAAATCTTAAGAAATTCCAGACTCTCCTGATTGTCGACAAAGGGGTCATCACAGTCATCCTCTGGGAATTAAACACGATCTACGATAAACCGTCATTGCGATATAATACCACTTGGTGCTATGGCGATATTCGAAACGAGTTTCTCGTCGGATAGCGTCGCTCGACAAGTCATCCAGGTTGTCTAAAAAATACCGACTCCGCGTTGGTACAACAACATAAATAGCTTTCCTACTTTCCCAGTTACGTTCTCATGAGACAGACAGAGAGAGAGAGAGAGAGAGAGAGAGAGAGAAAGAGAGGGGAGGGGGGGGGAGAGAAAGAAATAAACTGATAGATAAATAATGCTCGACAGAGAAAGACAGAAGAAGCTGCCGGAACGCGTCGAAATTCAAAGTGTCGTCAGGTCGGCCGTTTGAGAATCAAAGGATAACGGAGCGATATCTACGTATTTCAAGAAAGAGAGAAAAAAAAGAAAAGAAGACGAAGCAGCAGCAGCCTAATACCTTCATACCTATATGTATATGTGGATCTTCTGATAGCTGTGTGTGGCAGTCTTGCTAGTGCACATCCACATGTACGACGAAACAAGATTATTGGAGATATATAGGTAGGTAGGTAGTAGACGAAGATGGTTCCCAGAGGAAGGGGTCGGGGTCCGGAGTACGGGATAAGGGGTAACGGCCTCCCAACAACCTAGACGTGCCTTGACCCAAGCGTTTAGAGAACAGGTGTGCGACCATTGACCGCTGGCCTGGCTTACTCACTAAATCGTAATGCAGCTCCATTGCTGAATTAACGATCATTGGCGATCGAATCTCTTTCTACGGCCATTGCTAATCGCGAACGTACGCGTGGGCTTACGTAAGAAGGGAGTCTCAGGAACCCTTTGGCTACGTCGTCGCTGTCGATCGGTAACCGATCCTTCATTTTGTTTCTTTCTCCCTTCTTTTTTTTCTGATCTCGTTTCCAAGTAACACGAATACGTGACTACGGTACATGTTGGCTACCATGTATTAACGACACCCACCAACTGGTTTGCTAACCACCGGTTGTGTACCCAAAGCATCGTCGAGTGCAACGAAGTTACATACGTTAGGTTGGTACAGCTAGCTAGTTTCAGGATCGGAGTTGAGCTTTGCCGCCACTCATCAGACTTTGTGCTTCTAGTTTGACTTTGGCTTTTTGCTGTGAGCGATCGAGACTCTAACGACATCGTTACGTTGTCAGGTGTTCATTATTTTCTAACGCTTTCCTAAAGCGTCTCTTCATTTTTCTCATTATTCTTATGGTCATCCTCTTTATTCCGTCTATCCGTAAACTCGAGCAGGCTTTCTGCGAATTGGCTCTTTTGCAACCGAGCGGCGTCCGCGTCGCTCTATTCTCACGTCCGTTCCGCGAGAAATCTCAAAGTCATCGTAGTCCACGCAGAAATGCGTAAACCAATTCCCTGGAGGAAATCAGAAACATAGGTAGATACCTCGTGTATACCATGTTTGATGCAACTCTTTGCAATACCTGAAATACACTCTGTTCGACGAGAGCGTGCGCTCTCTGTAACTTGTGTAATAAGCATCTGTAATGAAGGAAACTTTTTTATAGAGTCAAAGCACTTGACAAAACCTAAGGAGCATTTACCCTAGTAGGGAGTCCAGTCGCCTTTATTGCCGATGATAGCCTTGCATCTTCATGACATGCTGTCGATCAGCTTTTCAGCATATTATCGTGGTACAGTGCCATATCTTTCCTACTTGGTAACAGAGCTGCTTCAGGGTCAGAATGCGGTTTCTCTTGAGTTTCTACTTCATCTAGAACCAACTATTCTCTGTAACATTCGCATCTGGAGAGCCCGTGGGCCACGTTCCCATCGCGATCACATTTTTGCTTTTTCAATGTATTCAAAAACGAATCCAATGTTTGGGGTCATTATCTTCCTGAAGATTCCAAACGGAAGAGATAACTTTGCTCGGTGTCGGTACTACGTGGTGCAAAAGAGCTTCCTTCGTCATGCCACACATGCTGAATGAACGAGCTGCGTCAACTGTTACAATGGTATAATACGTACACCCTTGTTGAACAGACTGTAGTTAGCAAAAAATAACTTAAAGTTGTAGATCCTAAATGATCAATTGGATCATATAAAAACAGTCGTACTAAGCATCTCTCTCTGAGAGGATGAAGAGCAATGCCAATCGAAAGTGAAGGACACCGGATACACCTGTCGAAGAGGGATGAGCCGAGCGTAGTGTTTCTCAAGGTGTTATAAGTCTCGTTGAAAAAAAAAAAAAAAAAATGGTGGGTTACTCGTGAATGGAAATGGTGGGAGTAACTGGAGGGATTGACACGCGTCTACGACTAATGACGTCCGCGTGTAGTCGCGGCTCCGTGAAGTCACCTATGGGCATGCGTGGAACAATGTAACTGCGTGAATGCGCAAAGGTGTTGGTAAATCCAAAGCCACACGAACGCGCGGTGCCAACGTGCGTGGGCTGACAGCCTGACAAGCTGACAGCACGCCGGGCTCGACCACCCGACACCTCACTGTCAGCCAGACCGAGACTCTCTCGTAACTTCTTTCCCTTTGCTCTTTCGCCTCCGCCGCTGTCCCACCTCACCTCGTCTCACCCTATTCCATGACGCCCCCTCGACGCCACCTAACCCATCGCCTTATTCTCGTTCTCTTCCTCTCCCACGCTACTCACGACGAACTCCTCTCCACCGACTTACGCAGATTCCACTGAGGGGAACACGAGTCTCGATGGAAATGAATAAAATAAAAAGGAGTCGAATGAATTAGGGGAATTAAGATTTTGAAAATATGGAAAAGTAAGAAATTTCGTAAATAAAAATGATGACAATGAACATGAAAGGAAATTGGATATCTGTGTATGTTCCAAGAACTATATCGTCACGATTATTCGCTAATCGTCATAAAAATACTAATGTTTCAAAAATCGTCAAAGGTACGAATTTTTCACTATACGTAACTGTTTAAAGATCTTATTATCTTGTCAACGGATCAATCTTTAAAAGATTATTTTTATTTTATCAGTAAGATTGAAATATAGATTACCAATGTAAACTTTGACTATACAAAATACTTATGCACAAGACACGACTATGTCCATTCAAACCTGCTATATTCCAACTAGAAAATTGAAAATCTCTGTGATTAGCGAAATTTATCCTTTTACGCTATAACATGTTAGATTTAATCCGTATAAATTAATTACATGGTTGCATTCACCTGCTTTAACATTGAGAAGATTAAGCCACGCCTTCGTAATCAAGCATTGATCTACATGCGATTAACTAATCTTCATAGCGTATTTCACAGGGCACGGAAGTCTGTCGACCTGGACATTATCGCACATTGCATTGCATTTCCGAGTGACCTTGCGCCACGTACCTGCACGTGTCTCTCTCCTCCGTCGTTGCCATTATAACGTGCACTTCAAGCTTATTAGCTAGTATTACTTCGCATTTACATTAATATCGTATATTCTCCTATAACGCGTGTCTTCAAAGCAAACCAGTCCAAGCTCCTCTTTCTTTTAATCGTTCTAACGCCACACACCTTTAATACATTTACAATAATTACCTTCTTATCTAGTCGACAGCCTATACCTACAGCCAGTGTAGCATGACTATCTAATGATCTAACTATACTATATCTAGATCATCTATGCATAGCTGAAGTGCGGCTATTATGCATAGATGCATAGAAACGTAAATCATTTATAAATTCGAGGCAATTTCTATATGAAAATTTTCTTCCATCTCGAGACAGTCACGTCGTCGCGAATGAGGTCTTGGAAATAAAAGGCATTGCAATTCGTGATGATCCGCGCACACGCATAAAATCTTTGGTCCATCGCAAATGAACTTTCCATCGGCATTACGACGCGGCAATTTTGCGATGGTGCCTTTAAAAGGAACTCAGGGCATTGTAGCCGCTATGCAACGGGCGTATATCACGGGCGCATTGTTCGCTAGATGCACTACATCAATTCGCACCGCTCACAGAGGCTGCCCACGCTGCGGTTTATTCATGTACATGAAATAAACGCGAACTGCAAATGTTTCCCAAGCTGTTATAGATACTTATAAAGAGAGAATGATGTATGCCTTTCGATGGGTAATATAATGTAGGCGGCTAACGAGAAAGGGCTCGGCTCCGCGAAAGGGTGGATCCGTAAATTCGAGCCTTCAACTAAATCAAACCTGTATCGATACCTTCGATGTACCTCGGCATCGGAAACCTAGAAACGCGTACGATCTTCCTTGAGCTTGCTTATACGTAAGTAAGGTTTGATACGTACACTGCCCGTTGGACATATCAGTTCCAGATTCAAGGAACTCTCATGTATTATAATCCATAAGAAGATGGCCCCTGTGAGTCGATGCCGAACAACTGCGAGTATTAATACCGTCGAGACCGTATTTCGAAAATGGCGGATTTCATTACAAGTGGCACTTTCTTCTATGTGATATTCTTTAAAAATCATTGCCCGACCAAGAATTCTTCAGGACACGCGTTTCTCGAGCAACCAGTTTTAATATTTATGTCTGCACCTATGCATACGTAACGAGCCGTAGATCATAACTTTCTACTTTTCGTGTTTCGTGACCGATAAAAAAAGACCTAGAGAGATGGCACCTGTGCTCACCGTGACGCTGCTGGACGTATTATTTGCCGATGGGATCCAAGTGTCCTCTCATTCGAGCGATCGTCCTACGCTCCGAGCACTGGTTCTTCTTCGGAGGATATACATAGGTTTGATTGGCTTTTACAACCAATCATCTCTCGTGGTTCGCTAATCTAGATATACCCAATTAGTTAGCGGCTGCAGTAATGAGTTTCAGTACTTATTGACAGTGGCTAGATCTACGATCATTAGCAATTCCAAATGATGGTGCCTGTTTAAGAGACGGTCATTAAGTTGAAACGTAAATAATAATTACCAACCTCGAGGAACAATCACACCAAAGGGAATCTCACCTCTGGAGCCAAGGAGCCCCACGCAGCTCCGAGGCAGTCGAGTATACTAAATAAAGTAAAAGTTTAATGGTGCACATCCGTTGTTCCGATAGATATCTTAATGCGACCGGATTTTCAAGTCCCTTAAGATACGTCGATGAAACTCTGCGGGGCTGTTAAGAGCGCAGCACTTCACCGCTCAACGTATTTTGGATGCATCCATGCGTTTTAACGAGTCCCATAACAATGTCAATCGCTGAAAAAAAACAGCCACTTACTTTGCGCTATCTTTACTGTCTCATTTTTTCATATTGTTCTTTTGCGATTTAAACTTAGCTCGATAATATGCTAGATTTGCATTTCAGGATTGTGTTATTGGCCGTCTTAAAAAAATTAACGTCAATTGCGTAATTATTGGAAAGTGTTGAAATTTCGGTATCTGATTTCGATATCATTAATACGCCGCTATAACAAGAACTTTGTATTTATCTATAAATTAAATCAACCATTAATGAACCTGCATCTGACGAACTTGACGCCAATAGATGTATATATGCCTTTTTTATGATCGCTTTGAAAAGCATTTCGAGATAACATAATTAAACACCAATTATGCATTAGTATATCTGACAACTGGGCATCGGCAGAGCGTTGTAGTGTCTTTTTTTTTGAAATCCTTGTAGCTGTGAAAACAAATATATTCAAGGTCACCGACACCCACTTCCTGCGACTTGAACATTTCCCCTGGACAAACATTAATGATTTCGATCTCATGTTCGTCTGCATGTGACTCTTACGGATTTTTCTTGGTTTCTTTTTTATGAGAATGCTGTTTTTCAATAATTAATCGAATGAGATAGGAAGAAAGTGGGAGGTAATAAGGCGTGAAAACGTGTACGAGGAGTAAGCATAAGAGGTTAAGAGGTAGGGTATACAGGCATGATATTCAATGTAGTCACTCACAGCGAGAGAGAGAGAGAGAGAGAGAGAGAGAGAGAGAGAGAGAGTGAGAGGGGGCGGGAGAGAGAGGGAGACAGAGAGAAAGAAAAAAAGCAGAGGAAAGATGATGCGATACAAGAGTGAACGAAGCTATCTTACATCGAAGCTGGCATCTTTCGCATCGGTTGCTGTTCTCATGAGAGCATTGCTCGCCCCATGTAAACCAGTGAGGCGTTCGACGAGAAGGCCGCGTGCAGGTATGTAGTAGGAAATAGATGAGGCAATCATAAGCACCATTATCTCGACTAACTTTGACACTGCCGTTGAAATTGGCTTAGCTGGTAAGTGTATGGCGCGCCGATCCGAGAGGCATGAAATGACGCTCGTAAAATCGAACGTTCTCCCTGTAATCTGGAGCGCTGTCAATTAATAGTACTCGTACAAGTGACAACGAGATACACGGACAGAGAGAATTTTTCGATGGAAGCCAAGAGCCATAGAAAAGCGATGACGACAGTTGTTCCATTCGCGATAAAGGGAGATGATGGCGCTGTTGGCTGATTGTAACGCTGTCAGAAAGTGAACGAAGAGACGTCTGAGAAGAGGGAGCTGCAGGTGGACGAGGATGAGGCTGAGGACAGAGATGAGAATAAGGAAGGAGGAGACACGGAGTTACGAAGGAAGGAGACTCAAGTTTAAGAGAGTGGCCACGAAGTAAATATCTACCCATAGTAAGGCGAAGGCAAAGCAAGGTAAGGCAAGGCACGTCTGCCCGACACTCCGAAGCTGCAGGTGAGTTATATTCGTTACTGGTGAAACGGAGTGGAGCGGCCGCGGTCGTGCCGGGCTGGTCCGGCCTGGAGTCTTGGCTGGCTGAGCTCTCTGGGCACTCTGGGCCGGACCCCAGGGGAACGAGTTACCCTGCTTTATTCCAGTTTAAACGGTCCGTCAAAGTCACCATTACCATTTCGTTTCACGCGAACCATTTATTTATGCTCGGCTCCGGTTATTTATAGCCGTCAATTAATTATCGCTGAATAATGAGTATACATCTCTGGAATATATTAGCTGCATCTCGCCATTCTTACGACAGAGAGGTGCGGTAGGAAGGGAAGCCAGCACGATGTGGCCCGATTACCCCCTCTCCAGCCCCTTGGCTTTCAATTTCTAACAATCTAACGAGCAATCCCCCGCGAGCCAATCACTCCCCATTGCTCCAGCAAAAGTCACAGGGTCACAATCTTGTATTCCTTGACACGCGGTCCAGAGTCTTCATGCTCCGTACGAGACTCAATATACACCCCGGTGAGCTGAGTCGCTACGACCAACTCACGTTCCCTTATCACTCGAGTGCTCCGATAGCCGATTGCTCGAATGGGCTCGCGAAGACGCAAATAAATATTTAACGAATGTCGACATCGCATGACTTTTGCCCATTCGTAAAAGCCGACTATATGCCGCAATGGCCGTTCTACCGGGACAATAAATGACATTGGGACGTGCTTCTCGCGATGTCGATTGCTCGACTCCTGGTTTCTCCCGGTTCTCTCTTTGTCTCTCTCCCTCTCCCTATGAGTCTATCTGTCTCTCGGTCTCTCTTCTTCTCGCTTGATCTCCTTCTCCCTTCGCTGCAGCCATTCTCCCCTTCCTTGTTTCGCTGCCTCCACGCTCCTTCGTTTCTTCACTTCCACGCTTCTTCGCTCGTCCAATGCGTAGGCAGCCCTGGGATACGAGTCGCGGTCAACTCACCAGCTCCTCTCTGCTCTAATGAGCTTGCTATTATTTGCTTTATTGAATGCAATTAGAGCTTACTCCGTGTCTCTCTACCCCCGCCCGATCCGCCACCACCTAGTCATTCGCCATTTGCTATTCGCTCGCCATCCTCCTTGGTAACCTCCTTGCTTCCTCCATCCTCAGGATGTTCACCACGACGACCACCCCATATTACCCTACCATCCTACCACCCTATCGCTCTCCGTTCCTTCTCTAGCTATAGACCAGACTATCAGTCCTGGACGTCGTCGCTCGAGCGATCCTTCCCACAGGAAGATTTTTCGTCTTCTTTTTGCTCCTGACTGACACACAAATGCTGAATCTCGCTCATACACTGACATACACATGTTCCTTGTCAATATATAAACATATCGGTATCCCCCGTACACGTTCAAGCATTGAAAAACACACACGCGTACTCTTCCTGATTCAGCCCTCTGCCTTCCTCGCCCCTCGAAGGGCCGCCACTTCACGTATACCCGAGTGCGGTTAGCAATCAGCCACAGACACACATCCACACGCCACTGTAATTTCTAGAACAAAAACCGTAATTGTATTCATTATCTCTCGGAGGGAAAAACAAAGCGAGCGAGAGTGTATAGTAGCTGCGCGTTTTGAAAAGCGCGAAACTGCCAACGGAAGCTTTTGCGAGCAGTCACGCTTGTTAAGAAATTTCGTGTCGAGCGACTTTACCATTGTAAAATGTTAATAACACACCAAAAGGTTTCTGCGTGGCAAATATGTATACACTCGTCGATTACTTAAAATGAACCGCCGGATCGCGTGCCTCTTTCGACCACTGAGAGAGATTCTTCGGAGCTCTGGATGGATCTCCAAGGCCTTCCGGAATATCCTTGACTTGACGTCGTCCGTCGTTTCCGGCATCTCGAACACGCATAAAGATTGGCTTTGCAATAGTCTTCGGATTCTTCTGTTTTTTTTTTATATCAATAAATCGGTTCCGTCACGGTTGATCGATGGAATGATTGCTCAAGAAAGCAGAAGCTATACTTAACGCGATCTAAACCCGATGGTCCGCGAGTTAACTGTAAAATTATACAGACACTTATCCGTGGAACGCTAATCTCTGGAATCTCGTGACGATGCTCTGCGCACTGGTACACGGACGTACCGCAAAACGCTTGTGTACTTATGCGTGAAAGTTGCGAGCTACATGGGAGGCCCTCGAAAATGCGAAATACCTACAACGAAGGCGCTTCGTATGTGTATAAGTCGGCTCCAGATACGGTTGATACGTCTTAAGAATCTACAATTATTTACTTCTAACCGTCCCTCTTCGGGATGTTCTCAAAAGATGTCAAAATACTCCAGTCGCTCCGCGGTCTTCCGCTTAACGGCAAATTGGTCCGGATATTATCCTAAGTGAACTTTAATGGCCTCAATCCTGCGTTGCCCCGTGCACCACGCACCTGCCTGCCTAAAGACTCTACAAGTGGATACGCTCGGGAGACACTCAGACTGAAGTCACTCGATTGCAAAGTAACCTATACAGCATACCTTCAAAAGGTCACTGCGCTTATACACTCACCCTAACGCTCTTGCATCGAAACAATAAAGACAGGGCGTCGTGACGCTAACGCAATAAATGCATACAGTTCAGTAGACAATCTGTTGGACTGTCATGCTGGAAAATATGCACCAATAATCGGTACCAGTTGCTTCGAGTTATTTACCTTTTCGTTGACCTTGCTGGGACATACGCATTTTTCAGATTGATACTTGCTTAAGAAAGTATCGAGGCATACCGAGGCACTAAAAGGTACAAGGAAACGGGTATCTATAGTACGCGTGGCAGAAGGAGTGGTAGTGGTGTAATCTACGTACCAAGTAAGATGAATACTGGATACCAGGTACTGGATACGTTGGTATAATGACTGGCACTTCTATGCATTATCGTACCGCTGAAGCTGCCTGGCTGTGCGGGACCAGTCCTGGTCGTGGTGGATGAATAATTTCAGGACGGCCACGCAATTACGTGCGCGTACGTCTCGCGTACCAAGTAGCCGCCCAACATTGCACACACACTATAGCCCACAATGCTCTACAGATATACGCATGCTGAGCCACTTCCCTTCTTCATCAGCTGCTCCATCCTCCTCGTTTCTCGTCCTCATCCCCATTCTCATTTTCATCTTCATTCTGATCTTCATTCGCAACTTCACTTACATCCTTCCCTTTTCTCCTGTCATATCCGTTCACCCTTCCCCTTCGCGACTGCTCTATCGTCAATCTACAATCTTTGCATCATTTATATTTCACTGTTTTTATACTTGCCCCTCATATCGAGTGGTCACAATAAAATAAGTATAGGCATTTTACGATTGTAACATTCGTTACGTAATATTCGTCAATCCAAATTATCAAGACTCCTTAAGACCTGCGGACTAAGAACGGGACGAATTATATAAATTATATCTGTATTTTTTGGTGGTAAAATAATATCTAATCCTTTTTTTAATCGCCACTTCTATATAAACGTGTAGGACCTTTTGCAGTTATTAGCTAATATTCTTAATCCGCAATTTTAATGCAGCCATGTAGGTTTGTAAAAATATAAGTAGTGTGTGTTTAGAGACATATGTAAATGTAACGTAATATGACGTTAACTTTGAGAATGGTAAATTTTATGACTGAGACAAATGCACCTCCTCCCCTCCCCTCTTTCCGCTCTTCACGACCAACCGATGTCTATGTACCGTTCTAATCCTTTGTCTGCTTTATGATTTTTTATTGTCCGTTATAATACATTATTATCGTATTATTTTTGTTTTTTTTTCTGTTGCTGTTATTATTATTATTACTTTAGAACCCTTTGGATAATTAACCTCCGTTAAGAAGGGAGATTAATGCAAATGGTTATGGAAGGTGCCTGAGAGTCAAAGCCCGTTAATATCCGGTATTAATGTTATATCCGGTGGTGGAATTCGATGCAATTAAACGATAGATGTTAAACTAGAAGAAGAGTGAGTCAAAGCTCAAGACTGGTTTACGAAGACGAAAGGACACTTTGAATTTATCCAGAGGATGAACACTTGTAAGACTCCCCACTTCATACTTTCAGCGCAGTTCCTCATTCGAGTATCTCGAAGATCTTCGTTATAAGTTCCAAAGAACGCGGCGATATAGATACGTTGGAAAAATTTATATTCACCTTTAACTCCTCAAGTATAAGCGCCAGTAAGTTTAAAATTCTCCATTAACCGATAGAGAAGATACAACACGTCCATCAGACCTTCACATGGCGAATGTAAAGAGAAAATTCGCTGACAAAATTAGGCAACTTAATGAAGTATAATTAATTTTTATCAGCACGCTGAGCGATTTTCGAAGCTTTAAATAAGAAAAAGCTTATTTGATTAAACCTCAAGCCCACTTACCTTGTTTCACAGTATCCATCGTGAGACGTCCCGATGAGCAAAATTCCACAGATACGGACCTTAAGGTTTTGATCATATGAAAACTGTCTGACACTTAGTAACAGCACTCCCTAACTGTTCACTCGAACAATGTCGGTGGATCCACTCATGTCAGACCCTCTTTTACTCCTCCGCCCCGTCTTTCCCCTCCGATCAATCGCACTCTCTCTTTCGCATGTGTTACTCCATGCGTCTCTCTCTCTCTCTCTCTTTCTCTCTGTCTCTCTCTCTCTCTCTTTCACACCATCTCCTCTTGCAGCAGTGTCAGTAGCGGAGGATATATAATATATTATAATAATGTGGGCCACAATGGATTCGCGTCATATCCTGGCTCTGTCCCCAGCTCCGATCAATTAGATCAACGCACCCCATCCACATAGGAGGTTTCACACCCACCCGCATATTCTTTCGTTCCAACTAACGTGCAACACACCTATTATAAGCAGCCAAGGGAGAGACTCAATTTAAATGACGAATTCCTCATGCTACTGGAAATAATATCTATCTAACGTAAAATTCTACGTTCGATGAAATGAATTAACGTAAAATTTTCCGTTAAAGATAAAAATATAAGTTAGAGTGGAAATAGATAAAGCGTGAGGCGTATTGCGTGTAATTGATAATAACACATATTGGCACGACTCGATTAATAGATTACGTCAGGCAAGGGCAATGTTTAATCATCCATGTAAATTGTTATTGTACACCTCTTGACTACAACTGGGAATGAGAATATATTGATTTCAGTCGCTAAGACACTATCGATAATGACACACTCCATGTAATATCTCTTTATAGGCGACTAGAATAATGATGATATTTTAAGTAAATTATGTGAGCCAATAAAGTTTATTCCAGGCGAAGATAAATCTTGATGAGCCGTTGTTAGTCAGTGACATATGTATAATGTCAGTAATAGAAGAGTTATTTCATAACCTCTTCGATACCTCGATAGTCAATTTGACATCGGTTGTAAATTAATGATAATGTGTTTCGCAGGGTTCTCTCTGTCACTCATGACCATCGAGTATATTCATCCACAAATTAAGCCATTACTCTCCAGCAGTACGTATATTATTCATAAAATGCTTGTAGTTTATACGTATTTGAAGCACGTAAAGAAACAATGTTAATGATTCTCAGAATTCCAAGGATAAATTCGTAAGTATTGAGCAATGAGATCGTTAATTATCAGTCCCTCTAAGCAGATGCGATGTCCCGCTGATAAGGATCGTATCGAAGAATTTTATTTGTATATCGGAATGAACCTCGATTGTTCCTTCCAGCCAAAAAATAATTAATTAATAGTCGGACCATTAAGAATTAGACACTCTCCATGCCGAATATAGTCAATCTTGAAATTCCTGGAATACCAGCTAAAAAGACGTCGGCTGGAGCCACAAAGAATCGTGCACGATTCTCGCTGGCTGCTGGATTCGTTATGAAGTGCAGAATGATATTCGCGAGGAAATACTGCGAGGGATAATATGCAACGGTTTGCAACGTTGCAGGATCGAACATGAGGAAGGATAAAAGGTATTCGCGCATAAACGGACACACGTGTAATCGCATATTCGATTCGCCGGCGTTGCCGCCGTTCTCCTATGGCACCACAATGGCTTCCTAAGTTCCGTACGTAAAGAGATAAAACATCTCGACAAGGACGACCATTCAATAGTGATGAACTGGTTTCTCGTTCGAAAAGAGGACGAAGAAAACTGAACTTCACTTGAGAAACAACCGGAGGAAGTATAGGAGCAGTGATGCTGCGCGATCAGGTTATTTTTGCCATTGAAAAAGACACAGTTAATGCGCATGCGCCAAATACGCTGAAATTCAAGGCCAAAAAGATTACGCTAAATTTCGATGACGCGAATGTTTTCACATGACGTTAAGTAGCGTTCGCAGGTGAAAACGAAGAACGCGTATGCTCGCGAACGATCGCGACGATCGAATTGGTCGACAGCCGTTTGACACCTGTCGTCGTATTTAACGAATGGGTGCTTAACAATTCGACTCAATGACTTTTTTCAACAAGGCGGTGCTTGACCTTGGTATATGGAGAAAAGGCGATGGAGATTAAGAAGAAGATGTAAAAGACGACAACGAAGACGAAGACGAAGACTACGACGACGACGACGACGACGAAGGGGAAAAAGACGAAGAAATAATAAAAAGGGGATGAAGAGGCTAAGAAGAAGAAGAAGAAGAAGAATAAGAAAAGGTTTAGTTGATAGGAGGAGAGTAAAGAAGAAGGTAGCCCGGAGGAGGAGATTGACCCTCCGGCTGCCTCGTCGCACGCAGGACGCAGCGAACATGCACGCGACCGGTTTGTTTCACCCCGCGATGCTAAACGAACTTTTAGCCCGCGGCTGCTCGCTACAATCCACTCTCCACGTATCATGCGCCCTCCTGCTCTAGGAGTGCCAATCCTCTTGAATATTAGCTACCGACCTACCACTCTATCGCGTCATGCTGCACCAGCATCATCGACTCGTCAATGATACGAGCAGAAGCTTTTCAGACCTCGGCGCCATTATGGCGTAATGTTCTACCTAGCAATCTCATGGGATACAGGTGCATGCAGCTTGTGCGATAGATCGTAAGACGTTAATTGTTCTCACTCTATGCGGGTTACGCGTTTCAATGTTCGCGAAGGAAAAAGAAAAAAGAATCAGTAAATCGACGGAATTGTTATGTGCAGAAGTAGCGACGGTGGGTTTACGATTAAGGCAGGGACAATTCCAAGAAGATAGTAGGTCAGGAAGGGTAAACGGTAGAATGTCAGCTAATTGCGTCTGTGAGAGCGTGCATTGTTTGACTCGCGCTGCTCCATTACCATTACAATACTTACACTCGGCGCTTGGCTACCGGGGCTGTTTCGACTCACTAATTGAACCATAACCTTCACCATAAATTATTCATACGTTTCGTGATCGTTCTGTGCCTACGTAACGCTACGATCCGTCTAGGTGAGAGCAAGCCAAGAAAAATTGTATTTCACGACACTGTACAATGACATTTTTACTATACTCCGGCGCATCTACCCAGGCGGACCTCGACGTTTGATTCTTTCATGAGTATCGGTCGTACGCGTTATATTTTCTATCTGCGATTATTCACCTGCTTCTCTGAACTCGTTCACGTTACGTCTAACGTAACGGTCTCGATTAATAACGAACTCTGGAAAGACTGGCTGCTTTTCCGAAGACATTCGTATTTTTGCGCCGAGCCTTTTTTTTTTAAGCAAAGTCCATAGTTAGAATGCGAGTAATGTCCCAACTAAAAGCATTTCGAACAATGAATACCTCTGGTTGGGAGATGAGAATAAAAGAGGGCGAGGATGAGTTGTGTTCGTGTCACCCTGCCGAGGAAGGTCTAAGTGGTGTCTAAAAATGTTCTTTATTCAGTGTTACAATGAGTACACAATGCGAGCAGCCAGCATCATGGCATAATGCCTTCGCCGGTACAATCTGGAGTCTCGGGCCACTGAGCATTTAGGTTAGCGAATCATCATGATTTGGAAAAACTCCCGGGAGGCACGTGGGAACGAAACATGTTTCGAATTCTATTCGATGCCCTGGGTTTTATTCCCGCGGGAGAGAAAACTCCGAAGCCACGGGACCGGCTTTATTCCTGACTAATCTTGATGGACCCACTTCTCTTCTTTTTTGTCCTTATCTCTTTGTCTCTCTTTTCGTGATGAAAGGGAAGAAAAAAGATGCCCTTAATACCCCTTGCCTTCTCTTCTTGGGAAATTTTTACACTTTTATTTTGATCTATAGATTATAGGCACTGGACATCAATATCGACAGTGACAAATCACTGTTTTATGATAGGCACATCGCTATTACGTATACGTATAAGTTGAGATCGATGTTCTGTACTGCTAATGAGGATATAGTTGCCTTGCGTGAGTATTACTTGAAAATTTCGAATATTTCATGACAATAGTCAGTCGTTATTGTCAGCTGCATGAAAGGCCTTATTAGCAATGTTCCTTTGGCGTAACTTTCCGATTTTTATGTAACTCAGGTATTCATGTAACGTGTATGGAGATGTTAAAATACGCTAAGTGTATTTTTTTGTAACTCCTCGAATAGAGTTTTGAGCGGTGAAATCATCCTTCTGTGTTTCTAGGTATTTCCGCAGTTGGTTGTAATTCTTTCGTCATACAAAGTCTGGACAATTCTTTGTTTAACACAGTTTCCATGTTGCTTATGTATATCGTACGTCGACCAGGCGTCGAAAAAGATACTGGCATCTGCTATGCCATCTTGAAATTTTTCTTTTTTTTTCTTCTTCTTCCTATTTGTCAACGCTACTTTGTACAGATTAACAATACTTATTTGAAATCAGCCGCGTTTTTATCGTATTGTTTCGTGAATGTATGAGTTGCCTATTATAATGCGTCTCAGTTTTTGGTATACTTAATATGATTTTCTGTAGAAATTACAATTCTTGCCGTCCATGAAGATGATTAGTCACACTATTCGCATGATAAACAGGTACTAAAAATATTGTTAGCATCGCTTTGTTACGCAGACAGTTGGACACGTGGTTAACGTTACGGATACAATACTCTACATTCTCAATCTATTCACAAACATTTGACATTTTTTGAAGAATAATAAGAGTTCTGCATATGTTCGGAATTCTTCGTAAATCAACTGTAATTCATTAAACCCAGTTATGTTATGTTAAACAGATTTTTATTCTCATATTAAATCGAACACCTTAAGTATCCTTCCGTCTGATACAGGACACGTTCCAGAATCCACTGCCAGTACCGTAAGCATGGCTGTGAACTTTTTCCTCGATACAAACAAACAAAGACACAATGATTTTGGGGCAGTATTCGCAATGAATTTGGGAAACTAGAAAAGGCTGATTTCTAGTGACGTAACTGCTATACGGTTACCTATTCTTTTTAAAATCTTTATTGTTAATACCGCAGACGTGTACAGTCTCCTTAAATAAATTATTTAAAAATAATAATAATAATGGAAATATTCTCCAGCACCACACATGTAAAAGATCTTTGTAAATCCTCGGACTGCGTCATGATTTATGACTAACAAGAGACTATTGATTTCGTCAAAGCTATTACCCAAGAGGCGTTACTAAGGAAGTAGGAAGAAATGATAGATGAAGTTATTTAGATTATTGGTAGCATTTGAGCTTAGCTCTACATATACAGAGAAGCATAACAACACAGCATTAATTTAAACTACTCGACCACCTTCATCGGACGCAACTATATAACGTTTAAACGAAATTCTAATTTTAGAACAGTGTCGACCAGCGAGGAGTGTCGCCCAGAAGAGAAAACGAGACACTCGGCAAGTGTCGGATGATGAGACCAGTGTACAGGATACTCAATACTCCTCTATCCGATAATTACCTAGAACCAAGCTCAGATCCAAAATATATTTTGAAATACAATTCGAAAGCCTATTAAAAAAAATGCAGACAGGAGTGAACCGTTTACTGGACCGATCGGATGGATCCTCTGCTCAAAGGTTAAACGGTAGTCACTAGACGGGTGGTTCCTGGCTACGGATTGAATGGGATTCCATGATGAATGAAGTATGAGGAGGGAAGTAGCGGAGGGATGACAGTGCTGCTTTAAATATCGACGCGTGGCTCGACTGTCCGTAGGAGTGACAACGGTGACTCGGCTAAAATCTGTGCGTCGCTGGGATACACCGACGAATCCATGGACCAGACTATCAAAGATAGTCACGGTTTGGTTCAGATCGTGTATCGGTTGAATATAAAAACTAAATAACCAAGTGAAGGTACCGAGATGGGGGATCCTTCGCTGACCTACGATACTCCGGGTCCTTTCAAACGTGCAGTGACGATGAGTCACTCGAACTTTTGCGACGAACCATCGTCGCAAAGCAAAAGCAGCGTGAGAATGGATAAGGACCAGGTCGGATAGAGAGAGATAGAGAGAGAGAGAGAGGGAGGGGAGGAGAGGATGGGAGAGGGAGAGTAAGAGAGACGGTAAAACGAGAGAAAATATCTCGTGAACGACCTTCGTACCTTCAAGTCCTCCGCGTAAGCGAAGCGAACGCGAAGCTAAGCTGGTCCATCGGTGGCGCCGGAAGCAGGAGCAACCGGGCGTGTCAGTGCTGACCAGCGCAACGCTACTTCTTTCGCCACCGCTCCATTGCACTCCACCTGCAGCAGCGCATACCTGCGGATTGCACTACTCCGTTCATCTCTGCCTCCGACATCTCGCCCACGTACTGAACGTTGTACAATTCGAGTGGATCTGAATGCCAAAGAGGCAACGGCTTTATTTTACTGTAAAAACTTTGCTCATTGTAAAAATTACTTTGCTCGCTTGTTTTCACTCTTGTGACATCACGTTAAACACTTATATGGAAGTAACGGTTTCCTAAGTAATAAATATATTCGAATGTGTTGACGGCATTCGTTGAATTATAACGTTTCGTTATCTCATGCAGAAAAGAGGTTGTATTACCTTTTTAGTCAAATAAATTGATTAATTTCAGTGCGATACAGAGCAGGTTCAATGATTGATGGTAAAAACGATGTACTTTATCTGTCCGAATGATACTTCGCGTATGAGCCACGGTAAACAAATGGCCGTGATTATATGTACGATATATGGACAAGCAAAGATTGTGCGTTACGCCACGCAGTAATTTATATTTAGAAATTATGTTTATCATCGATGATGCATTTTCCCTAACATTCATGTTATTTATATGCATCTCTTAGCATGTAGCAGTTGCGAAATCCACGTAGAAGCAAATATTCTCGTTCTACACTTTTAGGTTATATATGTATATTGAGATTTTTTTTCTGTTCAAAGTACGAAACAAATTCTCGTGGCAAACAAGCCCAAAGAAAGACGAAAGTCCAAGCGGTACTTGGGATCGGGCAAGTCAAGTTGGAATTTTCCGAAGTTAGAATGGAAGATCCAAACAGATCGTAGAAAGGGGTGGAAGAAGATGGAAACTGATACTTACCCTCTAAGAAGGTGGATACGGTAGAGTGAGAAACTGGCTGGCTGAAGGAGGGGTCGCGGTGGGGGGAGGAGGTGAGTCTGTGGCGAGGGTGGGTTGCGAGCGTTGTTGGGAGTATAAGGGAGTGTAAGGGGGTACGATCGAAGTACGTCGGACAGTAAGGAGCCGCCGACACGGCGTGCCACACCCCAATGCAGCAACGACATTGATTATTGTTGCGCGAGTACCTCGCTCCGAGAAGACTTTGAACCGACAGGTGTCATCACTTTTATACCAACCCTGAATCAATCCAATGGGAAATTATAAATTGGACACGTACGTAACATGCGCATCTAACAATCAAGCCCTATTATTATTTGCCTTGTAAATAAGACGTCAATATTGTTAGCACGGAGCATAAAGAGCTACCTTAGAACTTGACAACCGGTGTTTGCTTTTCAACACGTCATCGTGTGTTCTCAGCAGATAATGTGGGCGTAATTTTCATAAACGTCGAATTAGAAAACTGACAAGGTAATATATAATAACGTTTTCTACCGTATGAAACGTCGATGTACAGACATTACGTTTTTGATGGTTCAGTTGATCCTCTTATCACTTTGAAAAATATTTACGTAGTGTTACCAACACTATACATCGCTGCCTCATTTACGAAACTTGGTAAATTCAAAATATTTTAAAACATGTCTTCCGTCGCCATGTTCAAGATCCATGAAGTTTTGTTGTTTGCCGAATACACCACGTCCTGTCAGTCATTCGATATGCAGAGTCTGTGTATCCTAGATTCTGTAAACCAGATGCAGTCGTATATCCCATTTGAAATATGGCTCAGTCATTCATCTTGCAACATGTACAAAAATACATTGAAGTAAATATCCAGACGTTCATTGCTTGAAAGAATCCACACCCTTAGTCTCTTGTTTCAAGGGACGTTCATTCCTCACGGACACTTTTGAAAATTTATGTTTTTCCTGTGTTTCGTAGCATTTCTAGAAGACCACAGACTATTGTTTCTAAGAAAAAGAACCCGACTATCACCGATCAATCGATTAACGTATTGTCCGCGGCTTAAATGTTACGATGAATTTAATAAAAAAAAAACATTGAATTTTGGTGAAGAAAAATAAACATTAAAAAGAAAGTCTAAACATCAGCATTCAGAATCAGAATGTGAAGACAAGTCGGAATTAGGTTAAACGGCTAAGCGGCGACGGAAAAGACCCTTCCTTCGAAATACCAATAATTTAAATCACGGTGAGCTCCCAGACTGTCGTGTCGTATCGTGAGCGTCGTCGTCGCGAGTAAGAGTCTCGTATTATGCCGCACGGCGACAAATCTCCCGATCGTCCCCAAAGGTACGACGGAACGGCGAATACCAAGAATTCCTGGAGCCGCCTGAAACGTAGCTGAGACAAATGGCGTTTATGAGCAACGCGATACTATCGGGCGCTATATGTGCACAGGCAGTACATGCACGTGCATACAGGGATAGGATGCGCGCAAGAAGCTGGCATTATATGGAGTCAAAGCAGGCGGAAGGGAGGAAGGGGGAAAGGGAGGACACGTGAGTGAAGAGGATAGGGTGGAAGAGGAGGTAGAAAAGACTGGATGGTGGCGGCCCGAGGGGCGGCCGGCAAGAGTACTAGGGGTGGGTAGTGGGTAGTCCAAGTGAGCCCCTGAAAATTACAAGCTATACGTTGTTCCAAACCGACCATCTAAGATAATACCTGTTCCCCCTGCAGCTA
This sequence comes from Trachelus tabidus, assembly GCA_030142655.1. NCBI lineage: Eukaryota > Metazoa > Arthropoda > Insecta > Hymenoptera > Cephidae > Trachelus > Trachelus tabidus. Next base: position 339,751 of record JARQTI010000703.1, read on the forward strand.
TAATGAATATGTAAGACAGATTGTAGGCTAAGAGGAAGCCTCCGCTGCTACTGCTGCGCGATACGGTTGTCCATGCGCAGATTATATTGCCTTCGATGTATATAGTAAGCCGATAATTTATTATTTATGCCGATTAAAAAAGTAAGGATGCTCATGGGGACGACGCGGTTCTTCGTTCTTTTGCGAATGCGAATTACGCAGGCTGGTTGAGAGTCTTGGGAAAAGATTAACATTTTATTGAGGAAATCAACTGTTTTCCACATAAACAGAACTCGTATGATTTTCCTTTTTTAATGTGATCCTTGACTTCGAATATTGCCGCACGATAGCTGTAAAATAAATGTAATTGCTATGGTCGAGGATTTAATGATCTGACGTCTCCTGTTGGATCGTTGAATATCAATAATAATCAGTGATCGGCAGGGAACATAAAATGATATCATACGACGTGAGAAGTGTCGAGTGAAATTCCAAATAAGGAAGATCTTTTTCAAAGACTTTCTCTGGATCCGTTGTAGTTGTCGTCTTAGCGTTAAGTTGGACGCTGACACCTTGACTAGAGGTCGCGCTACGATTTCACGTTTTTTAATTACATTTTTGTCCTCATTAGCATCATCGAGCAATTATTAGCGAGAATATCTACGTGAATCGTGGCAGAACGATCAGCCGGTCAACTTGGCTTTCGGTGAGTGGATAGAAAGAAGAACAAGAAGAAGAAGAAGAAGAAAGAAAACGAGCAGGCGTGCTAAGGGGTCCGGGGGCAGCAGGGAACAACAGGTGACAAAGTCGGGTGTTTAAGCATCTTTCGAGACTAAAATTGGGACCTTGCGAGCGAGTGAAAGAGAACGAGAGAGGCTGCCGACTTAGGAGAAGAGGGAGCAAGAGAGTGCGAGAAAGAGACGATGGAGAGGAGGAGGGTAGGACTGGAAGAATGAAGAGGCGAGCTGGTTGGAGGAAGGAATGCCGTCGGACGAGCGCCGGAGGGCAGCCGCGCGCGGTTCGTTCGCTTCTAGAGGCTCCGACTCTCGTAGAGTCTTGCGCGCGGGGCCTCTTCAGGGCTTGTACGGACCCCGATCTTCGTAGTCCCCCGTACGCGTGTGCATTTGTGCCCGTAGATACCCCCCCGGGCCTCACTTGTCACACACGCAGTCGCCTCTCGGCCCTCTCGCCCTGTGGCTGTCTGCCTGGTCCACGGCTGCCCCATCCAGCCCCATGCCTGGCCCCATACCCGTTCCAATGCTCATGGCTTCGTCTCCGTCACGGCCACCGTGGCCACCGTAGCCACAGCAAGATCCCATCCCCGTTGCACCTCTGGCCACAACAAGGCCCCGATACCCGTGGGCCGCGAGCCATGGGCCCTAGGCCGCAACCCGACACAGGTGATGCACGGGCCCCTCTTACATCGTCAATCCACTCTGTAGCCCTTTCCCACCAGTTCAAACCTACTCTCGCAGCAGCATCTTCTCCGTAGGTGCATCTCTTGTTCATGTATCGTCTGTTTCCATGACATGTGTGCATTTGGAAACACTACCCATACTGGTACATATCACAAGCATACGTACAAAAGTAGGAACATACTAGACACGTATGAGTGAACTAGAAAACATTAATCTATCGGTACCTTAATTTGGAGTGAAGTTCATCCTTCGAAGATGCGTGACCTTGTGGTGTCGATTTCGGTAGCCACACACGTCATAGGTAAATCAGCCGAAAATAGTTTAATGAAAGGTGTAGAACTGTTACTTCCAAGAACACTTTTTGCTGCGTCACATAACGGTCATGGGAAGAGTCACGCAACGTCAAGGTCGAACTTGCACATGCATGGACGGGTTCATTACTTATGTTCTAAATAAATACAGAAGACATGCATATGGAGTCATGGATGTGTCCTAGACACAAGGAATGCTTATAACTTATACGACCTTGTGACTCTTATTGCTTTTTGAGATCCTATCGCTTCTATACTTGTTTTACGTCCTTATCACTATACACTACGACTCGAAATTAGATTTAGGAACATCCAGTTCTCTAGAACCATTAACGGCGTCGACGTGTGCTACATCGATCTCTGCCCGGTTATGTCGACGAGCTATAAACTTTCGATACAACCACCGACACCAGAAACGCGACAAGGATATTTGTGCCTCGACACGTGACCATAATTCTGCCATATGGCAAAGTTCAATAGATTCCAGTCCCCAGTCCGGATAAGACCATTTTTACAAGCAGAGAAATGTCTCCGGGTCTTCTCAGACTAGACTTCCACCTTCTGTGTCCTTGCGATAAATCGCAGGAGACCTGGAACATGAACCGACACTGTCTTCCGAAGACTGCCAACGTGCCACCTTAGAAATGGCAAACGTAGACCATGCGCCGATGGCTCGCAGTGAAAACGAAACTTAACGTACGAATGTACTCTTTTTGAACTTGAGACGTGGAACATAGCAAACACACTCAGGGCGTTGCGTCTCGTTGGGCATCGCGTCGAAATACGACAAAACTCCCATCGACACGTTTCCTCGTGCCATGCTGGTAGATTTGTACCTATGCGCGTACTAATTTACAAGCAGCCTTTTTAGGGCTCGTATTCCACATTCTATCGGCCGTATAGTTTTTGCCTTGAACCTCGTGCACGATCATGGCGCAAACTTTCGTCTTCGCCTCGGGGTATCAAAAGAATTTATGCCGTGAGGAACAACCGGTTGACGATTGTCCTTACGCGTGCTCGTTTCTTTGGCTGAATCGAATTTGCTCCAGCTATTATTATCGGGCGACTCCAAACTCGAATTGACCGATGATCGATTATGGGATAACCGAGCGAGAAAACGGTCGGCGACTAAATTGTAATACGACCAAGGACAAAATTGTTTCTTTTAAAGCAGCAACGATCGAGATAGGCTATGAGCTATAACGTTTCACTTTGAAAGTCGAAAGCGCGGAGAAACGACCGGGTCTGTGTCTCATAGGGAACCGCGTCGTATAGCGCCGGTACGTGTCAAGGGAATTGTGTAGGATTACAAAGAGCTCAAAGTCGTAACTTTGACGCGACGATGGTCCAGCGTATATGGAAAACAAACGAAACGAAGACACACTGGGGACGCTACATTAGAAACTCTCACTCGAATTCAGAGAGTTGTCGCGACGTTGAGAATCCGTAATGCAGTTCGACGTTGGTAGGTATAACGTTACGAAAACGATTGTGTAAATGTCCTTGTTTGTAATACAGTACGTTATTGTGAAATAACTGAAACCTCGTGTCTACTATTTACCTCCTTGTTTCTGCTATTTTCAGGTTTGCCTTAATCATGCTCAGAGTTATTAATTTAATTATAGTCTATTATCCCCGTAATATAGTAATAGATCAAACGTTGTTTGAAAAAACAAACGTCGTTGTGTACTCCAGTTCTAATTGGTATTTATCATAAGTATATTCGATATAATCGATCTGTATGTCATTAAGTATACAGAAAGTTTACATTGTATATTTCAAAGGCTACAGGCAAAGATAATAAACTATCGTATTCTAGAAGAAAAAAGATATATTTATTCAAGAGCCATATCGCACGTGACAGGAGTCTATTGGCTACTCGTCATCGATGTGTATTGCGTGTTTCGAACACTCTCAACTATTCAGGCATCTTGGATCCCACAGGATAACCTGACAGGTGGACGACCTTGGACCACCGTCCTGCTACTCTCGACCGCATCTCATTGACATCGTTAGAAACGACAATTATTTTGGAGTAACATGACCCGCTAAGGGCTTTTTCTCTTTGTGCCTAAATAACGCCGCACCATGTTATTGATGATTCGAATATTTCAATTAATCGATCCTTCCTTCAAACAAGAACTTTCATTCTATTGGATCTGTTAGCAACGTGTCCTCGTATAATCCCTCTACAGAGAATTTCAACACACTTTTTGTTTTATCAATGTCTGGTTAAGTAGATATGTCTCAGCCCCCTTGAGCGTCACCCCGAGTACGTACATTATATTATAATGAGACTTCGGTGAATTCTGATACTAATTAATTCACTGTGTGCATACGTATGATTGTCATTTAATACATTACAATAAAATAAGTTTGTCCTTACACAGCGTTAAGGACTACGTTATATGATAAATATTATTTGTTGAATTTTATTGTTCATTGCACATTTGTCGAAGTGACAGTGAAAATAAGTATCGCTCTAGTTTTCATCGTACATACTAGGCATTTTTTTCTATTCAATCTAGACAATTTTACAGGTAGGAGTATTAGAAGCCAACGAAATCGTCCGTAGCTATTTTTCTCCATAATAAATGCATCGCCTATATTCCTAATCACTTACACGAGAAGCCATTGCGAGAATGAATCCGCGAGGGAGTTCATAAGAAGATGACGATAGGTGCTAGATGTACAATCGAGGATAATAGGCAGCGAGTGCAGCTAAGTGCATAAGATCCGTGTAAGTTAGCGTGCGCACAGTGGCACGTACGCACAATGTAAGTGCAGCAATGCAATGCAGGTAGAGAGAAGCAATGTACGTAGTACCAGAGGGCGAAATGAAACAAACGAACATACAAATGTATGAACATACGTGCGTACTGAGAAACGATCCAAGGAACTAATAAACGAACCAGCCCAGCAGTCGACCAACGAACCAACCACCCAACCAACCAACAACCAGCCGACCAGGCAACCAACCAGCCAACCAGCGAACGATGCAGCAATCTAGCCGCGTTGATTAGAGTCGTATGTAGAATCGAGAACCGGATTCCAAGAACCTGTTTCCATGTTCACGTAAGATCCCCAGAGTAATCGACTGACGGATCGGCGACCGTTCGAGTCACCGACCCCAACCGACCAGCAAGGCGGCGCTCGCTCGATTCCTGCACACCACCAGCCCTCGAATCTCCTGGACTCTCTCCTCTCTCTCTCTCTCTCTCTCTCTCTCTCTCTCTGCTCTCTCTCTCTGCTCTCCTCTCCCCGATATACACACGCGCTCACGCACGGACTCCTTCCCTCATCCGATGGCTCCAACCCTTAAATGAATATCATTACTATGAGCTGCTACCAACTAATAGATTTTCATTATTTTAAACCACCTCTGTAATTACTCCGAGGTGACTTCGAGGAGCTTATAGGTGTACTGTCTTCGTGTCTCTTCGGAAAGTACAGGCGTCCTCCGCCTCGGCCGAGCTGGTTCTGCTTCTCAAAGAGGACATTCGCTTATGGTATGCTCGGCCTCCTATTAATAGGCCTTCCCCGGGGAATGTTTGTGCCGTTGCAAGAGTAAGCGTGCCACTCAGGCGCGGGAGCGCGTCTACGCCAAAAAGATTGCCGCTCAAGAATTGTCATATTGCCATCGTTGTTCTTGTTATCGTTGCCCTTAAGGGTCAGTTGATTTATATTGGTTTTATATGGTAGCTCGTGTAACGGTACGAAAAATACTTGTAACGTGTGCCTGCGGAAGACAACTGCTGATCGTAACTGCTCGATGGACTTCGTGAAGAAATTACCTGTTACAGATACGAGCTGCGCTTTAGGCGCCCTATTAGTCGATGTGCTTCGAAAATGTTTTACCTCGAAGACACGGAAAAGCAAAGCTCTTGTAGAGTTAAAGACGCTACATATTTGTACAAGTTTTTTTGAAGCTAATTTACAAATTTAATGAACGAAATTGCGACTTCTTTACTCGAAGTAAGTTACTTCTTTGAATAATACATATACGTGGGTCATTGCTAAACGTGGTACTTAACATTGTTTGGGATAATGGGTAAGCTTTGAAGATGAAAATGAAGTCAGGAAATATTTCAATATGCGATGTTATATTAGCATATGAATATACAGAATTATTCAGTACTTGATCAAAATAACTGATGTTGGGTTTACCATAGGAAGAAATTGAACGCTATTAATCATGGTAAGGCAATGTTAAATCTTCAAATTAATTTTTGAATTCAAAACTTTCATATTTTCAATTAATCAACTAAAGTTTGAAGAAAGTCAGTCCTATTAATTAATTCCACTTAACCCTTGCAATATTACTCATGTATGTTACTTGATGACACTGCCAATTAAAGTAAAAGTGTGCCTCCAGTTTACGGTCTGCTGTGCCATTATTTAATTGAATTTATCACTTACAATTATCGCGGACGATAACGAACACGATTGTTCCAGAGATTAAACAATATCGCTTAATCATGAATCATAAAAATTTTCAAAATACTTTTCGTTTCAACCAACCTCGCCATAAACGATCTATCATGTATCGTATATTAAAGTTGAACTGTTATTAATATACGTATCACGTAACAGTTTCATTTAAATATTAGTTAACCAGCCGATTAGAAAAGAGGTAGTCAAAATTTGCATTCGATCCGTTGGCACGTTTAACTATTTCTCAAAGTAGCAACAGCAACTGTCGCGATTACGTGACATGGAAACGTACAAAAATCTTGAGCCAGTTGGTGTCCCATCGAGTCACAATCGCATTTCTATTTTACCGGTAAGGCAAGTTTCCTCGCAAGACGTAAACGTAGGCTGCTGCGTGAACGGTTTATATCGTACGATCAAACATATCGCGCATGTTAAATAGGTATTTGAATCTCTCGAAAAATAACCTGATGACTTTACGCACACTGTCATAATTACTTTTAACTTCCAATTGCTACAATTCACTTGTATTATGGTTTTCGCTCAAAGTGGCACAAAATACGAACAAAGTGGTGGATATGACGCAATAAAAGCGCCTTAATGGACATATTCGAAAGTGTCTTACACAGCTGCATTACCAATTTTGATAAAGAGTATGTCAAATTGCAAATAAAACATTTTACTTCGCTTAAACGATACATAAAATATTGTTACCGGATGCCATAGATTATATTTAATATGCAGATGATTGATAATGGTATTTATGTGGAAATTTACTTGGATATCTGATAGGCAATGCCAACCTCATTACGTTATATGGTAAAAAGCAGAACGTTCGATAATTATAATATCTATGAAGTAAAATAGTTTTGTTGACCTACACAGACTTTGTTATCACTTAATTTTTACTGTTTTCATAACAGTAATCGTCACCCTGCTAAATAAAGTGGTATACAAACTCTTTATATCCTATTATAATTTGAAATGACTATTCAACAAATGATCTCAGTCAGTGTTGAAATTCAATGTTTTCTCTTTATGTTCTCGAATAGAGGATGTTGATTTGGAAGTCCAAAGTTTCGACGGCTGCAGCGGCGTCAATTAAACGCAAATAGAATCGCCTTGGATCGATGTGGCTATTCAATTTATTGTCAGTGACCATCTATTAGCATTCACTCACGAATGTGTAATTACGAGAGACGCATAGTTAGAAATAAAATTTCTAAAATGATTAATGTTCCAAACTGACTCCTATAAAAAGTGCGTTCCTTTCTACGTAGCACGATGAACAACGTCCGAGTATAGTTACAATAGGCTTAAAAGAAAACCCTTTAGGCGACAGTATAGTCCCCGGTCCAAATGCGTATTTAACAAAGAAAGATATAATACATTGTTCTCCAACAGAATCGTTATTCCTTTCATCCTATTTCTATGATACATGCCTGGAATTTCACAATTTAAATTTCAATTTCGGAATGGACAGTGGATTATGCAATGATGAAACTGAGCCAAGTAAATTGAGTGAGTCGAGCGAAACATTAAAAAGTCAAATTGCAAGCAGGCTCGAAACGATCCGTATAGAAGCTACGGGTAGGACTGGCTGGACAGAGGAGGATTGCATGCGAGAGGTGCATGCATCTCCGAGATCCACTCGTGGTTTATCGAGGTTCCACGTAGAGCATTGTGGTTGCTGCATAATATTAACATTAGTGGTGATTAGTGGTCTGCCGGTCTCCGATGCTGACCAATAGCTATGAACGCTACTCTCTGCTACACGCGACCTCACTTCTTTTCATTAATGAGATTCCAAAGCTGCGATTGAGCTAGATTTTATTTGAGCTTCCTTTTGCCAACGTAAATCTAGACTAAGATAATAATTTATGGGCAGACGCGGACAATGACTAAGAAATAAAAGTTACCCGTGTCTAAGGAGAACGTATAAGAAAAAATGTATTACAAATCCGACGACCATTAATACACTTAGGCAATTACGAGTTCGAGTATTTTACTAATAATACCTTGTTACAGCAATGGTACCTATTTGTTACGAATCAAATGTATGCAGGAGAATGACCGACTCTCCATTCCGTTCCCCGTCCAAAACCGGTAACGATCCCGAGGTGCCTGTAGACTAAAAGGCTCATTGAAAAATTCTTCGAAAAAGTATTTCACCTCCTCCCCGTAATCGTCGTTCTTCCTCTTCGCGGCGCACAAGAAAACGACATAGCTCACGGAACATTCTCGAAAAACGGGCGAGCAGCCGTGTTCCTTGCGAGTGGAATGTATGCTCCTCGTGACGCGTGCAATTTTCAATGATGCGCGAGAACCCAAGAATATTGTGTTCAGTGGATTCTCTTTAGCGATGTCCGCTGGTGGATCCGAGGTGGTCACACGTAGAATCAAGCGCGGCTTTCACACTGACCGCGCCGTGCTGGTAACTTGTTAGTCAGGTACATATACATCTCAGGGGAACAACACGACACCGACTTGTTTATGCGCTCGAGTGCCTACTTGCCCCTGTGGCGGCCGACTAAATCACACCCTGCGGATTTTATATTAAAACAAATAATTAATTCAGATGCCCAGCGCTCCGGGTGGTCCCCGAGGACCACTATGAACGCCACGTAACGATACCTTGCCTGGATACGCCTATACGTGTACGCACGCTATCGTGCAGCCACCATGGCTGATCTTCGAGTTGAACTGCTAACGCCACTTAATACTAATCATCCATCGTTTATTACTAACAGCAAAACATCTGAACGTCGTTTCGCTGATTCTTTCATTTTTTTTTTATTAAATATTACCAAACACGTCATCTAGCTTTTGGAAACATAAATATTGTTTTTAATAAAGAATTCACTGGTTTAAGAGGTCTCACCTGTGGCAGGTCTACAGTCCAAAATGAAAGACTAACAAATTTTAAAGATTGTCTGTGTTCAAATCTAGCTTTTGAAGATAATTTCTTTGTATTAAGAATGCCTAGAATAATGCTCAATACTTGAACTGTGGTTGGATGAATTTTGCTTCAAGCGGTTGAGTTATAAGCAAGGTGTGAATATGGGCTGCCTATTCTCTACTGCTTGGATGAGGTGAAACAAATTGTTTAAGAGTGTGTAGCAATTTACTTCTTTTTTTTTTTATTTAATGATGCATCGTTTTATTAGTCATTTTATAATTGCTATGTTTATCAAGCTTAATACATTCTTACTCAGCGAATTTTTGTGGAGTTTTTATTTAATGGCTTGCAAGGTAAGGTTCTCTAAACGTGACATCTATCTTACATAATAAGTATTCCAATGGCGATACTCAATGTGTATTTACTATACATAGTAAATTCATTAAAATGTATTACAATAGTATCGACAAGTGGTCTCTGCAGAAGTGTTGGTAGTTAATCAAGCAAATTATACAAATGTGGTAAGAAATTAAAAGAAGTCATAAATATAGTTTTTTCAACATGTTTTCATAACGTGCATAATTCAACATGCTTTTCTTTAAAAAATAACTTTGCATTTTTTTACGGTTACTTTTTTATTGGCACTGATTTGTGTTACGTCCTAGCATAGTTTGAAAAAGCAGGCGTTATTATAAATATTGAGATGCTGTACATTGGTTTGAGTAGTACGTAGTATGTAGAAAGAAAAGTGTTAAGTTTCAGGAAGATTCTTAAAGTTAATTTTGCCTCATCATTTGTTAAGGTACAAAAAGTGTAACAGAGGGTGGAGTTCCTACGAAGAAAGTGATAATGAACGGAACAAGGAACCTTCCACCAACTTTGCTCATTTATAACGAGAGGTTATTTGTTTAAGGAATGATCGACGATTTGCAAGTCACAGTTTTCAGTTCACAATACATATATCTATGGTGTGTGTGTGGGTGTGCGTATTTTCAAACGTTTTCATTTCAAGTAATATATAGCTTCCGATACTTATAACTCTACAATTTATGAATTTTTAGTCTAAACAACCTCATACTGTCATTTTATTGTTATCGCAATACTAATTCCAAAAAAGTTTTCGAAGTCAACACCAATTCGATTCCTTTTTTTTCAACTTAGTAGCAGGTACATATTGTATCTTTAATATTGTAAATATGTTGTCTATTAAAAAAGATAAGGTTTTTTTATGATTTTCAAAACGTGTAATTAAAGTACGCGATTCGCTTATAAACTGGCACGAATGTGAAAGTTATAAAAATCACATAGACTCGTTTGTAATAAGCAGTTTCATTGTTATTGACAAAATATTAAGGAAATATCAGATACTGATCATCTTACAATATCCTTGTATTATTCTTTTGTAATTGTGTAAAAATTTAATTTTTATTTGAAATATCTAACAGAATGCAAACATCGCTAGTGTCGTGTTAAGGTGGTTCGATCACTCGAGTACTTTCAAAATATGGGTCTTAATTTTGTATTTGTTCTTAATGGCTGTGCGTAAGAAATTTTAAAAATATTTACCATCTAGTTTACGAGATATACGGAATCAAAATAGGTAAAAATACACTAACATATATTTATATACTTCGCTTATTAAAAGAGCAATTTCTTTTTAGATATCTCAGCTTCCAAGCGATATAAGTGGATGAAAATTGTAGGGGATGCTAATTTTACACTAAACGTTAAAATGATGATTTTTGAATTGATAATCTTGAAGTTTTTTATTCTTTTACTGTATTATTTAAACAATATGTGATATTCAACTTTTTTAAAATAATGAATCTCTATCTTTTCGCATGCCCAAAGATAATAGCTCACGTAAGAAATATTTTTATAATGAACGATATACATGGAATTCGAACCACCTTGGTGCGGTACAAAAGTCTTTTCGATTTTTGCACATGCGTAATTCAAATTGTAAAAAATAATTTTAATCAATCGGCCCTAGACAACATTTCCACCTAATCAATTATTTTACATAATGTCTCTAACAATATACGTATATGTTGTAGCTATGCAGAATTTCAGTAACATATTACAAAATTCGTTTTAAGAAACACGTTCAAATATAATGATAAAATTTTCGTACTGTTCATTAAAATGACAAATGTACGAGTTAAAAATCGTCCATCTAACTCAAATAAATTTGCAAGAAATATATGATTTTTTGATTAAAAAATTATTGAAATAATTAGTATTCACTAGGCAAATTCTTCTAGCGATTAATATCACTTGTACAATTTATGTGTATCTTGTCACAGAACGATGTTCTCACACAGGTGGCATGTGTTCTTGGATTTGCATAAAAACTGATAATTTCCATACGTGAAAATGATAAATTAATTTTATGGCGACTTTATGCCAAAAAAATAAACTAAATTACGGTAGCACTTTCAGAAGCAGAAATTAATGAAAACGTACTTCTCTCATCTCGCTAACATAAGATGCTCTGTCCGATACTTAAGCATCTTCCCAACAACGCATCTCACATTAGTGCAAATCATCGTTCGCTGATATTAATCGCTTGCTCGATAGCTGCAACGAATTGCCCGACTGCAAGATAATCCTGAGTCCGTAGTAACAAGGGGCCGAAGATGATTTGCAAAATTAACCCTCGTCTTCAACAGGGGTAATCGGAACAGGGGTGTTGTGAGAAACGAGTCAAAGGCCAATCCCATGTATTATACCTGCTACGTACCAGCTGATTCTAAATCAGGGGCAGACTAGCAGATAAATCGCAATTTCTGTGATATCCTCTGATATCGGTTTCCGACATATATGGCAACAGTGTCCAAACTTGGGAAGAAAAACGAGAGTTAGCAGGAGAACAGTTAATAGAGTTTATACATATCGGAGCAAACGGGTTTGCCTTGAGGAACGATCGCTTAACCTATACAGTCGCATCATATGCTTTCGTTGTATGTTAAAAAAAATATTAATTTCGCGGTTGCTGAACCTTCGAATTGATAGTAGATATTCATAAATGGCTCTTATGAATTTCAACCGGATTAGTTTATTCAGATATTTGGATGCACACATACGACAGTACGTTTCTAAATCTTTGTGCACGTACCGATTGAAACTGGCAGTGCTAGACGTCAGCAAATCTTCCCATGACATCCGGAACTTAATTTCTCGTTAAAATTTCAAGTCGATCAATTTAACGATTCGTCCAAAATTTTTGATCCAGACTTTGAACATAAAATTGAAAGATCTTTGCTGATCTTGCTGTTTCGTCCACATCCGTAAATTGAAATCGCGTATCAATTTCACCAGAAATGGTATATTCATTTGTTTGAAATTTTTTCTAAAAACTTTTACGTGCACATACATACACACACGAACCCCTATTTTTTTATTACAGATGCATAAGACCCCCCCCCCCTCCCCATATGCTACGAAAAAGCAAGTAGCCTACAGAAAAGTAGTAACTCCAATAACGATTGAATATAGAAAAATATTAAAGCAGTTCCTGCTCATAGCTGCATGATTGTTCAGCTTTGACAATAGGTTGAACTCCGTATAACAAAGGTTATGGAGAATGCACGGTTCATTTTTTACCAGAAGATTCGTACTGTCGTCATAAAAAAAAAGATTGATCCGAGGTCAATTGGAAGTGGGGAATAAGGATTGTCTAGCTAGTGATCTCGGTGGCCACCGTCATCCGAACGATAAACGACGGCTTCAAGTCGGACAATGATGTTCAATGTGGCGTGACGCCGATGATGCGTTGCGGGTGCGCCCGCCCATTGCTCCCTCCTGCTGAGCAACTCAAACGGGACGCACGTCATTACCCGCCGTTGTTGACACTGCCTTATAAATGCCATCGTTCGAGCTCAGAGAAGTGTGACGGAAATCGAGCATTGTAATACGTCGTGCTGCGATATTCTAAGGCAGCGATTATAGCAGTAGTGATATACTAATAAATAAATGATAATATAAAGCGGTAGTCCTTGAAAAGTCAGCGATTTCTTACTTCGATTCCAATCTCACGTGGATCGCAGGACCAAATCTGATAATGGTATCTTTCATGATCAAAATTAACGTTGATCCTACGTCTCACGTAAAAACAAGACGTTCCTGGCGTGACCCAGCGATCGCCTAACTACGCCAGAGATAAAAGGTCAAGTATCGATTCCAGGAAGGAACCGGATTATAGAGAACACGTGGCAGATTGTAACGAGTGAAACGTCATTAAGAGGTCAAAGTGTACAGGATTATGGAGATATACTCGGGAAATGATATAAAGATACACAGAAGCATCTTTCATAGTTGAAAATACAAACTCAAACATTCTGGAACACCGGTTAAAATGGAGTAACGAGTTGTCTATAGGATACCTGAGATCTCGGGCTGAATGAAAAGGGACGTTTTACAATGAAGCGAATTGGCCGGCCGTCAGAGGGTTAGAAGAATCGAGAGTAGCACGCGAAATAGAATGCTGGCTGGAATGATTTGAGCGGTCGTTAAAAATTGATATACTATTCGGAAACGTGTGCGGGGGCTGGTAGCCGTCGAGTTACGTATGTAGTAAATGGTAAACGGAAGCTCATATCAATACGTATCGGTTGTGTTTGGATTCGCGGGTTGGGGTGGCTGGTTGACGATGGTATGGGGCACAGTTGGGGTGAAATAATGGAGGCAGACACCCAAGTTGTAACATCAATGTTATTCCGAGCTTACAAACACACCGACACCAATCGACCATGGGCTTCCCTATACACAAAACCGATCCAGCTTCGTTGGTTGGGTGGGCAGGCTTTTGGAGAGAGGTCGGCGGGTTTGGGTGTTGGTGAGGAGGAGGAGGAGGAAAAGAGGAGTCCAAAGGGGTTGAAGGGCCGAAGGGAGGAGGAGGACAGCCAAGAGGGTGCGAGTGAGGTGCGGTCGGGTACGAGATGAGGGAGGGGGGTGCGGTAGGGTGCAGTGAGGTGAGGTACGTACCAGAGCACTATATGCCACTGATGCGGCTCGTGTTTAACGCCCTTATAAATGTGTAATGCCTGTGCGGAGGAGATCGTATTGCTCGCCAGGGTGGTCTGCGTATCGATAAACGATCAATCAAGTGGTGCACCTATGGTCGGTGTTACGAGGCTGATAAAGGGATGCCAGGGAATGGAACCGGTGGAAATAACGGAACGGACGGAATGATTCTGGCTGAAGATGGGTACGTGGCTCGAAGGATAGAAGGGAGCAAGGGGTCCTTAGGAGAAACAAGGCGAGACAGAGAAGGAGAGAGAGAGAAAGAGAGAGAGAGAGAGAGAGATAGTAAGAGAAAGCACGAGGGAGTAGGATGGAACGTGAGAGTGACGCGAAGGGGTGCAGAGATGCCGAGGAGGAGAGTGAGCCCGCGAGAGAGGGAATTGTGGGGTTACGGGTCGACGGGGGAGGCTGGTGGCCCGCAGAGTATCGACCCGCCGAGGAGGAGAAGGTAGCCAGGGTCGCCGTCGCCGGGTTTTGTTACTATAGGTATGCTGTATATCTGTTTATTAGAAATCTTCAGGAAGACGGCCGAATAACGTGCCACCCGTACAGACGGCAGGCGTCGTACAATATAAGACCCAAAGCTTTTCTAAAGGGAAGCACGATTATTTTTGAAACTGTATGGGGAATTAAAAAATCGGAGCTACCGAATTTTCACCATTATTTCCATCCCCTCGTGTAGCTACATACAACCTTACTTCAATAGGATACCCTCTTTTCTTTCTGAAGTCTCACGGCATGTAAACGAGCATTCCCTGATCGCTAGGTCTTTCATCTTATTCAAGTACTGTCAAGTATCATCGGTCATTTCAGTTTCATGAGAATGGGAGCGTAAAAGGAAGAGCGATAAATAAAAAGTTTTAAAAAAAGAGAAAGAAGAAAACAAACAAAATTCAAATAAAGAATGTACATTCTTGAAATCCAGCGCCAAGGCCATTCTACTTGGTGACAGCAATGAAGCGGGAGGCTCAAAGCACTCGATTGGCTCAAAGTGTCGCGCCGAGCTAAAGCGTCGCGGCGGCAGGTTCCAGCCGGGATCGGGTGCGCACACGGAAGGAACAATAGGCGCGATGCAAGCGGCGGATCTGCCCATCGCGAGGTCAGGTGGGTCGCCGGTCGCGAGCGCCAAAGGCACTCCCGTTGGCTGGCTCCGCGGGGTGTGGCCAGCACATAACCATAGCCAGCAAGCCGGCACAAACGGCCCTCTCGGTGCCCTCTCTTCTACCGGAACCCTCCTGATAACAATAGGCGGCACGCGGCGCCCAGTGGGGTGGGGGCTGGGGCGGCTTGGGCCTCTGAGTGCGTGCGCTCGCGCGCGTGTTCCAACTTCCTACCAAGCAGGCGCATCGCCGACCTATTACAATGCCCAACCCTACTAAGCGTTCCATTGTCATCTGCGCTCTGCCCATGCGTCGATGCGCACAAACCATTGTTTTGTCGAATGGGCGTGCGTCTACTACTATTCACCGCCATCGGAATTCCTGACGGCACTGACTGTCATTTATAATTTTAAAATTACTTCGCAGCTAAGAATCTTTTACTTTGAGAGCATTAAAGAGGGAGACGGCATTTTTCTTGATGGAATTAATTTTGGCTAATTAGGGATATCTATAATTAATATTATCTGATATAAAAAAATGATTGGTTAGGAGCGCTTTTTATTGTACTTCTGGTACAGTACAAATTTTGCCATGTTACATCGCTGACAGATTGCTGCTTATTGTCATACAAGTAAAAATTGTGTTAGTTAAAGAAATGTTACTTATGATTAATATTTTTAATCTAGGTGAATTATGTTGAAATAAGTTGTTCGTAGACAATTTTATGTAATCATAATTATAATGTAGTTGCTAGTTCCTTTATTGGATTTTTTTTATTTTCAGAACTCACTTTCATTAATAAACATGGAATATCAGAAGCGGTATATCTTCAACGTGGAACAGCTTAACAATCTTCGCGTTAAATGTAACTTTTTAAGCTTTCGTCGCTTTAAATGCAGCTTTTTAAATTCATTTTACTGGTCCATCTTTTATTCGCGCAAAAGACCATTAAAAAAGATCACTGTTATATCCTTCGTACTTGCATCGGCTAATCGTTTTATTGCTACACTGTAAAAGTATTACGCTGTAGTTTATTGTGCATTAAGAATAGTCGTCTTTTCATGTCGTTCCACAGCGATCTTCTTGATACGTTCCCACAGCATCGGATAAGGATGAATCGTCCTGGCAAAATCAGCCCTTTCAAGCCTATAAAGCTCGCAGACCTCAACAGCCACGACGCTCGCAACTCTGCGTTCATCCGGCATAACTAATGCGATTTCCCCAAAATGAGCGCCATCTTCCAAGTGGCAGACCTCCTTCCCCGAATTCGTGTAAATTGCGACAGTCCCCGTCGCAATGAAATACATGCAGTCACCAGGTTGATTAGCACGTACGATGACATCGTTCGCCAGGAAGATTTCAGAGCGCAGCAGGGCCACTATGCGGACCAGTACCGACATAGGTAGGTTGTTGAAGAACGTCACGTTCTCGACCAGCTTCCGGCACGAATGCATCCCTATTTCCTGTCGCATCTGCGCAGACAGACTGTTCAGGATCTCGGTTTCGCGAAAGAATTGATGATAAAATCGAAATTCATAATAAGTCACGAAGCGTCTCTGAGTTTGAGCAGAAAGCTGCTTGTGTCTCATGTATTGCCTAAGTTGAGCCATGGTTGCTTGATACTTGAGCTTCGAGCTGTTGTTACCTTTGAATAGTTGCATGCCATATGCTACCATGAGACAGAAGGCCAAAGAGCCTAGAACTTGCAGCACTATCACCAGCCATTGATCCTCGTTTGTCTGCGGCGTCATCTCAACGTCTCCAGAACAAGTGAAAACGGCTACTGAGCGAAGCAAGCTTGAGATGTATTGTGACTGACTGTCACTATCCCAAAGTTTACTGCTGGTTATCCAGGATTCGTCTGATGGTTGCGTAGGAAGCTTCATTGAGGTTACCATCACAGGTACGATCCAGTAAATACATGCTTGCCAATGAAATCCAATCATTACCCAGAACATCATACTAGAAAGCTTGTAGAAGAGACGAGATATCTCGAATGTGCGTGATAATTTACTTATGTACGAGTATATGGAAAATATTCGAAATATATATACTAATGATGAACATTCACGTGCTACAATCCAATTGTTCCAAGTGCCTATGAAAATTAAGTCCGTTGGTATTGATCCCAAAAAATCTGGGAAAAAGGTACCGCGAATTAAATAACGTAATATTATTTCCTTTTGTCCGAGATGAACGATTCGGTCAGTTTTATCGTAGAATCTGTAAACATTGTTTTTTGTCATGTCGTATTCTGACGTCTCATATCAAGAAGGGATAAAATATATATGCATATCTATAGATGTCGTAACAGTTAGGGATGCAAATATTTCACTTCTGCAAAGTGTCATTACTATCAATAATTGATAGGAATTTCAAGTATACTTACCCGGTCACTAAATTCACGATGATATCTGCCCAACACAGTAGAAGTATAACATTTTTCAAACAGGTCCATGATAACGTTCTGTCGGTCATTACGAACGCTGCTTTATACGGAATAGCCAGTAGCCCTCCGGTTATTGTAAATATCATTATAAAGTCCCACCAATGTCTGAAAAACATTTTGTTAATTATCAAATACTAAATAAATAAAATATATTTTTAGTACCTATTACCTTGCTGCTGTTTTTTTTTTTAATTATATTGACTTTTAAATCGACGCTACGACTTACCTGAATAAACTGAATGGATGAATAACATGCTTATAGTTCCTCAAATGTCGACGTTTCTCCGTGAGGATGGAGGAACGACTGCGTAAGTATCTGTAGGCACTTGGATTTCCTTGCGAAGCCATAGTTGAACGACGTAGAGCCGTACGCAATTTTCGAAAGGGTCCTTTACCAGGAAGAAATAGTATTTCATTCTGCGTCATATTGATCTCACATTCGTGGTCCGAGTGAAGCATTTTTCATCCAATCCTTATGATCACTTTGTATTTCAAAGTTTATGAAGGTTATCTTGTGACAATTCGAAGAACGATCCTCTTTTGGTTCGGGGAAAAGTAATATGAAGAGTGAAGATCACGATATTGAATATGAATCGATATTGCAAATCACGCATGCAATAAGTAAATAATTAAATATACAGGGTTACTCAAAAATATTGTATCACCTGAAGGTTAGGATTTACTTCAACTTGTGCAATTGAAATTTGATTTTGAATTCAATTTAAAATTATTACGAAAACTATACTAAAATAATATATATATATATTTAAAAAAGAGTGTTTTGTTTTCGATAACAAATTCTCAGTTTAAACATCTTTATTCGTTCATTTTTATCTATAAATTAAATGTCGGAAAGTTCGTCCGTGAATAAGAAATTCTATCTGCATGCATTGTTTTATTGCAAAAATGTTTAATAACTTCGAACTTTCTTGCGATTGGATCGATGGAACGTGATAATATTTAAACAATTTATAGAATATTTTAATTATCTTTTAAAATTAAATTATGAATTAATTTGGGATTATAAAAAGTTGATGGTGTAACATTTCTAGATTGGAATCGACATGTTGTTTATCATGTTTTGATAATAAATAAATCATTGTGTTAATATTATAAGTCAATTATTATTAGGGCCATTAAATTAATTATTAATATGGAATATAATGATTCAGTATTCAACTTAGTATTTACTACTTAATTGGAGCAATGGAGTCTACTACTCCTTAGAAATGTCAACATTTCTCCCCAAGCTCATAATTTTCTTTTTCTTGCTTATGATTAATAGAAGTATTAGATTTCCATTAGGAATAATGATAAAACAACAGCAAATGACTATTTGTCTTAATTGTATTAAATACGTACGCAATGTTTAAAACTAATCCAATGCACTAGATATAATCTAATTGTTCTATTCCGAATAACTACTACACAAATTAATTAATGCACAATATGTAAAAATTAAAATTCCCACAGTTAAATTTAAAGACAAATACACTTTCATCTAAGCACAAAATAGTGTTTTATAAAACATTAAGATTCACTGAAATTAAATCTCTGTAAAATAAAAACTGGAACATTTACAAATTACAATAATAATTTATTTACAGTCTAATACAGTTAAAAAAAATTTGTTACATTATCGAAAACTGAGTTATATCCTATTCTGTACTTAAAATTGAATATAAAATGCGTTTAGAGTTTACGTGCTGCCATCTGTTTTGCAAAGTCACAAACTTCTCATACCATTTTGATCTTTTACAAGAATGTCCGATATTAAAAAAAATAAATCCTCGACTACATTTTTGCAATAATTTTTCGTATTAATTTTCCGCCTAATCGCTAGCAATAGAAAAATATTTGAAAGTATGACATTTTTATATGTTCGGTGAATTTCCTTGATAAATATTTTTATCAATATCATATGCAGTTTTATCAACTAAAATATTCCACGAAATATCTCGGTTATTTTTTTCATATAAAATGCGAATAAAAAATTATCACGAAATTGCGTAATGTCATTTCAACCTATGTACTCTTCGTTCGTATCATCCTAGATGTCAGGACACGTTATTGCGGCATGTGTTGCCATCTAGCAGCAAGGTTTACTATCGCAATGAGTACCATACATATTCCCATCAAGTACTAATACAGTAATAAGTATAGTTTCAATCTATGCCCAGCAAGATAATCAATAAATTTCAATTCTGAAGCTCAAGATAAAATTTAACGACGTTGTAGTCAGAACATAGAATACTATATCAGCTGTGAATGTAAAATGCAGACCGTAATTACTGAACAACCCTCATGCAACAAATAATGAATTGGATGTCACACCAATTATATGTGCTGCTGTATATCATTTACTCCATAATGACATGTAACGGTAAATTTTAACTGTTATATAAAAGAAAACTTATAAGCCGATAACAGGTTATTTTTAAAAATTATATGACATTCCCGGTAATGTAGATTATAATAGTAAAATAATGCGTAGTCGGTTATTATATAGGGATCAAAGTACTTATGTAATATTAAACGAGGACACTTGAGATAAATTCAGTAACAAGATTTGTTTTGAACGTACAGTAGCAAGGCGTATATTTTATAGCCGGAATGGTTGTGCAGTCCTTTAAATAGCGATATCACAAATGGGAAAGATAATTTTAATGCTTCGGACATAAAAGTTATTTTGAAATTGAAATGCAAGTCGATAAAATTTTGGAGGGTTATATCGCCATATATGTCGAACATATCTGACCACCAGTAACTGTTGTTATTATTTAATTCCATAAAAGTCTTTTTAATAACTTAAAAGTATTTCTAAAGTTAAAAAATGTTTTATAATAAAATATTGAGATGTGGGTTTGGAAAATGCCAAAAACTTCAAGTCGGATTGCACTTTCAGTTTTGATTTAACTATTGCAAAGACGATATCAAAATTTTTTTTAATCTTGCAAAATGTGCGCCGAACTCTGCTTTGGGAAAGAATCTATGTCAAAATCCTGTTATATACGATTTTTGTTAAAAATTTACTCATATGGTAAAGACAACGTTAAGAATCCCCTTAACTAGAAAAATCTTCTTAATAATAATGTTATTTGTGCCATGTATAAGTTTCACGTATTTCACCTCATCAATGAATAATATTCCTTTGAAATTTTATGATTAATATTATAATATAACCTATTCATATTACTCGTCTAGGTTATGATTTATAAATGGAATAAATGTTATGTCATAATCTCAATTCATCAAACATAAATTTGAATTATTGGATGTCAACACTACATTACGTAATATCCATTATCCTCAATAAAATACAAATAAGTATCTTATAGGAGTAATATTACCTACATGCGCACCACATGGTTAATCGGATGTCGGTAATCTTCGTTCTACTTTACCATTAATTCGTCTGACGCTATTATTCACGCAAATATTGCCAGTGTAAAATTTTTCAAATATGTTATTTCTAATTAAATAATAACCATACTTTTCTGGCAACCATTTGCTACTTTTATGCAGTTTAAACCAAACTTACGTTGCACTATTCAAATAGATGAGACATGCCCATGTATTTTGTGTCACTCGATTCTGACATGTAGATATATATCTATATATAGCATTTCACTGGGCCAAACCTATCTGTAGGTATCCGTGACACCCAAGTTTGCGTGACACCGTAAGATGTCCAATCTGCTTATCTCTTCAGCCCACGGTAGCAATATCGATTTTATACATGCTGGTAATGTCGCTATATTTCCTTCTTGTTGACTATATAGTCAAAGTAATCTAAATATGATATTTAATTTACGAGAATTTCCACTAACTGCACTGAGTTATAATAAGTACAGTTTTGATTCCATTACATAATAGAAATTCTACATACCATCATAAAACTTGTGTTTTACTTGCGTGCTTCTCTTACATGTACCATTTACTAAAAATGGCTATGCCGTCTTATGCAATAAAGTATATTGCTAAAGGATGAATGTATGTATACATTCAGCTTACGCACAGCACAGAGACCCAATTCTCGAAATCACTCGGCACTGTCGCATGCGATAATCGCGATCGCAATTCCCCTACGATACGCGATAACCCACTCGACGTGGATACCGGAAACTATAACGAATGTTTCCGTGCGACAGTTTCAAGTGATATTGAGAAAAATGCTCCAGAATTTCGTGTGATAATTTCAGAGCTGTTGTTGATATTACAGGTTCCTTACAGTTCTATCTACCTGATGTTCTAGTAAAGTCCGACCGATGGCGCCACCATGTGAAGTTACAAGCTAAGAGTTTACAAAATGGATGTAAGGACTTGGGTTGATTTTCTTTTCTAATTCTCCTACCAGTAAAATGTCATTTAGAGGGACGATCTTCCTACGAGAGCTCTAAAGGCTCAAGAGTTCTTAAATTTCTAAATATTAGCTAAAATTTCTCAGTTTACCTATAACCGAAAATTTAAAAAACTTACGTTTTGAATTAATTATTTTACATCAGAAAAACACAGAGTAACCGACGCCAATTCAAACTTAACTTTTAATTGTATAATAATCGTATTCAAGTATTTAGCATTTGTAAATATAGCAGCTTTTTTCAACAATATTCTTATTCCTTCTTGCAAGATAGACATTTAGGTAAAAGTATTGCACTATCATTTAGATTTACGTGATTAGCATTATAAAAATTATAACGTTCTTACAGATACAATTTAAATCGCAAAAATAGATGAATGCAGTAAAAATCGCGCAAATTTCAGTAATCACAATCAAGCGGAATTATTTTCTTCATTCCTAAAATTCCATCGCCGTATTTATTTTCATAGTACATTGCATACAACTGAATGTAACAGAATATTGTAGGTTTCTCTAAATATTATATAATTTGGTTGTTTCTCAAAATACAATTCTCAATTTCCACTGATAAATATTTAAGGATATATACACCGTTCCACGAAATTTTATATAAACTTATATACCACATGAAGATAGATAACCTAGAATAATCGTATCAGTTACTAGATCCAGTATTCTTTAAATTTTTTGTGTGATGCTAAATTCCCATTTTCAGTATAGTGTACATTAAGTCTCTGTAAAATTATATAATTCAAAAACGAAGTCTTAAAGTATGACTGTGTGTATATATCTTACATTGATACAATATAAAGAGCATAATGTTATTAACAACGCCTTATAACTACAGTAACCTAATACTGATCGGAATAAGATTTGAAGTATTTCCACGCTAAAACCGCAATCATGTATCCACAGCCAATCGACCGTACTTTGAGAAAAGACCGATCACTTGAAAAGTAAAGTCGTAAGAAAGCGAAGCAAGACGATCGATCTGTCCGTACAAGTGGTCCAGGTCGCTATTATTGACTTCCGGTCATTTAATGTCAGCCAATCTCGTTCGCTCGCCAGTAGCCGGGGACTGATGCAATTAGGACAGAACATAAATCCCACAGTTTAGCCCACTTCCTTTCCAAACCGGCAGATCGGAGAATACAAATCAATCAGCGTAACGGCCGACTGAACATTTAATTTCCATCCCCTCGACTGGTAGCGATACACCCTGCTAGCACGAAATCTACCACCGTAGGACACTGCTAGTAGGGGTCAGCCAGAAAGGACAGTACAGTAATAGCAATAGTATGTGCAGTAGTTTCATACGTACATACGTTGTAAATTCAAACATCACAACGCAATTCCGTCGCTTTCGAATATTCGACCCTTATTTCTCCAAAATATCCGACGCGTCTCTGATTTTCCATCTGTACCAACCTGCTTCACTTTTACGATATATCAAGCATCTTCCATTCAGCACGGTCCTTCTAGATTCCAGGCCTGGCTTATTCGTCGTCCGTTGTCGCCGCCGCGAACTCGGACTCAGGTCGCCGTCATTGCCAACCAAGTTTATGGCCCAGACCGACGCCCATAAACTGTACAAATGGTAAATCTACCGTAAGATCATCCCAGCCGAAAATGATGTATTGTAGGTTCCGCGACGAACGGGACGTACGAGCCACGTATGGCTGACCCCCGCTAAGAGCTGGCTCTCGGTTTCCGGCTCTCTCGGCTACCCAACCTACTTCTCTCTTCCACCGTCATCCTCTTCCTCGCTTACTCAACTTCTACTTCTCTCTCTCTCTCTCTCTCTCTCTCTCTCTCTCTCTCTCTCTCTCGCTCTCTCTCGCTCTCTCTCTCTCTTCATCCCTTCCTCTTGGGCTCAGTTACCCTCTCTGGCCACATAACGCACCCCACGATGCGACAGGCTATATCGAATGCCATAACAGCATTGCCCACTACTGCTGGTACGTGAGCAATATGGTGCATGCACGTATAGACGACTCCTTCGGCAGGGGTCAATAACTACGAATTCCACGATGAGGCTTCTTGTGACGTCGCTATTATATTTTTAATTCTCAAAGATTAAAAGCTAAATCCAGAGGCGTTGCCGGCACCGCAACCACACTGTGCAGTGAGTGAAATAATAAAGTGTAATACACATGTGCATTATGTACTTCCTGTTCTTTACTACTTTCCTACCTTTTTGTACAACAGTTAACATGCGTTTAGCATCCCACTGTGCTTCTTTATAATAAACCCAGGGTTCTATCATTTATATACCTATTATATACCTTTTTCGATGTTTCTAATTAAAAATTTTAGACGAATGACGTCATAAATTGTATGAACAATATTCATAGATTTACCGATACTTTTCTGAGGAAGCAAATTAACGTTAAGAAAAACTAGAAAATCATATTGAATTTAAGAATACTGTGCCATTGTTGTTTGAAACCAGTTCATGATATCATATGCACTGTGTATTATGTTGGATACATAAGGGGAATTAAGAGTACTTCATATTAAGACGTACCTCATATATTACTTGACGTGAAGTGAAGTTTGTATCGTTATTCATCAGTAATAGAAACAAATATGGAAACTTCATTGGACTTACGGTCACGAAAGTCAGACCTTATGTCGATACACTTATTAAATGTATACTTGCACGCATTTATTTTTATGGGAATCATCTAGCTCAATAGCACAGTCTCTTATGCATGTAAAATATTTTCCTAATGATCTTAGACTAGACTTGATTACTCACGTAGATAAGAACGCGACCTACTAACTGAAGTTGGTTCATTTAGCTTCTGTAAATTGAAATCCAACTTCAGTTAATACAATCTGTTTTGAACAGCTTCGATCAATATCCTTTGATATTGACACTATCCAATATTCTCTATCTATACATACAGGCTCGGAGTTATATCTTCCTCTTACAGCCTCGCAAAGCTACAGGTATCCTTAAACAATCAACAGTTCCTATCGTAGCCTAAATCTGGATGCTCATTGGTCAACGATAACTTCAGCGTAAAAACTTCCCAAGAGAAAACTACGCGTGAAAGGGATAATTGGTTTTAAAAAAAAGCAAACCGTTGATCTTAACCAAGAAACTACATTTGGGGAGACCTGACGAATTTCGCTGCTGCTGTATATCCACACCTGTACTTACCTTCACCTTGGGCGAGATGAATCGTATAGGTATAATAGAATAACCCGTAGTAAATCCCCATTGTTGGGTATCAATGGGAGTTGATAATAGCGCTCGGCTTTTGCTTTCGTGGTATAGCTCATATTGTGGCGAGATCACGGGTCATGTAGGATTACAGGGTGTAACGTGCGGTATCTCTCATCCTTAGGAAGGTACTCGAGGAACTTCTCCACAAATGGGATTTTGAGCCCGTAACGGATTATATGAGGTCGGCAAAGTATGTCTCGCGCTCTCTGGATGGGATGTTGACAGAGAGCCCGTACGGGGGTTACCTACCTATAGCTCCAGAACTATAATGCTTCAACTATACGTAATATAAACTTTGACCTAAGTCTTATTGGAGTTCATTCAATGTAGCATGTTAAATTTATATTACGTATGCTATGTCCTCGTTCTTTTTTGGAAGCCTGCAAATGCAACAAAATATATATGCGAATGAAGGGACAGAGACACAGCTAAACTCGCCTTTTCGCATATCCATACAGGCTCGCATATCCATTACACATCATGATGTGTAATGGTTTTATTAGTCGCTTTGCATATGTTATATTTATGCAAAGGTACAGTAAATTTTTTATTAAAATCAGGGATGATATCTTTCTGTGTTAATAGCAACAGTCAAATATTTCAATTACTCCAAAAAAAAGAATTTGCTTACGTAATCCTAGTGGCTATTGCCAGGTATGACGCGGTATTCAGGGACGAATGGGAGGGAAAAATATAAAGATGAATTAATATCTGCCATTAACATAATTAATAATTATATAGATCCATAGCTTTGATTAGGTATGAATGCGAAATGGGGAACGTACGAATTTAATCGGAAAAATTGGGAGTTTTGTGGAATGCCGAAAGGTCAATGCACACCCAAGAGTGGGATACACGCAGAAGAAAAGGGTTGGCATGGATGGACGCAAGATAGGAAACAAGACAGCAACGGTAGGAGCAGCAATGGCAGTAGCAATAGCAATAGCAGCAGCAACAGAAGCAGCATCTGGTGCGTCCCTCACTCCCGTTCAGGCCGCTGCCGTTGTCCCGACGTTACTTCCGTGACGGTGAGCTTGAATGCGCGCCGATAGTCGCGGCGGGAAACCAACGAGCCTACCCAAAGTCGTCCATGGTTTCCACGCATCCAAGCCAACCCAACCCAACCCAACCCAACCCAAGCCAACCGAGCCCAGGCCATATACCCATCCACTCGCTCCTCTGAAATAATAATAGAAGAATAAAAATGAAAGAAAAGGAAAAAGTAATAATCTCGGGGATCTTTTAAAATCCATCGAAGCAGACGAAGCCGCCGGATTGTGTCGTGTGTTAGGGGCATCTCTTCTAGATGTATCTCCGCGCTTTCCTCTCCTGCACCCTCGTATGAAAGAAAGCATCCAAGTATACCCAGCCCGTGCGGGATGGGAAAGGCGTGCGCCATCCGTGATCCACCAAGATCCACCTACCTCTTCCTCAGCCTGTCCTCGTGTTCCTCTACCTGCCTTCAACTGCTTTACTTCATCGTTGGTTTCATATTTTATCCAAAAATAATCCTCGTGGGTTTTCATCTTCAGAGATGCTTCCGTTTTGCATGCAACCTAATTATTTGAATACATTGATCTGCACTGATTGTTTTTCTGAAGGTTGTGTAGCTGTCAGGTCAAACAGGTGCGTGGGTGTCTTTCGTGATGAACTACATCTGGCAGTGTCACATAAATTGACATCTCCCTGTCAAAGGCGCTCTTACACATGGACCCGACGAAAGATCAATTTCGAGGTTAGGTGTGGTACAGAAAGAGATTTTTGTTAAGTCTATCCGGGGTGGCACGCATTCACGAGTAGTTATACAAGGAGAGTTCTGGACCAAGATTCCTGCACCGACATATTACCGGCATCCGGGTTCGCGTCCGTGC
>JARQTI010000706.1:1572-277637 GCA_030142655.1 Trachelus tabidus
AAAATTTCACATTGTTCATAGCGTCACGACGCCTTCGCTAAAGCTGCTCTGTGATTGGTCGACTTTAAATGCTTTTAGATGCATATTAGAGACATGGCATCATTCTTACTGTCTGTCAGTGAATTTCAGAAAGCATACTAAAGACTCTTTTGTTTTATGTAAGGCACGGACTCGCCAAGTAGTACTCCATATGGAATCACATAACGCGTAATTATTTATTAATTACAACTAATTTGATAATATAATTACTTTAATAATATAATTAATTATATTAAACCATAATTAGATAGAAGCAGCAGTAGTCACAAAAGAGTAATGGAGGAGTTAGAGAAACCTGTGAAAATTCAATTCATATGAGGAACTATTGTTAGATCATATAATAAGCAGATTTGTAGTAACTTCTTATGTACTTGGCATTATAAATGTGATTTTAATATTTTTCATTAGGCGCTTTTTTATACACGAAATTGTTTTGTTGTTAAGAGTTCACTCGGGGAAAGAGGCGGTTGTCTGTAGCTGGCGCCAGACTCGACCTAGTCTCTTGATACGTTTATAAGTAGTTTTCTTTTTTTTTTAGTCTCTTCACGTCAAGAATAACTGCAACCACGATAAAATGGCAGCACTTGAGATAGTGTGTGGCATCGCTGTCATATTTATGTTGATTTATTATTACTTGATAAGAAATTATGATTTCTGGAAGAAACGTGGCGTCGTAGGTCCTGTACCATCATTCCCCTTTGGAAACTTCAAAGACACAATATTAGGAAAGGCTACATTAGGGACTCTATTGAAACAGTTCTATGATAAATACAAAGGAGAACCAATGATTGGTATATTTGTCAGAAGCACACCGGTACTGATCCTACAAGATCCTGAATTGATAAAGGACGTGCTCATCAAAGACTTTACGATATTTGCCAATAGAGGAATAAAGTACAATGCCAAAGTTGATCCATTCTCCGCAAATCTTGTATTTCTCGATGAGAAGGAATGGCGGCCACTACGTAAGAAACTCACTCCCGTCTTCACTTCCGGAAAACTAAAGCAGATGTTCTACTTGCTATTGGAATGCGGAGAGGTGTTCGACAAGTATTTGGATCATCTTTCCGAAAATAATGAACCTATAGAGTGTCGTGATATTACAGCAAAGTTCACTACGGAGGTCATTAGTACGTGTGCATTTGGTTTGAAGACAAATTCGATTACTGATGGGAACAATGAATTTCGCAAAATGGGAATTAAAGTATTTAAGCCGACCTTGAAGAAAACGACAAACGATCTTATGCGTGAAGCGATGCCCTGGCTCTACAGCATTTTGGGAAAATATCTTATAGATAGGGAATCTATCGATTTCTTCACCAAGTGCATCAAGGACACCATTGACTACAGAAAACAGAACAACATCCTCAGGCATGACTTTGTCGATCTTCTCATAGATATCAAAGATCATGCCGAAGACTTTACTGATATTGGTGTGTGCCCAAGTGCAATCGAATATTTTTGATATTTAACACTCGTTCGTTCTAACTAATTTTATTCTTCGCCTCCCGTTGCAGA
Organism: Trachelus tabidus; assembly: GCA_030142655.1. Taxonomy (NCBI): domain Eukaryota; kingdom Metazoa; phylum Arthropoda; class Insecta; order Hymenoptera; family Cephidae; genus Trachelus; species Trachelus tabidus. The sequence goes on from JARQTI010000706.1 coordinate 3,130, forward strand.
AATCACAGACGCACTACTTACGGCCCAGGCTTTTGTTTTCTTTGCTGCCGGCTTTGAAACCTCTTCGACAACCATGAGCAATGCTTTGTACGAAATGGCGCTTCATCAAGAGATGCAGGATAAACTTCGGCAAGAAATAAAAGAAGAGATCGAGAAGAACAACGGCGAACTGACCTTTGAAGGAATAAAGAATATGGAATATCTCGATATGGTATTTAAAGGTGAATAAGATTTATTCTGAAGTTATTCAATTTTTAGGTACGATCGCTTGGAATGTGCGATAGTTTCTTATGCATTAGTCGTCGCAGAAGCAACAAATGCATGAGGTGCTGTCGCATGATTGAAGCGATCGTCCCTTGCGGTGAACTTGTTTTCAACTGTTTTTTTTTTTCTTAGAAACTTTGAGGAAATATCCACCTGCAACAGCATTAGCGAGACAGTCAATTCAACCGTACACATTCCGCGGGACCAAGGTTACAATTCCCGAGAAACAGCAAATTTTTATTCCGGTTCTTGGTCTCCATCGTGATCCAGAAATATATCCTTCCCCGGAAACTTTCGATCCGGAAAGATTTACCGAAAAAGCCATTGCTGCCCGACATCCAATGTACTATCTACCATTTGGAGATGGTCCCAGAAATTGCATTGGTAAATACATTTTTTTTCAATTTCTCAGTACAAAATTTGGAAATATTTTAAATTTCTTTCAAACCATTGGGATGTTCCATAACATCCTAATATTACACGTATAATCTGATAATGTTCTTAAATATTTATTTTAATATCTGATTATTATAGATTTTAAAAAAGTATTTTATTATTTCACAGGCGCCAGATTTGCCGTGTATCAATCAAAAATAGGCTTGATTAAGTTTCTGCTGAGGCACAAAGTAGATATCTGTGAAAAAACAAAAGTTCCCTACGAGTTTCATCCAAGAGCTCCCATTCTATCACCAAAGGATGGTATTTACGTAAAAATATCGACATTAAGCGTATAGAGATATAAAAAAATTTTATTACAAGTAACAGAATTTTATTAAATGCAACACCATCATAAATGACTGTGCCGATGACATATTGTAGAGGCGAGATTAATGGTTGTTTCCTTATTACATATATTAATATTAGAAATGTTTCCTTCATTGGACATTGGATACACGCTGTATGATGTTAGTGTTGAATTAATATAGGAAAAAGTATAAGTATTTGTTAAAATAAAAAGCAGATATGGATTTTGACTAACGTCTGTCTACCACGGGCCTCTTTACTACCCGTGTGACGGGACTGCACAAGGGCTGCATACTCGTGGTGATGGTCGTGGGCTGGCGGACATCATCTTCGAGGATCTCGATCGGCTGGTTTACTGCCCATGCCTTCCCTGCCTTCCGCTGCCTCGGTAACGTAGTCACTCTCTCGATCCTTCCTGGGTGCTGGGTTCTCGTAGATGGTCCACGATGACGGTCCTCGAATGAGTGCTCTACCGAGATGGCGACAGGGAGGGAAGGGTGGAGGGAAGGGATCTTAACACTAAATACAATATACCTAAAACACTAAATATACGCAATAATCAATAATTCTTAATAATATACGCAATAATCATGGGGGGGATTGTAGATTGTAAAGACCCCAAGTCTTGTAAACCTCTTGTGAACATAGATAAGATTTTGAAAAACATCATGACAAAGAAAACCCGATAAACTCTTTCGCAGATGATCTCGCAACGTGGGACGAGATAGAGACGTCCTAGATCTACAAAGTTACCTCAAATGAAAGGTTGGTCTAAATGTACTGCTAGATATGATTGCACAAAAATGCGATGGATTTGATAGTAAGTCCTACATAATCTTATTTGCTCTTTCGGACGTTATTTTTCACGCGCGTAACATTTTGACTTAAGATAATTATTTCGATAGACAAAATTTAAAGAATAACGTTTGCTATACAACTATATTGTTCAGTGGGATATAGCATGTTTTTTTTTATTGAAATATCAATATTATTAATCAGCCAGTTAGTGAAATATATGCTTACTTATTTCGCCCGCAGAGGGCGTTGTTGGGAATCCGGCATGTCCCGATGATCTTTTACAACGGTAGCCAGAAAGAAACTGAGGATACGTGCAGCGATATAGTTTGGCGAACATGACGCCCAGACAAACATTAGTCATCGTAATTAGATTCTTTCAGCTTTGGACTTTGGTCGCTGTTACTTGTGCTGGCAGATTCTGTGGAATTGGCATACGTTAAAATGTGCCTGAGACGGCATATATTTTTTCGTGTTATTTCCAATGCCATCTCAGACACTTTTCTCGTATTTTCAAAAATCAATTCGGTACTAATCATAAATGTATGTAGCATTATGTTAGACAATTTTCTTCTTATTGTTATCTATTATTAAATACCGAAACCATCTATATCCAATGATTATCAGTTTAATGGATATTGCTAATAGAATAGTCGCAATACATATCAGTACGGACAACATTACTATGACGTCCATATCAGATCTCTGATACAAAATTTTGTTAATTATAGTAGACTGACGAAGTAGTATAGTGCACCCTTATGGTGAATCCCAAATTCCATCCACCAAATTGCATTTTGCAAAGGATCATAAAATTTATTTTTTACAAGAGCATTTAGTTTAACCCTATTTTCTTTGCGCTTGAAAAAAATATGTATGTATGCTTTAAGAAAATACAAACGAAAAAATTCGAAATTTTTAACTTGTCACAGTGGCATTTCTCCTTGAGCATTAAAACACGAAATATTGTTTCGAAATTATATCTAAACGCAGCACTTGACAGAGAAGTGCTAGTATCATCGGAGTTGCAGGAAGGCAGGTTGATGTAAATTTGCAACTAGTTATCATCATGTACAAATAAAACGGATTTTATAATAAGTATTACGTAATTTCATTTGTTTTTTCAGACATTACTCGAATAACGTTTCCATTTAAGGGGAAGGAGAATGCATCACAACCTTAAAACAGAATATTGTAATTTATAAAAACGCTTATTAATTTTCATGCAAAAGCATCTTGAAAGCTGTACTCGCGTTACTTGCGTGATACTTTATGCGAAATAATTCATAAACGAAGGTATAAGTTGCATGCAAATTTGACGTGTAAGATGTGTCTGTCCAAATTTTGTATTAATTCCGATGCCTTTATTTCATAAATATTCCTAGCGAAAGTGTCATTTCAGTCATTTTGGAACTTTCACAAATGCGTCTACTCCAGTTTGATAAAGACAATTCATCAATTTCGTGTAACTAACGATTTTCGTGATTGGAGATTCAAGATTAAAAATGTATTTACTCAAAACAATGTTATTATGTAATCAATTAATTATACTAATCATAGTTGATATAATAGCTGTGAAGCTTCTACCCTTATTAGAGAAAACACATCTTGCAACAGTTAAACTCTCATTTACAGTAAATTCTATTTTTCATATTTACTACGTGTAACAGCGGAAAATGCGATAATTGTGTTTACTGGGGAATAAATCCATTTTATAACTTAGTAGCATTTTGTGATACGAGTGTTCGTAGTTTATAGCAGCTTTTATGCTTTGTAACAGATGTACAAACACTCCCCTTTTTTCATGTCTATGGTGTGGCGAAAGCGTGTGAAAGTGTAACTAAAGTGTTTAAAAAGTGTGCAAAAATTAACTAATGTGATTTTAAAAGTATTTTTTGTAATACATGCATAAAATTTCCCTTTTTCGTGCTTGTAAAATATAGTGAAAGTGGCGCTTCTCTGAGAGATGCACTTTAGTTGCGAGTTGATTATTTAACGCATTGCCACCTAGCGCATAAACTTTCAACGAGACAATTCACAATTCGTTAAATGTATCAAGATTGATCTGTCTAGTTTGAATTACGTAATAGCCATGTTTTTGTTTGCTGGATAGGGAGGGACTGAAATAATAAAACAAGAAAGAGAAAGTGCGAGAGTAATATTTAAAGGTAGACGCTTTTATGAGTCATCCCAAAAAATTAATCTGTTTATACTATCCCTGTCAAAATGTTTTATTTGCTTCCAACACTATGCCCATTTGGTATTACATATCTAGGTTTGTTTAGTTCAAATTTTGTTAGTAATCATAGATAAGACCAGGTGTGCATGTAAAATGTTTATACAAAATTTTCTTTTTTGCAGTATCTTCATGTTGATAACAACTTTTGTTACTGCAAAATGACAGTTCTTGAGATATTGTGCAACATTGTTGTCATATGTGTGTTGTTCTATTATTACTCTATAAATTATAATTTCTGGAAAGAACTTGGTGTCCCAGGCTCTGAACCCTCGTGTCCTTTTCGAAACATGAAAGATACAATACCTGAAAAATTGTCAATTGGTGTTCAATTGAAAGAATTCTATGATCAATACAAAGGAGAACCAATGATTGGTATCTTTATGAGAAGCACACACCGGTTTTGTTGCTACGTGATCCTGAGCTAATAAAAGAGGCGATTATCAAGTAGTTTGCTGCATTTGCGAATAGAGGAATAAATTACAACACACAAGTTAATCCAATGTCTCAGAATCTTGTATTTATCAATGAGAAGGAATGGAGGCCACCACGCTTGAAACTCACTCCCAGCTTGACTTCTGGAAAACTGAAGCAGATATTCTACTTGTTGTTGGAATGCAGAGATATGTTCGACAAGTATCTAGATTGTCTTCCTGAAAAGAATTAACCAATAGAGTGTTGTGATATTACAGCAAAGCTTACTGTGGAAGTCATTAGTACATGTGCATTTGGTTTGAAGACCAATAAGATTGCCAATGGGGATAAGGAATTTCGAAAATTGAGCATTAAAGAATTTAATATGGACACAAGGAACATTACACAATTCTTTTAACGTGAAGAGGCTCTATAGTTTGGTGGATTCACTTTTAGTCGATAGGGAATCTGTCAATTTCTTCACCAACATTATAAAGGACACTATTAAGCACAGAAAAAAGAACAACATTGTCAGGCATGACTTCGTTGATCTTCTCATACAGATAAAGGAAAGTTCTAAAAACTTTACTGAATTGGTAGGTCCCCACATAGAATGGAAATGCTTGATATTTTATACTCATTTTTCTTTTTTTTTGTTCCAATTGCTTATAATACCCTCTTGTGTTAGTTTAATTACACTTCGTTTCTCCTTGCAGAAATCATGGACAGTCTTCTTACTGCACAAGCTTTTATTTTCTTTAGTGCCGGCTTTGAAATATCTTGAATGGCCATGACCAGTGCCCTGTACGAATGTCACTTGATCAAGATATACAGGATAAGCTTCACAAAGAAATCAAAGAAGAAATCAAAAAGATCAACAGCGAATTAACGTATAAAGACGTAAAGAATATCAAATACCTTCATAAAGTATTTCAAGGTGATTAAAATTTATTCTTTTTATTTTTTTCCATTAAAAAAACATTTGTTAAATCACAATTCTTCGACCGTAAACAAATATGATATTTTCTGTGAGATTTATGTATTACGTATTACTGTCGGCTATATTTCCATTTGAATCGAATTGATAGTTGAAATACTTGTCGAGATATTAGTAATATACCTATAGATATAAAAATCATATAATGAAGTCGACTGGGATCGGAACGTATAGTCAATTCACGAGTTCGATATGCTTTTTAACAGATAAAAAATAATAAAGTCTCTAGCAAGGAACACGTGTCACTACGTAAAATATTTGTTACAAAGTATGGGTTTGCTTATATTTTATTTTTCTATTGTAACATATATTTATGTTATTGGTTGGAAACCCACGTGTGATTTGCTAAAGATAGAATTGCTTGCAAACTATAAAGAAAACACATTGAACTCGCGGACATACTATAGCTTTCATTATAATTGCATAGCTAAGCAGTTTTGTCGAATATAATGTGCATGGTGATTTCTTTTTTTTGTTTAGAAACAGGAAATTTCTACCTGCGGCCATGACAGTAAGAAAATCGATTCAACCGTACAGATTCCATTGAACTAATGGTACAATTCCCGAGAAATCGAAATTCTTTATTTCCATTTTGGCATCCGGAACTATTTCCGTCGCCGGACACTTTTGATCCGGAAAGATTCACCGAAGAAGCTATTGCGGCTGGACATCTGATGCACTATATACAATTTGGCGATGGTCCCATAAATTGTATAGGTAACTACGTTCTTCGTTTTTTTCATTAAATGTTTTTGGAAATATCATAAATTTCTCTCAAACCACATAAATTTTTTACAATATTGTGATTATATGTATAACCTGAATATTTTGAAAGATTTTTTTTATATTTCATTGTTGTACATTTTTAATAGTATCTTATTATCTTACAGGCTCCAGATTTGCCATATATCAATGAAAAGTGGATTTGATAATATTTCTGCTAAGGCACAAAGTAGTAATATCTGAAAAAAAGAAAAGTCCCTTTCGAGTATGATCCAAGATCTGGCATCCTAACACAAAAAGATGGTATTTACGTGAACATTGCAACATTAAATGAATAACGATATGGTATAACGAAAACAATCAAATAAGTTCTTACGCAGCAGATGTTGACAAGACGTCTTTAGAGAATGTTATGTCTTGCTTCTTGTCGTCGCTTACCAAAAAAGACTTTCTTTTGATACGAAGCGTAATTATTATACAAAATAAACGTCGTTTAGATACGAGACGTAATAATAATTTTAAATAATATACTACGTCCAATATCCAACTGATACAATTTTATACTAAAAATAAAATTTAAAAGAAGATTTTTGTGTACGTGTGAATCCGCGGCTGGTGGACACATCTATTTCTAAAATCAATTGATGTATGTTTATGTAACTATAGAATATATATAATGTAACAGAATGCATTTATTACAATGTTACAGTATCTTATACAGTCCCGTGGTTAAAATTACGATTTCGAGTTTTTGCGCTTCTGATCACATGCATGTCTACAGGTCTCTGTTGAAGAATTTTTATTGGTCGATAAAGTCATATGACTTCGGATACGGGGACCCACTTGCGGACAGACACAATTGACTTTTTCCTGCAAATTCTTTCGAGTTTTAAATAGATAGGATAGAATGAAGTATCTTATTATAGTATAATGCATGTAATTTTACATTAGTTTACGATAGGTTTGGTTAGGTAAGGTTAGGACAGGGTAGAATGTTTAAACTTCGAAGACTGGGTATGTTCGTGGATAAGTATATCGTCGGCGAGCAAGCAAAGCGAGTGAGTCTGACTGAACAGAGCATTAAATGTTTGAAAACGTTTTGTGAGATATAGATAGCTTATATTGTTGACTGACTGATGAAAGATCAATTGGGTCTGTGTGCAATGTATGTACATGCATTTCTTGACGAAACTGCATGAATACGCTTACTACTCCTCACATGTTATTGCGATAATATTTATCTCCAGGTAGTGACCTACAATACATTGTATCCATAATAGTTAAAAAACGAGTTTGCGTGTAAAAATGAATTAAAATTACGATTGGACTAACTCATATTAGTATCATAGAGTCATCATCTCATAAAGTAAATTTAATTCTGAATTACCATTAGCGTTCGCGATTTTATTCTAGTGACCCCAATTCAACTCTTGTGCCACGAATTAATTCGAAGGAACAGCACATAGTGAGGTCGCAGCTACTTTCCTAGAAGTAAAAAAAGAAAAGGATCGATTTCATGTCGTAACTAATTCTATATCAGTGGAAGTTGTAGGTGGACCTTTGTTAAGGAAATTGAAATATAAAATTTCCATATTTTATTTATTTCTAGCTTCGTGATTATCAATTAAAGACTATCTCAGATCAATAATCCTTAATTCATCTAACGTGGCATTAGTGTGTAGTCCGAAAAATTAATATTATCCCATCATCATAGCAAGCTATAAAGTATTCATACGATCAGTTCATTCAGCAGATTTATGTATATGGAAAAGTAATACTTCAGATTGTGTAAAAAATGAACGCATATTGATATGTAAATGCAGTAGGACCTCAATTATTCAAGTCATTGCAGACTGTCCCTAGCTCGGATAATCTAAAAACTTTTGGGTAATATGAACTCAACATTATAAGGAAATAAAGCACATTTTATATATTTAGGCACAGCTAATCAAGAGATTCGATCAAGTCTGCGACAAATATGTATGTACAGGCAACCGGCGATACAGGCACGGCCCTCTCAATACACGTCACACGATGCATGTATTTACATACTACTATCGTGAACGCAGATAAAACGAGCTTAAATAATGTCAATTCGACAGTAGGTACCAATAATTTAAGTTTAATCATGTATTTGCCGGAGACAATAACATCAAAATAACCAAAAATGTTTCTTACATTTAACAATTAGTTTGCACAATAGATATATTGTGTTCACGAAAATATTTTTACTCAAAAATTTATGACTTAACTTATTTTAACTCTGGAATACATCGTGGTGTTGAAAATTCGTAACAGCGTTGTACGAAATATAATAGGATGTAAGGTTATGGCCATTAAAAACAGGGCCGTATCTAGGTATAGGTGATTTAGTCGTACAGAAAGGTCAGTACAAAACGACGCATGGCATACAGGAATTTCTGACGCGGTACATCATTCTTTATCGATTCTTTTGCTTTTGTTAGCGACACACGCTACTCCATTATCGGTGGATGATTGTGACACGCGTTCACACCTTTCAACCGCTTCTGTACAAATAAAACACTCACATTTTATTAATAAAGGAATATATTTCTATCCATCCCGAATAACGGCTGCGCTCAGCGTGGCACTTTTATTTTTTCTTCCTTCGTCTCCTTGAAAAGATCATTTTTCTTTATGTCCGATGGGCATGCGCAGCGCATGGAGCCCTCTCCAACTTCCTACCATTCGTTTCATACGCTTAATAATATTTGAAGATTGAGAAGTTTTCACTGTTAGTAGTTCACTCTCGAAAAATAATTTCACTCGCGAGAAGCAGACGCGGATTACAGTTACATCGTTGAGTCACGTGGAACTTACTGCCAAACAATGGAGAACGTAGACGGGATACTGGAAAATGAGGAGGAGCCAGTTCTAAGCGGGAATCTTGAGTTTTGGATGAGTCAACTTCCAGCGAGTCTTAAATCTCTACCTATAATACATTTGGCTATTCCCGGTAAGATTGAAACATATCACTAATATATATTTCATTTTTATAAAGATACTTGAATATAGTTAAATTTTCAAAAAACAAGTACACTTAGAAATTTCAGAAAAATATATACGCCCAAAATACGATGTGTTCGTGAATATAAAAGATTTTTGAGCATTTGTTGTTATTGTGATCTCACAATCGATTGACATTTCGTTATACCAATTTCATATCAAGTTAGGAATTATGGAATAGTATGATAATGAAATGATGCGAAACGTTGTTAACATGTTTAAAAAATACTAATATTAAAATATTATAAAAAATGTATGTGTCAATATGTAAGACCAGTATATAAATATAAATAGAGTCAACTTACGTGATTCATTACAAATCATACGTTGAATTAAGGAAAATAAAATTGTTTAGAACAATGAACAGATCTTAACGGCCTTCGACCTGCATTAGGTTCCCACGACACGATGACTTACACAATTGAAAAGCATGACGATGTGGGGCCAGACGTACCTGTCTTCGTTAGATTTTTTGGCCGATATCTCTCCTGCATCTCTAAACGGATAATCTTCAACTGGTCTGTCACCCAGTATGAAGATGTGACCCAACAACTCAATGGTGGAATTCGTTATTTGGATTTACGCGTTGCCTGGAAATTCAATAACGACATACACTTCCTGCACGGTTTATATGGCGCTGAAGTTACTAAGCCACTTGAGGAGGTGGCTTATTGGCTGACAGCTCATCCTGGAGAAATAGTAATTCTGGATTTTCAGCACTTTTACAAATTTCAACACGATCATCACGAGATTCTAATAGACAAAATACATTCAATTTTTAAAGGGAAAATATGTCCGGTCTTCGCCAACTTTAACCACATATCTTTACAGTGGCTCATCCTGGAGAAATATCAAGTTTTTGTGATTTACAGATCTCCTGTAGCTAAGAATTACACAAATATGTGGCCGAGCGGTATGTGGCCCAATCCTTGGCCAAATACCCTTCATCCTGATTACTTGATAAATTTTTTGAACGACAAATTACATACAAAATCATCTGATGTTGCATTTATATTTCAATGTCTACTTACTCCAGATACTGCTTATGTTATCAAACATTTGTGGGGCAGTTTGCAAACCAATCTTGCTGCTGAGTGTAGAAATACCATTTTACCTTGGATTAATCAACAGATACCTGGCAGTGGAGGTTTGAACATAGTGATCACTGACTATGTGTCCCATAACAATTTTCAATTTACGAAAACAGTTATTCAGCGTAACGCTAAGTTCCTAAAAAGAAAAATGGAGAATTCTTCCACGAAGTACATAGAAGTAAAACCTAAGTAGGGGATTATTTAATGGTATATTATTAAATTGAAAATTTAATTATGATTAAATCTTCAAAAATTTGCCCATTAGATATAAGACGTAAGTACGTTACTACGTAAAATAATAAATCTGCCTTAATGTAAGTAAATTCTAAAAAAAAAAGGAATAACTTATTCTACTATAAATGTGCCTAATGCATTTCAACACGGAGTGTGTTTCGAAATTTACTGACAGTACTGTAAAAGTAATTACATCTCTTTTAGATGCGTATGGATGAATAAAAACACAGCGTTGGTTAGAGTACTGGCAGTATTGTCAGTACATTTCGGAACACACCCAAGTATGTATATATTTTTCATAAAATGAAAAAAACTACTATTTGCAGTAATACCAGGATGATGCTCATTATAATAGGTTATAATTTTTTATTAATAATGTATTACGTATTTATGCACATTACAATGATTTATCGATTTCCCTGTTAAAACATTTTGGTTATCAGAATAGTCGGATATTAATGTGGTTTATGGAGTAAGAGTATTTATTGTTATTTACAATAAATTATACATCCACATCACTGTTACGAATGTATATGCACGCAGAGAGGGTTCTAGAAAATTGAAATTCCTTGTAACATAGAAAGTAATTTTTGGCTGGTGGGATACTTGTTGATTTAATTGAAAAAAAAGACTTTAAATATATTAATGACGGCCATGCTCCTGCAGGAAAATCAATGTTCCTACGAGAGTTGCAGATAGATAAGAACTTTTAATGAGTATCAAAAAGATAACAATGTTTTTACTTGCCTTGACAATTTTAATAGTTGAGAATTTAATGATAGATGCAATGGATTGATCTTTTAAATACCAATAACTGCTTCTATTCTACTAATTTCTTACTAAAAGGATCATCTCCCTGTATTTTCATAATAATAAGAACGTAACGGTTCCGCAGTTTAAATATGCTTCTAGAATTTTTTTTTAATTCTCATATCACAATCGTATGAAAAAATCATGCCAAAGATCTTGACACTCGGTTTACGATAAAATCATAAATTGGCAGTAGTATACTGTAATGGTAGTTACATATAAATTGACAACGACGTGAAAATCACTATTTTGAGTATGAGCAAGACATTATTTGCTCTATACGTCAAAATACTTCATAAGTTATTTACCAGGCTTAAATGACTCATTCATGTCCTTATCCAGGTACCATCAAAGGTACATTAAACTTTTCCAAAATGTTTCCATAGAAGAGATCGCTACTAAATGCACTCCTCTTCGTACTGTGTGTTTGGGTTAAAGAGAACAACAAAAAAAAAGAAAACTTATAGCTCTCTAGAGCTCATAAACTGACTATCATTTTTGTTGGGTCACAAAGCTTTGACCTTAAGTTGTTTCATTCTAGGTGCTCGTTTCTTTGCTAGTCTACGTTGTTCCTTCTCTTCCCATTTTCTTTGTTTGTCAGGATCCTCTTCTTGCAGGATGCGGTCTTTTTCGGCTCTTCGACGCTCCTCTCGTCTTTGTGCTGCAGCCTCAGCACGTGCAGCATGAGTCGTTTTTAGAAAAGCCTCCTCTACACGTAAACGATTTTTTTCAGCCTTATTTTTCCCCTGAAATTCAAAATAAAACAGCATTACAGCAAGTTCATATTTTCAAAAACTGATAACAGTTAAATAAGTCGAAATACAATACCTCCTTGGACAGTTTAAAACGACGCAATTTGTCTACAAGATAGAATGTCAATTGGAGCAAAGGTCTCATTTGTTCTTGTGTTTCAGCATTAGGCATACGCCCTTTGATACTTATGTTAAGACCTACTAAAAGGACTTTTTTGACCTCAGGCATGGTCAATTGTGTTGCATCTCTGAAAGCCAATATTATATTTGTTTCAATAAAAAGTGTAAATTTTTATTTAACGCGTTCAATGCCATGCGAGTTTCTTTTGTCTTAACAGCTATGATAAAATAAAATTTTTGATATATGAAACATCGCTGTAGCCAATCACGGGTGACCTTTATAACATTGAACGCATTAATTAAGTTCTAGATTTTTAAATTATTTTGTCAATTTCTAGACTCACTCTTGTTGTTTGGGCCCACTGTATTGATCACTGATGTGAATGTAGTCAATGTATGGAGCATATTTGTTGAAGGCTTGAAGAACTCTCGTGTCCAGAATAGCTAAGGCAGCTTCTGCAATTTCCGACATAATTTGGAATCCTGCTGGTAAACCAAACTTTTCGCCAGGTCTTTTTTCTGGACAGTATACACTAATGTCTGCCATATCTCTTGCTAAATGCATGGCTGTTCTCTTCGCTGCTATGGCCAGAACAAAGTTCTCTGTCTCATCCTTTGCCAATTCAATTCTTAAATGGGCTTGATCGTTTTGTGGCCTAATTAATTGTGCCAAAACTGCTACCAGATCCTGTCTCTTGATTAATTTTAGTTCTATTAACAATGAATCACATCCTACTCTGCCAGAACAGTAGAGACTGTACTGGGATTCACTCTCCTTAAACAAATCACTTTCTGTAGTTTCTTCGCTATTCTTTCCATTGTCTCCAACCAACGAAAAGTTATCTAGGAGCAGTTGCTTATAATTAGCTAACCATGACTCAGCAAGACGACAGTTTTTAGATCTACCAGCTATATAGTTTATAAAGTAAACCAAAAGTCCAGCAACCATTAGTATTTCCAGATAGAAACTGTCCCATCTTGCCCGCAAATGCAATGGAACTTTTGTAATTGTTAAAGTGGATGGTTCATCAGGTTTTGAGCCAGGGCTTGCACCTGTTGCATCCAGACCTTCGAACTCTTCTTCATCTTGGAAATGATCAAATTCACTATCTCCATCTTCAACTAAAACGTCGTCCTCTTCAAACCCCTGACTTATATCTGCTTCTTCAAATTGTTCTGTAGCAAGGACAGGCTGCACTGGAACACTAGGTTCTTCTTCAAAATCCTCAAATTCTGCAAATTCATTGTCTTCTGGAAGATCCTCTTGAAAGTGTGCAGTTACCCATAAATTTGTCCCAACCAGCACTATATGAAGTGCCACCAGCCACAATCTCATGTTAACTACAACAGAAATAATGCAACCACTATTTATAGAAACTTTCAATTGCCAAACAACATAATCAATGAGAAAAAATCTATATATATATTTCAGTATATTAAAAATTAGTTTTAATTAACAACATGGATTTAAAATAGCAAAAGGAACATAATTGTTAACAATAAATTATAAATAATAGTAATAAATTCAATGAGCTGATTGGTCGAAATAAATACAAATGACAATATTTAAGGAGTCTGTAATTATGCAAGGTTACAATCATTAGAGTATTGTAATTAAAAGATTCATTGCAGTACAAAATATATATTAATAATGTTTATTGTAAGAAACAAGAGAAGCCCTAAATAAACAGTTGCATAATGAATTGATACTTAGAGATAAGATTCAGATATACATATAAATAACCAAACAGATTTATAATCATGTTAATAGTAGTTCTGACATATAAACTACACAATACCTATATATCTGATAAATACTTACTATATATCTGAAGAATATTTCTTAATTAATAAAGAAATTATAAAAGTACCTTTTTTTTGGAAAATGGATATATATCCAAGTCTTTTAATTTTCAAGCATGGGACTAATTAACTAGGCCAACTATCACAAGTGTAGTAAACTGTAGCAGAAAGGTGACTTGCACCATGTGAAGGGTGCTGCAAAGCAATTCTCAACTCGATTCGTCATATCCGGTAATACGACTACCTGCCTAGTTTCGGATTTGAATTAATATGTAGAGAATTATGATCATAACGTTATCAAATAATCTTCTCAGACTTCTTATTGCTCCAGTTTTAAGAAGCCTCATATCGTACTTGTACATTATATTTTATTTGTTACAATATCCTTAAAATCATTTTTACAATTATAGATTTATTCAACAGTGTAATTTTTATCCCAATTGGTTATTATTTCGTATTATATTCATCTTACAGTTTTACATCAAGGAGATACTAGTGCAGGGTGTCCTTGATGCAGTTAATAAATTATATCAGATGTGAACATATCTGAATTTGTTTAGATATATAAAAAAGACATGCATATTCCTTATTTATCTGTTATCTCATCTGAGAAATGGGTAAGTTATGTATACGAATTCCTACATGGCCAAAAGAAGGTTTGCAATGATTTTAATAAATCATTTGACTTTCTTTTGTTAAATATTTGTATAGAGATCTCTCGGATGGTAAAGTAGACCAGGAACTTCATTTGTCTCTTGATGTTCACTAACATGGCATAACCCATGACCTGAAACGCGAGACATCGATTCTGAAAATCTACGAAATTGACATTTACCTAAGGAAACTACACCGCGCAAGCTCAAGAAGTTGAATGTTTTTCCTGAGAAAGTACGGCAATGCGTTTTTCACATAAACTTCATCTGCGGTGTTAAGAATTGTCACAGCATCAGAATCCTGATGCTTGGAGTTATTTTTGACAGTGAGGGCTATTATTTTGTATTGTTAATTAGAAGAATTTCTAGCGCGGGATCGATAACTTGTGGATACAAAGGGTGCGTGTTAGCAGTAGAACAAGTATTCAACCAAACAATGGATCAATAACAAATGTTCGTGCTGGATACGCAGTCACCACAGAAAATAATTTCTTCATGTTGTTAAGTCTTGACGTTTCTTACCAATTACTCAAGTGGATTTATAAAGTCTGTGGCAACACCTTCTGGTAAATATTCTGTCTAATATTTGTATCATGTACTACCCTCAATGACGTATCCTTAGTAATTACATAAAATAACACAATTTCTATGATACCATTGTATTGTGCTGAAATTTTTAAAATATTAATGTCAAACTAAATTGTAGTAATAGTGTGTACTGCATATTTCTCTATTATGTATTCAGTGTTTGATATTAAGTCTGAAAAGGAATTTTACACAGATTACAATTTATATAAATTATATATTCTCAAAGTATGTATAATTGAATACTTTGTTATAGGTAATTATTGACACAGAATGGAGAAAGTTGATAAATCGTTAAAGAAAAGAAACACTAGGATGACAATGTCCACAGATGGAGGTACTCAGTGTGTCCAAGTTGTTGTCAGATGTAGACCCATGGATGAGAAAGAAACGGCTCGGGGTTATTCTCGAGTAGTTGATGTTATTCCATCCAGAGGTGTTGTTGAAATACGTCATCCCCGTGAGGATCCATCTCGAGACAATGTTAAAGTATTTACATTTGATGCTGTTTATGATTGGCACTCCAAGCAGCAGGACCTGTACGAAGAGACAGTGAGACCGTTAGTCTCATCAGTTTTAGATGGGTTTAATGGGACTATTTTTGCTTATGGACAAACTGGCACTGGAAAGACTTATACTATGGAAGGCACAAAGTGTGATATAGAGAGACGAGGAATTATTCCAAGGTCATTTGAGCATATTTTCAATCATATTGGGAGAACAGAAAACATGCAGTATCTCGTGCGAGCCAGTTACTTAGAAATCTATCAAGAAGAAATCAGAGACCTGTTACATAAAGATCAAAGTTTAAGATTCGAATTGAAAGAAAAGCCTGACACTGGTGTCTTTGTCAAAGATTTGTCAACTGCAGTGTGCAAGAGTGCAACTGAAATTCAACAATTAATGAATATGGGCAACCAAAATCGAACCATAGGAGCTACTAACATGAACGAGCACAGCTCAAGATCTCATGCCATTTTTCTCATCACGATAGAAATGGGTTCCATTGGTGACAGTGCGGGAATAAGAGTGGGCAGATTGAATTTGGTAGATCTGGCCGGAAGTGAAAGACAAAGTAAAACTGGAGCTCGCGGAGAGAGACTAAAGGAAGCAAGCAAAATTAATTTAAGCCTTTCTGCACTCGGTAATGTAATTTCCGCTCTAGTTGATGGAAAAACTACACACATTCCATATCGTGATTCTAAACTCACAAGGCTTCTTCAAGATTCTCTCGGCGGAAATTCGAAAACCATAATGGTTGCTAATATCGGACCAGCTAGTTATAATTATGACGAAACATTGACAACTCTGCGTTATGCGAATCGTGCAAAGAACATCAAGAACAAGCCGAGAATAAACGAGGATCCCAAAGATGCTTTATTGAGACAATATCAGGAAGAAATAAATCGTCTAAAGGAAAAACTTGCTCAGAAGGGAACAGTACAACGGAAAAAAAGGAAACCTCGAAAAAAGAAGGAGGGTGAGACAGCTGAGACAGATTCTGAGACTGAAGATAGTAGAGAGGACAATAAAATAACAGAAGCTGATAAGAAATTAATAGCCGAACAACTGAAGGCCGAAAAACAGGAAGCTGAAAATCTCATTCTAAGGATAAAAGATCTGGAAAGCAAGATGTTATGCGGCGGTAAGAATATTATAGACCATACAAACGAGCAGCAAAGAGCCCTGGAGCAAAGATCTGCCGAAATAGCAGAACGAAAGAAACGTGAAGTTGAGATGCAACAAAAACTTGAAGATGAGGAATTAACAACCCTAGGAGTACGAGAAACATATACGACTCTACAACAGGAAGTGGATGTTAAATCTAGAAAGCTGAGGAAATGTTTCACGAAATTACAAGCTTTGAAACAAGAGCTTCACGATGTTACCGGAGAATTTAACAGAGATAGAAGAGACCTGGAGCAGACACAACATGAGCTAATGAAGGAATTGAAGTTGAAGTATCTAATAATAGATAATTTCATACCGGTGGAGGAAAAGCATAAAATCTTATCTCGAGTTCGCTTCGACGAGGATGAAGATTGCTGGGTAGTAAAGGACCCGGAACCAAACAGCATGGAATTGATAAAACGTCCTACTTCAGTTCCTGGTGCAAGAAGACCGATATCAGAGTATGCACGTATAGCTCTAGCAATGGGCCGTGGTCAGCGCTATGCTGGTGAAAATATATTAAATTTAGAGCTCGACATGCCACCCAGGACTACTTTAGATTATCAAGGACCTGCTATAGCGCCAACTATACAAGCTGTCCTAGAGGAAGCTCTACGGGATGAAGGTGATATTGATGTAGATGCTTCGAATACCAGGCTCAGATCGAAGACTCGACTTCAATCTGCAAAAGTTCGACCGAAAAGCGTGGGAAGGATACAACAGATGCCGGTTCCAGTTTATCCGAAAACTAGAGGACTCGTGCCTAAGTAGTTTAGCTTCTTGGTTAACCTAATCTTTATTATTAATGTCAAAGAAACGTTTTGTAAATATTTACGAGCGCGGTTCATGCTTATTTAATTTATTGACGTCTTATTGTTTGTGATACGCAGTGGCGTAGCTAAACCATTAGCGCCCTGGAGCAGTACTTATCAAGCGTGCCCCTTATCTCCGACAAGTTAACGGTCTAAAAAGCTTTTTTTTCAGGCCTTCGCTTTAGCAAATTAACGTGCTCTTTCTCTTTCAATTGACAACGTGGCCAGAGAAATCAAGCGATGGCGCGACATACTACTCCTCAGATAGGTTTTAATCAATTTCAGTGCAGAAAAACTCCTCTCACATGACGCTGTAGTTACTGGTAAAGTCAGAAATATCATGCATGCAGTAATTATGTCCGTGAAACTACTTGATGCAGGGCTGTGAATCAGAAGGAGTTCCGCTACTTTGCGAATGGAAGTTAATTTTGATAGATGATTGTGGAAGCACGATTTAAAGCGGAGCATTTGTGAGCCCAGATTTGGTGACAAATCAAACTGATATGTGGATGATAATAGTTCTGATGCAGTCAAAATAGTTTTGTCAGATGATTGGGATAGAAATGTGGGTGATAGGAACTTAAAATTCGCACTATCCATAATAATTCGTTTTAAATCACGTATATACCAGACATATAATAAAGGCAACGACCACAGTGAGTCTAATTAGGATTGCTTTCAAGATAATAATTGACTAAATCTCGTAAGTCGCAATTGGAACTAGTAGCTACAGCGTTTTTACTTGAGGTATGCTCGGACATGCTTCACTTGCGGGTGAACACGCGGCGGAGCGCCCCTGCGACCGTGCGCGCCTGGAGCAACCCGCTCCATTTGCTCCACGGTAGCTACGCCACTGGTGATACGGTTAACCTGGAGATGGTTTAACTTTAGACTGAATCCTTGTAACTCTCTAGTCAATGTGCAATGTCAGTTGCTTACTACGAGTACTGACTTACCTAACTGCTATAATAAAACATCGTATCGCTACATCGATAACTTTCCGATGCTCTTGTTTTTTAACATTTTCCAATAAATGTTCTACTGGTATCATGTTGAAAATTGGAGGATATGGAACTTTGAACTCTGATTCACACGTATCATTTAAAAGATCTGTTCATATATTTGTATCTATCTGTTTTTATGATACATTCAAATTATATCTTATATTGCCTAATTTTAGGCAATAGATAATAGGATTTTATAATCTATCTCTAACATAACGTAATACATGTCATTCATCCGTTTGATTGTAAAAAAAACGAGTACACTGTTTTGTAGCTTCCAAACGTTTCGAACATCTCCAACATTTATTTAACCGCCAAGTACGCATATTAATAATTAATTATTTATGAATATGCAGCAAGTACGCTTTTTTTACAAAAGTTTAGACGAATATAAAATTGCATTTATCCTCTCCCGCAGAATGTAGTTCTCGGTTAATAATATTAAAGTAGATACCTGGAAAAAAAGTAAGTTTATCTGACAAAGACTTGTCGCACGATAAACGCTCAATTGTTGAGTTTTCATTAAATAAATACGGGCGACGGGACTGATGGTTTTTATACAGTATTATGTCTTTGTGGGAACAGCCATTAAAAAAAAAATATCTTTTACTAAAAGTTATTGTAAAGATCTGCCATTATGTGCATTAGAGGAATTTATGTTGTAGCATTCATCAATTTCTCACAATTCACATGGAATTGCACAAAAATATTTTCCAGTTTTCAATCTGGAAATCTTTATTGTTGCTACTTGTGACAAATTCAAATTTTACAACCAAGTGACACCTTAAAAGTTATCGACTGAAAATTCACACTATACCACTAATAGATGTGATTCCACGACCCAAAAAGGAGATCGGTTACCGATGAATTCGCATACTTTGTCCATTTTGTTCTTTCTTTCAATAGAAAGTCACACTAAGCATATTCCTTCAATAGAAACGTTGTTGAGTGTAATTTCCGTATTGCTGTTGCTGCTGCTGCTGTTGTTGTTGTGGATATGTTGTTGGAGTACTAGATTGAGTTCCGCTATAGGGTGCTCCACCGTATACTTGCTGTGGATATTGATTAGGCATAGATGCTTGATTGTATTGGCTTTGAGTAGGCATATTAGAGTATCCTTGATTATAGTTATATCCGTTATTCATGTAGCCAGGATTACTATCAAACATTTGTTGCTGTGGTTGATAATTTTGAAACTGTCCAGGCATTGTTTGATAGGGCATCTGCGGTGGAGCTTGTTGAGGTGTTTGTTGCGGGTTCTGTCCATAACCTTGAGTATAAAGATTCGGTATCGTTACGTTTGTAGATCCTGGTGGTCCCATATCTGGAAATCCTTGCATTCCACTCAAAGTTTCAATATCTTCCTTAACTGGACTTGGAGTAATGTGACATTTTGGCACATACTTGTTAGGCAGATCGCCCATGATATTAGCTATCAATCGTTTAGTCTCATTTAAAATAGCATTGGGATCACTGTTTTTGATGATGTCCTTAGGTTTTGAAGTAGGGGATTTTGTATGTGATCTGGAGGTGGATCTGGAATGGGACCAGGATCTTGGTGAACGTGATCTGGATCTGGAGTAAGAACGGGATTTCTTCTTCGCCTTTTCCCTTTCACTTACATTTTTATCAGCAGCCTTGTAAATGTCTTCGAATGTGTAATCATCGTCATCATCAGAGAGATCGATCTTGGGTTTTGATTTTTCAAATTCCTTTCTTTGCTCTTCTTCATCCTCGTCCGCGAACATATCCAACTTCGGTTTCCACTTGTTCTCATCGTCAGGTGGATTCTGACCACCTTTTCTGGTAGAAAAGGGTGAAGTACTTCTACCGGCTCTTGGTATTTCATCCGGTTCAGGGACCGGCGATTCCGACTTGGTTCGATATGGTACAGCGGTGCCTAGATTTACGAATCCTCGAAGCTTCTCAACTCTGGCTGGATCGGTAGCTTCGATTTTTTTCAGAAAATTGATCAGACCGTGCTGCTCGTCTGTTCCTAATTCTTTGAAATTCTGTAGGAGCATCTTGAGATCCATATCCGAGAGAGTTTCCATTCTAGCTGCTTGTAATTCTGTATTATCAAGCACTGCCATTGGTTTTGGAATTGCCACTGGCTTAGGTGTGGTGTTTGTGGCAGTAAGTCCTTTCACGAAATCAGCTGTTGTAACCGGTTTATCACTATGTTTAGATGCTTCTGCCATTCCTACTACTGCATTGATTAGAGTTTCTAACTCATCTTGAGAAACATTGCTTCTACCTTGAGCTACTAGAGCAGCAGCTATTTGTTGAGCTATTGCCACCTTATCTACAGATCCAACACCAGGTACACTCACAGGTTCCGATTTTATCGGATTTAGATCAACGGTTCTTGAAAATACAGACCTACTAATGTAAGACATGGATTTTGACATTTCTGCGAGTTCTTGTTGCTTCTTTTTCTCTTCTTCCATTTTTCTCTTATTCTCTGTTGCTTTGTGCAGAAGTTGTGCAATATTCTGCACGGCGGTCTTGGTTGGTGTAATGGCCATTTTTTCAATCATGCCAGCAAACAACTGACCTTTTAATTTCTCTTTAACAGTCTCAAAAAGCACATTTACATCTTCATCGTACAACAATTCCTCAGCTGAATTTGGTTTCACTTTCTCAGCTGCCAACGCTCTGGAAAGTAAGGATACTACCCTTGGTCCCAGAGAACCAAGTTGCCCCTCCAATGCAGTTAGCAGTCTCAAAAGTCCTACAATCTCTAAGTCCTCTGAAAGGACGTCTTCCTTTTGCGGTGAAGGAGACTTGTCCTTCATACTGTACGACCCGGAATAATGCCGTGATCTTGGAACACCTCGTGGATAATAACTCCTATACATATTTCCCCCTCTACCACGATAATACCCATAATCTCTTTCGCGGATCTCATGTCTCTCGTGATAATCAGGCTTGACAGTCTTCGTTCCTACGTACTCAACGTCATCATCACTGTCACGATGCCTACTTCGCTTGATAGGTGGGGACCGGTCCCGTTTACCAACAGACGTCCACTTCTCGGGAGGTTTATCTTCCGGAAGTTCTAATCTCTTTCTAATCTCTTCCTTCCGTAGTTGTAGCTGTTCGTTATGAAGCTCTCGCATTCTTTTATTCCAAAATTCGATCCATTCCGGTTTAAAGTCATGCTTACTCGGATCCTTACCTTCTGCTTGAAGTTCCTTGTATCTTCTGTTCCAGAATTTTTTCCACTCGTCTGGATACGAGGGATGCTTTTCAGGATTCTTCTCATGGAATTTCAGAGCGCGATCGAGGGTCTCTTCGGCACGTCTTATCTGATCCCTATATTTCTCCCACTTATCGCGTTCTTTCAGCGGCTCCAGCGAACGGGAACGAGAATGATCTCGGGAATATCGCGATTTATAACGATATCTGCTACTTTTATCGGCGGAGCTGCCTTTTCTACTCCTACTATGTGAACGAGACCTAGACCGCGATGGCGATGGACTGCTTGAAATACTTGACAAGGAGGACAACGATTTTACGTCGTCCGATGGTCGTACTGGTGAATTTTTTAGTTTTTCTTCAGATTTTTCCACGCCGCGCATGTTGAACTTGTCCTTGGTGAGAATACGTATTTTGAATGTCCTAGGAAGTATCGTTGTTTTAATGTGAAATTATGTTACTTTAAAATGCTATTGTTCCTTTTATTTTATAGAGTTCAATGATGGACTTACGATTTATTCACTTCTGGTTTCGGCGGGATCGATTTGGACAGGGACTTTTCTAGCTTCTTCTCGTCTTTCTTGAACTTCTCTTCGTGTTTTTCTTCGATGTCTGGTGCGTCTTAACGCAAAATTCCAGATAAATCAAGATAGAGATGATTTTCATATGGAAGCATTGCCAAATTATTATACTCACCTTTTTTCGATCCACAAGCCATTTCAGCCATCTTCTCTTCAAAGTCCGTAACCCATCGCATATCGTAAACTTCCATAAACGTTAATTCAGGTGTTTCTCTGCACGTAGGAAACAGCCATAATTATATATGGAAAAGATGAAACATTATATGGGCTATGAGTATCACCGACATTCGAAAAATTTGATACATCAGTAAAAAGAAAAAGAAAATAGCATACCGATTGGCGATGATAAATATTATTATTAAAATGTCAAATGAGCTTCACATAATCCAACATACCTAAAATGAAAGTCCTGATAGACTCTTTTGATATACTGCATTTTGTTTTTCTCAAATTGATTTTTATCCACCAACTGAGGTTGCAATCTGCCGAAATGCTCTTCAATCTTTCTCGCGACGCTAACGGATATTTCATTAGCGCCACGTTTGAAGTTCGGGGTACGTGGCAATTCGGTGATGGCACGCGATATTGTCGGAAAGTGCCGGTTCAGGTACGTAACGCGATGATTGTAACTCGTAATATGCGCCATGACTGTACGAGGATCGCCGCGCTTATCACACAAAACACAAGTATAGCTTGGCTCGCAGGAGTCATTATCAACCAGTTCAAGGAGGTATTCCAAGCCGACCAAGGGCGAGCTCCTATGACGATCCAGGCTCACTTGAATGGCCGTCGTCCTGGTCAACTGATCCTCCATTCCCGGTGGGACAGGTTCTCCTGGAGCCAGAGCGTCCGGAATGGCTACAGCTGGGGCCGGTGCTGCCTTTTTCGCGATGTCCGACCGCTTCGACCATAACAAAACTGGATAGGGCCATTCATCTAACTTTATCTTGTGCCGATTGCATGAGTTGTGGCTGATCAACTTGTGGGCGCCGAAGAGCGCTATGTTGCATATGTGACACCATATGTCGCCATCATCCGTATGAGAATACACTGGTCTCAATGTTCCATCCTCAGCCGTAACACTGCTTCGCATCAAGCGCTTTCGGTCGTGCTCTTCCTGTTGAAAATAGGATACGTATAGAGCAAACGAAACGAGTTTAAGATGATTCGCATCTCCCAAACAACATACAAGATCTTCGTTAGGCCGCGACGTAAACGTTACATGTTAGTCTCATTAAATGAATAATGAGAAATAACGACCGTCGTGAAGAATACCTAACGAATTTCCAAAAATAGATGTTCTGGGATACACGAAGTCGACTCGTTATCGTTGAGTTGGAAACATCTTCGGCTTTATTATCGCACTATTTTTTCTTTCTTTTCCACCCCTCATTACCATGGCTGCTCCAACATAATTCCACCACAGCACCAAACACTGGACACTGTAATACATCATACTATGTATGGTGTACTACACTTATTGATATAAATTAAACCCTCACAATTTGAAAAAGCTTCTAGCTCTTTCTTTCTTTCTTGGATTCTCTTTGAAAGCGAGGAAAACGATACTAATTTCGCATCGTTTATTTATTTTTAAATCGGCGTACACACTAATAGTTCACTGGTTAACACTATCGTATGGTAATTATAATATGATAGTTTTATGGCATACTTATGGTCTTGGCTCACAAACTGTTACCTTTTCCCGTTCCTCTTCGGATAGACGGGAGGGATTACGTCCCTCGATATCGAGATCGTCGAAATTCGTCTGCATGATTCCTCCAAGAGCAGACTATCTCTTCGAATGATGTTCTGAAAGCACCCAATTGTAATGAGGAAGCGAACCAGATAACCCATCACTTCCTCCATCTTATGATCATTATTGAATTTTTTAGCTTTCTCCACATTTTGAAATTTCTTAAACCACAGTGTTAATCCACAGATTTGCCATTTACTTACCATCTTATCACTTGCATTCTATCTTTGTTTATTCATACATGAACAGTAAAAGGATCCTAATTGAGCTTTGCTTTTCTCCTTAAATTTATAAGACAAAACAAAACAAAAGATCCAATTGTGGAATCAAACTGCATTTGGTTTAACCAAGAGCTTAATAAAGTATTTTTAAATGGAAGAATTATATGGAACATATTCAACCAGTGGTAATATAAATTTGGATATACTATATAAGTATTATTATAATTATGGATAATTCATTCTTGTTTTGAATTTATTGTATTACGGTAACATGTTTTAAATTCAATAAACATGGAAACAGTCCTTGTATACAGGTAATATAAATTATATTAGTTCAATCAGGGGTTGCCTTTTAATTAATGCTACTACTGACATTATTTATATGTGCTGGAATATATAATTAATATTCCAGCTACTTACCGAGTGACTGTAAAACATTATTTTTTATGTATAATTTTACTTGCATAAACACTAGTCTCACAAAAACTCAAAATCAATCTCATTGATCTCCACTGGCACAAAATTATGATAATCCCACTTCACGCAAGGACAACTTTTATGTTTGTCAAACATACAAACAAAGAAAGTCTAACAACAAAATACATTGTATTTTGACAATTTTAGTTATCGTAACGGTGGGACTAGGGCGAAAACAAACTTTTTCTTCTGAACAACAGAATTTGGTGCAATCACCAATGTATTTAAGCATGAATATTAATGAATTATTATGATCGCCATTACTAATAATAGCAAATATATACTATAAAGTTGAAAATTAAAACAATATAATATAGTATGAAGTTACCTTCCAAAATTACAAGGACCAAACAACCTGTTATATTCTATCATTTCTTTTAGTACATAATATACGACTTCCTCACCAACTGGTGGTTAATGATAGCACTGTTTACATCAATGAAAGCAATGATTTTGTTTCTTACAATTCTTCAAGACAAACAATATACTATTATGCAGATCACAATGCCCAAATATTCAATGATTTTTTGGGATAAAAGATACATAGAAATATCAATTCACTATGCATTGTGTCATCGAGCAACAATTATCAAGTCTTTCCCAATAAGATTTTGCGACTTTTTATTGCAAAGAGATAATTGCTCATAAAAATACTAAGCATTGCTTGAAGCAGAATTGGCCACTCTTACTTCTGAACATTGGTTTACATTGGCAATGGGATAAAAAATATCGTGTAAATAAAAATTGGCGAATTGAACGATCGATAACACGACAAAAGGGTCAATACGATCGCCAATACCGCAAGTATTTGGACGCAAACAAGATTTTAGAAAATTTATATGTTGCGTCCTTCACCCGCGTGAAATATCTCGAGAATTGCACACACACGGTAGTACAGTTATCTTGTTCGCGTTACATTACAATTTGTAAGTATTACATAAACACGTTGTTGCATTTACCTAAAAGCCGATGCACAATTTTGCGATAGGTTACGCGTTGTGACCTTTATTGTATTTCTTAATGTAGCTTGCATTAGAGCTCAACCAAGGAACATACAAGCATTCAAGGAAAATCATTCCGTCAATTATAAGGGTTCAAGATCGGAAACTCACTTATGCATACTTCGCACTGTTTTATCGACAGAAACCATTTGCGTTTTCCGCCAGAGATGAGTAGGGAGATGCACAACGCTACGGTTTTAGGCGATACCAAAAGCATGGCGCTAAATAGTAGCGGCGAGTCCGGGAGTAGGATTTCGTGATCATCGCCTCCGTCGATAATGCATATCCCGTCGTAGCAGAGCTGAACGTGATTACGAACGTGTAGCCTGGCCGGAAGAGATTCTCCGCAACTTACCGCTGGTTTCCAGAGCAACTCTTTGAACGACGTACTTATACATTGGTACACGGGTAAGCTTTGTGACGTGATTTTTCGATTCACGGTCACAAGGGGACTTCGACTACCGATACAGATTACGCTCTCCCTTTCTGATTCCTTTCGAGTCACCAAACTGTTTAGAAGCTGCGCTCTCGGGTCGATTCGTATAGTTACGCCAATACTATCGTAAGACTTCGTTATTGTTTAGTTGAGGTCGAGGTGCTCGAATCTGCCGTGGGGAGATAGTCTCGACGTACAGAGTTGTCCGGCAAAGGAGAGTACCCGACGGAGACGTCTCCAAGGACCGGCAGAATTTGGCTTAAAGGGACGACTTGAGGGACATGGAAGAGTTAATGGCTATAAGGATTTCAACCAATCAGATGATCAGAATAATTAGTTCTCGAATTTGGCTACTGTCAAAGAAGTCTGTCTCGGGGCACCGACCGAGGTCTCATGAACTGGCTCGCACTCACGTGCTATCTATTGATAGTTTTCTAGCCTTATTTCGGTACGGTATACCAAATAGTCGCTCGTGTAATTTTCGCGTTGCTCTTGCGACATCCAAGCAGTACCGTGGATTTTCTGTGAGTGTTCCGCAAGTGCAGTGCTGTGCCGTAGTGAAGTACCCTCACCTGAGTGGCTCCTGGATGCAGTTCCCGGCATTCACGGACCAGCTGCACCAGTTCCGGTGAGTATATTTCTACTGCGTTCCATCGTTTGCACCCTCACAGTTTTTTTATTAAATTCAAGATAAGTAAGTAGCAAGTACAGCGTAAAAACGCAGTTTTTTTTTGGAGTTTTTGAAAATAGTGTCGCTTTCACACCTTTCCAATTAGTCCCATCCGAAAGAGTATATTTTCTAGTATATCTCTACTGCGTTTCATCGTTTGCACTTTCACAGTATTTTTTAAAATACAGGATAAGTGCGTAGTCGATCGATTAGTAGGGATTGATAGGGATTCATAGGGATTGAATCTGTAGTATGTTTCAACAATAGGCTTTTTCAATAGTTCTGGAGGAGTTCTATAGTTCCTGATAGGTTTTAACAATAGGTCTGCTAAGTAGCAGCGGTAAAATATCTATTAAATATGCTGGTCTTATCATACGCTTCACTGCAGGAATTAGGTTCTGACGTTTGTCTTAGTAAATCTTATCGAACTCACATTGTACACTAAAATTTTAAATTACAAAAAAATATATTCAGGTAATATCTGATGAGCGGCTTCGTTCGAAGGGTCGCTCTGAGAACCAGCGGCAGTAGTAACAGCAACAGCAGACCCCTCAGCTAGAGAGGACCTGCAGCCGCTCAGCTCGCCGGTCACGCGGCAGGAGCGGGCGTTAAAAATATTAGCCGAATCTTTCATAGATAAAATGTTTAAAAAATAATATTGAAATCACGGAATACATGAATCAGTTTTTATTTTTCTCCTGACAATATTAATAAATAAAAATTGTATAAAAAAAGTGTCAAAACGATCGAGAAAAGCTCCAAATTCTTTGGGAGCCTTTCTCGATCGTTTCGGTGGTTTGTGGGCCTGCTCAGAATTCAGAGAGTCCGGGTTCGATCCCGGTGACAACCTTTTTTTAAAAATATTTTATATAAACTTAAAATAAAGTTTGGGCAACCGAGAAAGGTTAAAAGAGAGGAACCTTGAACAGTTTTTGTAGTAAAATGAAAAAAAATATGAAAAAGAAGTTTCTCATGGAGGATCGAACCTGTAATCGGCAGCGTTGTATCTCGGCAGGCTACTGACTCAGCCTCAATACTCGTCTAATACCAGATTAAATTTATTATAGATTTTTATCTATGATATCTTAAAATTACTCTTTGAACTTTTCTCAACCGTTTCATTTGCCACCGAATTTCGCCATTCATTTTTTAATGTTCATTTTCGGCATGATATGAGGTAAAGAGTAAAAACTATATTTCTATGCATTTTTTATAACTTTGAAATTTATTTGAATATACACATTTGTTTGAGCATTACGTCCATACTGTTATTCAGGGTTCAATTGAACGGAAGATCTTGCTGCCCGCCTGCTTGTCCAGAACGATTGGCGGGTGACGGCAACTTTTGTTCCCACCATCAAGGAACCATTCGTGTCACGCTGACTGCAATATCGGCTGGAACGATGAACATGACCCGCGCGGCTACGCGGAATCTGTAACATTGATAGAGGCGACGAACACGAAATCCTACTCCTTGACTCGCCGCTACGATTTAGCGCCAATCTTTTGATATCGCCTAAAACCGGAGCGTTGTGCATCTCCCCACTCATCTGTGTTTCCGCTTTGTACACTCAGCATCATTACTGTCTAGATATACCAACTGAGTTTACCTATTTGAAATACAAGAATGGGACAGAGAGACAATAATAGGCATTAATGACGCTGAGTGTACTACATATAACTTATTTTTAAACAGAGTGCAATATTGCAAAAAGAAAAGTTTGATTTTCTTTGTAATATATCGTATATTGTAATCCTTATACAGCAGTTATTGTTCCGTGTAAGATTAGATACACATATAAGCGCCAGCGCTCGATTGTAATAATCTGAATTGGTGGACATCAGACGGTAGAAGAAAATTCTTAATTTTCTACTAACTAAAGTCTTGTGTTTCAACGCATATATAAGGTTGTGACCTGATATTTCGGCCAGAAAAATGTCCATGCTCGATGATAAACTTTATATAGGCAATGGATGCAAAATAAAGCAAATATTTTATTATTCTTATTATATGCCATTTCTAGAATTTTGTATGCATTTAATAAAGTATATGCACCATAATGAATATTGAAAAGTATATTTTTTCATCACTCATTCCATGTCATTGGTTCTTGAGAATCCTTCCCGACTAATTATTGGTTGGTTCCAAGAGAAAGTTTTCAAAATGACCAATGGCACAACAATACTAAAATTCGAGCATGCTATAAATTTATAATACGATTGAGGAATAAGATCCATGCACCATGAAAGAAAAGTTCTTTTACTTTTATTTTATATATTCGCGGTTACAATTGTGTTTTATATTTGATCAGTCAATTTATCAAAAATGATTTCTCCTTTTTCATCATGCCTCTCTATTATTGTTTATACGGTCCATTACGGGTAACCTATAATATCGTCTCAGTTGAATTTATTTCGTCCATTCGATTTGTATTTTAAAATACCTTCAGTTGGTGCAAACTTATTGAATAACCCTGTATATAACCTAGCTTACTTGATATGTGGATTCATAGATACATTCTACTCATCACTCATATTATTATACTATATTTTTGTATCTACATAAGGATACACAGTCTCTCCTTGTCATCATCACGTTTTATATTTAAATTATTGTGAGGTCCTGTTCCATTTTTTCACAGATCAATAAATGTAGATATAAAAATTGCATAGCCTCCTGCAAGACAATTGGACAGGAACTTTTCGGACTTGTAAGAATTGTTGATTATAATATCATCTTACCTGTAGCATAGAATTTAACGAAACAATATGTCGAGTTCACTTTTCATGTGCATATGCCGTAAAAGTAACGAGTACGGCTTATACAAATTCATCAGAGATGGGAATATATTGAAATTCCCTTGAGTACATAATTAAAAATATACAATGTTTCAGACTATCAACTCTTGGAGTAGGGGCTTGGTGGGACCTTGTTACCTAGATTGCACGATACTCTGTGTCAGTGCAAAGACCTTGAGACGCGAAAGATCCGTGAAACTTGAGAGAGGAAGGTCTATGGTGTTCAGTTCGGCCATGACCCTGCGGTGGCTCGTGGTACTTCTCCTGGTGGTTCCTAGTTACGAATGGTCATCCTTTAAACTTTGGTTAGGAATCAAAGATCCTCCCCCCGTAATTTCCCAAGACGAATCCAATCAGAAGGCCCGAGGTACGTGGGAAAAAAATGACACATTTATCAATTTATAGCAGTTTTGTTGATAAATTTATACTGTAAATTATTTTCAATAAAGAAGTAAATAATTCATTATAATTATGTGTTATATAATTATTTTTAATTATTTCTCACACGTGTCTCAACTCCTTGTAGAAATGAATAATCGATAACAGCTTTTAGTGACAGTCGAAGTGATAACAACATGATAACTTTTCAAAACCATTTTTCTTCGTAGAAAATGTTTTCCTAAAATTCCACGAAAAGTTTTCGCAATGTAAATTTAAAATGTGACTCTTAAATCTTAATGCACGAATTTTTTCAGTCAGAATTTTCTGCTCTTATAAGTGGCAATGTGTAAGAATTTAATTACTGCACGTTAAGGGGATTACTTTAGTAGTGTTCTATGTGTTTATGAGATTGGATAGAGCATTTCTATATTTGCAAAGGAATTCCTCCAACGGCAAGCATCCGCTGTGGCGTTTAAAGTGTTTCTGTATATTTACAGTCTTGAATTTCTTCCCTGTTCCTGTTGAGGAGGAGTGCTTATCGGTAGACAAACGTCGAAAAGGAATATGCATGAACACGTACGAGTGCCGTATTCAACACGGCACGTCTCATGGGCCTTGCGCGTTGGGATTTGGGGTTTGTTGTATATGTAGGTATACTTTAAATAAAAAAATTTATTTTTATTAAAGAACAAGCAGATAACCTTATATAGGGAATTAGTCAGTATTATGTATATTCTAAGATATATAGACTTGTCCAGGGGCAGTTTCTGGGACATAGGCCATTCACAACGGCAAACCAGTGTGGTATTTAAAAAAAAAACTAAACCTTGGGACATGTGGCATTGAAATTCTAATCTAATTTAACCTAACGAACTAATTCTTAGTCTATCACAACTCTGCGTGTCTAACAAAAAATTTTTTTTTGAAAATTCGGTGTGAGTGCCGCTTTATGGTCCTGAAAGAATACGTTACATATCTAAATTCTTTCAGACCCGTCCTGAAGAGCACCAAGTGTCCTAAAAACTGCCAATACTTAAGACAAAAAGTCCTGAAAGTATCCTTTGACATGTATATATGCATATATACGTGTATATTACAGAGGCGTTCAATCACGAAAACATAGCCTGCATTAAATTTAATGTTGCATCTCGATAAGATTGTATATAAAAACTAACAGAATTTGCATGATGCTATACTAACATTGCAATGCTGTAGTTTGTAATATACATTATGATATAAATGCTTTAACCCAGCAAGAATCTAACGATATAATTTATAGTGATATAGTTAGTTAAGGTCTAAAGGTCCATAAGCTGATTAATTAAAGATTATTAATTTTCTTTTTTTTTCTTCGTTCTATAGTCGTACTTGTTCATAGATCTATGTGAAATCCTATAGTATCCTCATGTAGAATAAAAAAAAAAAGTAAATTGTTCGCCGAATCGCTCAAATGAAAAACAGTGGATTCGAATGAAACGGCTCCTGGAGGTACAGTTAGTTAGTAGCCTTTCGGTATCCGCGTCCCACATTGCGTGGAAGAAGTTACGCGATGGAAACTGGATCCGCATCAGGGCCGTGTGTTTCGGGTAGCTAAAAGGATCCGTGAATTTATATCATGTGATAGCCATAATCTTTCCTTAACTTTTCATAAAATTTTACACAGAACATATATATTTTCCGAGTGAAAATTTTTTTTATAAATTCATTGCTAACTGGTCGTCTTTAAGTTTCCTCAATATTTTACGGCTTGACTCGTGCAAATATTCTTCAAGGGATGAGTGAATGGATCTTGGGGATCCCGAATAAGTTGAATACCTCAATGGGAACTCGTTATCAGGATTTCAACTCCGAACTGATCCAGGATGCCTTTCGTGTTACTCGATCCCTCTTGACCTCCCCGAAGCAAAATCAGGTCAGAATTGGACTTATGATTCTGTATCGTTATCATCGCTTTCATTGTAGTCACTACCAGCTGTGGAGGTGAGATCCAGAATAATTTGACATACGTCACTAATCCAGGATTTCCGAATCTGATTGACCAACCTATGAACTGTTCCATCGCGATTAAAAAGGTTGAGCCTCAAGTAAGCCAATTGAGGATCGACTTCTTACATTTTAATATCGTAAGTTAATATATATTATGAATTTAAAGCTAAGGATAAATAATGTTAAATTAAATTTAAAAGGCCAGTGAGTAACGTTTCGTTTGTTCCAATGTCACGTTTAAAATTTCATAATACATATTTGTCAATAATTACTTTTAAATTTATTATTTTCATTAGACACTTTAGACTTTCATGTCAGGATCCCATGTAATAATTCTTCGTTACAACAGGGTCAGCCAAATCGTAGGACAGGAGTATGCGACCAGGATAGAATGGAAGTTATAACAGGGAACAAAACTTTTGAATTATGTGGATGGAACAGCGGGCAGCACAGTAAATATAAAAAATAAAAATGAACTAACATATATCTATGAATATAAGAATCTGTTAAAATTTATTACCAGTCTATATGGATGTCACGGATGGTTTAATGAGTCTGGATTTCCGATTGCCAAACACTTATCAATCTCGAATGTGGGAAATCCGAGTAAGCCAACTGGGATTTGAGCAACGTGCCCCTGCAGGATGTCTACAATATTTTGAATCTCCAAGTGGTGTTCTAAAAACTCTAAACTATCTCCCTAACGGCCGATTTCTAGCTGAGCATGATCATCTCTTATGCGTACGTCAGGCCCAAGGAATGTGCAGTATATCATACACTCCTTGTACTGCTGACTCCTTCAGAATTGGTCCACCAAGAGTTGATGATAATGATCAGAACGAAGGATCAGGAACAGGGCCAGAGCCTGATACAGCCAGTAAGCGTTGTCGGGATAGAGTTTTGATCCCTTGTGATTTTGAAGAATTCATAACGGTATGCCGTCATACAATTTTCATAAAACTATCAAGATCTTTCAATCTAAACTTGAACCAGATTAAAGATTGAATTATTTTTCATAATTTTACATAGTGATTTCGTGTCGACATTATCTACGTGATTTTCTAATGTATTTTTGCAGCCCGGAAACGACGGTGCTGGTATCTGCAATCTCGAACACTGTGGGAGTTCATTGTGTAGTCCAACTGAGGTTGACGAAGACGGAAGTTGCCGAGTGGAAACTTCGGCGACACCCTTTCATATCAGGGTGGCTTTTGGACCCGGCGAAGACACGGGAATTTCGCCGGAAAATAACGCCGGAATGTGCCTGAGTTATCAACAATTACCTTGCAGTCCTTGAAATAGATTTATTTGTGAAATCGTCGACTCTTCGTCATCCGCTGATGCGGATTGACAAACGGTTAGTTACGATGACCGAGTCATTGTTAAATATTGAAAATATTTGGCAATTACATAACACTGTATATACATCATTTCTGCAAGATATATGACAATAACGTAATAGTTATATTCTCAGAAAAGAATGTATACGACTATTGCGCTGCCGCGATTAATCGTATTTTTCGTGTAATATAGCAGCGTTAGAATTATCAGAAAATAATAACTTATTTCTTGATAATTCTTATAAAAGTTCTTGACTATTACTATTAATATTATACCAATTGATATTTCGTTTGTGTTAATAGAAACGCAGTTATCTCTACGATTAACACATTAATTCTTGAATATTTACGTATTTTCATAAAAACCGATCTTTGTCACTGTACAATATCTACGTTACGTGTATAAAATGTAAAAGGACAACCTACGTAGTTCAGAATGATTTCGTATATCGATCAAAATCATTCTTAATGATTAATTGTTCACGTATCAATATAATTATAGTAGAGATCAATGAACATGGTGAGCGAACGAATGATATAGACAATGATTCAAAGAGTCAAATAGTTTATTTACAAACCAGCTATGTTTATCGTAAACGCAGCGCTTAGCCGGCGGTATAATATATAATTCACCTTTACTTATCATAACTTATAGTAATCGTCGTTAATGACTCATCAGCCAGGTCCTTTAACATCCGAGCATTTAATAACGAGATTAATAGTAATCATAATAAATTCGCAGCCACAGACAAGGCGACGTAATTATAATTAAATCGTGACGACAATTTCATAATGATGGCGATACGCAACGGCAACGATAACTCCGAAATATCGTCAAAATGACCTCGTCGTAAGAAAAAGTGATAGCTTAACTACGGAGATTAATCGAAAGGGGCATTTTTCAACTATGTTTAGTTCGCCTGTTTTTTTAAACCTTTTTCCAGCCTTCTCGCTCTCTTACAGGATGTCGTGAGAAAAGGGTGTAACGGCTGTCTCCTTGCATACTTTTTTTTTGTTTTCCTTCATTTTTTATAACATGCGTGACCTCGCGTACGTAGCCTGATGTTTGTGTCGATGTCTTTATGTTTGTATCTGTGAACGTGTGTGATCGTAAACGATGCATAAAATCGTGCATACGTGCATGCTAGCCCACCGCGGATATGGTATACAAATTTTTGTTCTTGCTTTACTTGATTTCTGTTGTTACGGTAGCGGTATACTTTGGTCTATTGTTTTTCGCGTGTGCTATCGATCTGAAATTTCAAACCCGTTTGGTTTCATGCCATGTACGCTATCTACAGTCGCTACGACGAAACTGCCGAATTCGACCTTCGGATTTACTCGTGTGCGCATGCTTCAATTTAAATCGTATGATCGTGATAGGATATCGCGGCTTAAATGGGATTTTATCATAGGCAATTCGTGTCATCGTGTAAAATTATGTTTCGCCGTTTTTCCCGTGCGCATGTCTGTAATTAGTGTCTTTGGATTTGTGTAGCATTAAATATATATATATTTATATATATTCATGTATATATTATATGTATAAGAGTACGTGTCATGAAGGTGCACTAGAGTGTTTTAGGGGTTGATTATAGAGTAAAGAAGGAAAAGGAATGAAGGAATGACGAGAAAAATAATCGTAATAATGAGGATATAGGAAAAATGGAGCTTGGCATTGTGTAACCTTATATAGATAGTTATATACATATAATTATGTATATATGGAAGGATATGTAAGTTTCGATTGAACGTATTTCTCCGTACAGTTGTAGCAACAACCGCAGATTCACTTGGCTTTAACTTTTTGACTTTTTTTTTTTGAAAGAGCAGATCTCTTGCGTATCTCCATTGTACATTATACATATATGAGGCATTCTTCTACAAATCGTACGGATTTGTTAAAAAAAAAGGTTTTAATTTTTGAAACGCTCTGAATTTTTTTTTATAACATCTTCTCATCAAATTACCCGACACCCATATCGAGATTTTGGTGAAAAACATTTTTTCAGTTAACTACATTAAACTGAAATTTCAATAAAATTCGAGAAAATGCTAAACTTGCCTAAATACAAAATTCAATATCTCTGGTTTAACCTACTCAATCGATTCCGTCTGTTTTTTCATTGTTCACATTGTTATGGTAGATTTTTATTGAATATTTACATGACAATTATTTTGTTAATTAAAATAGTTATTAGCACTTATATTGTTTAAACAATTTTTTTACCCTCGCCCCCTCAGTGAATAATATTTTTAAAAAACACTGTTGTGTGCGCTACATCTCAATCTAAAAAACGCACATTTAAAAACAATGGAGACTTTAGTAGATCGGAAAATATTAAATATTCTTTAGCGCGCATCGTGCGCTTGGTGCGTGGGTTGCGCCTAGGAAAAGTAAAGCATTAGCGAAGCATTTTTCTTTGCAAGAAAATTCAACAAAAGTCAATATTATAAAATGATTAAATCTCTTGTCACACGTAATATTTTGTCACACGCAAATATTTTGCTACATGTACTATTGTCACATTACTTCAAATATACGGGCTTGAAT
Source organism: Trachelus tabidus (assembly GCA_030142655.1). Taxonomy (NCBI): domain Eukaryota; kingdom Metazoa; phylum Arthropoda; class Insecta; order Hymenoptera; family Cephidae; genus Trachelus; species Trachelus tabidus. The sequence goes on from JARQTI010000706.1 coordinate 39,271, forward strand.
TTAAACATTCTTCGGTCTCTTGGATACTTGTAATATGTGAGTAAATTTATTGATTAAAACACATTATTTATAAAATAATTACTTCAATGCATATTCCATTTACATTTGGGAGTACTCAAAGTTTTCTTACTTTAAAAAATGGAAGCACTAAAAAGACTGTTGAAAGTAAGTTAAACATTGTAAGATTTTTTAAACTGTGCGTACTTGTAATTTGTGAAAATATTCTACCCATATATACCTTTATCTAAACGATAAACTAGTTTCCACTATTCTTGAACGACAAATCGCGTAAGCATCTCCAAAAACGCTGCTCGCGGCTTGATTCAGAAATGTTTTAGCACATCAAGCTATAATCCACGCGCGACGCGCACGCCGCGCACTAGAAAATATTTAATATTTTCCGATTCAATAAAGTCTCCACGTTTCTTGAGTGTGGGTTTTTTAGATGGAAATATACTGCACACGATAGTATTTTTTAAAACATTATTCATTGAGAGGGCAAATGTAAAATAACTGTTTAAACAATAAAATTGTTAATAACTTTTTTTAAATAACAGAATGAAGATCATTTAGATATTCATTAAAGAGCTAACATAACACGGTAAGGAAAAAAAAAACGAAATCGATTGAGTGAGTAAAACCAGAAATAATGAATTTTATGTACACGAGTAATTACCATTTCCTCGATTATCATTAAAATAAAAAATAAATGTACATATCAAAAAAAATTTTCTCACAAAAATCGTGATACAGGTGTCACATTATTTCTTGAATAGAAGCTGTAAAAAAATTTTCGATTTGTAAAAGAATACCTCAATAGAAGTTTTTTTTCAGATTCACTTTCGGTTATGCGATATCCCTGTAGGTCCTTGACATCCCTGTATGCACGTGATATGCCTAAAGTCTATAAGAGGTGAACTTAAGTAAAAAAAAAAGAAAGACTTTTTTTACTTTTACTCGTTACAAGACACCTCCACCTCGAATGTATGATCGAGAAATATTAAAAAAATAGTAAAATAATTTGTTTATCATAGAAAATACATGACATTCCAATGGCAGATCATAATATATTTTTTTCTTAAAATTGTTAGGTTTTACTGTCAAGCTCCGTTATTCCAAAAATGACATTTTTGTTTGCAGTCACGACACGTAGGAATGAGGTTTATAGGAATATAATGTAATTAATAGGGTCTTAGAAAGAGGCGTCCGATTGGTCCCGGCGGTATCAGGGTGCGCAATAAGTGAAAGGGTTAATTACATGAGTCCGCAGTCGAATTAATTAATAGTAAATTCGTTAACGAATAAGAGTAAGAATGAATTGACATAGAAAAATTTTTTAGAAAATGTCGGAAAAGGGATACGAAAAGATACTGTTCACAATGTTTCCAATAAAATTCTTCATCTGTTTTTTTAAACCATAAAGTCTTTACAAAATTCGACTGGGACATTAATGGTGTGTTAAAGGATTTTGGGATAGCGTATTCGTGTGAGAAATTTGTGATTTCGTTACGAAGACTTTTCGTGTGATAGTGGGTTAGAGGTTAGGACAAGGGATGGGTGGAGGAGGGGGACAGTGTGGGGTCATAGGGCACTACACTATGATTGTGATCGATCGAAACGTTTCTGTTTCCTTTATACTCAAGAGTGTAGGGTCAGTAATCCTGATCTCGAGAGTATCCCTGATCATCTCCTGTGATTCTTCCTCTACGTCAGAATTGGGTAAACTAATCGCGAGGCTTTTTTTCATTAAATATAGCTGTGAGGGACGCCTTTGAAACGAGAAGAGACTGAAAATGAAAATCAACAACAGAGTAATAAAAAAAAGAAAGAAGAGAAACAAAGTGACAATGGATGAAGGCAAGCTCATCTATACGAAGCCTTGCGAAAAATTTGTCCATTTCTGATTCGCGACGTTCTCTTTCACTTTTTCGGTTTCTTACTTTCGTCCTTATTTTAACGGTCGCCTCCCACCCCCCTCTCTCTGTCTCTAATTCTCTCCAACTTTCTTTCGGTTTCTTTCTCCAACTTCCAGTCGTAAGAGAACTCGACGCGTCACGTCACGGGCAGTGGAGATTTATCCAGTATAGATTTTCTGTTAGCCCAAGCCTCCGGCTGTCTTGGTCCCGTTGGTTCGCAAGTTAGAGTTCCTCCAGTCCTCCTCTAGAACCCAGCGGAGAAAAAAAAAGAAGAGCTAGAGCCATCTGGTCGACTAGCCATTCCGATTCCCCTCTTCTGTACACCCTCCATACCCATCATCATAATCCTGATCCATCTTTAAGCACCCCCTAACGCCACCCGATCTTCAAGGGCACCCTAGTGTTGGGAGTTGGTTAGGAATTTCTTACAGCATTGCGCATCAGTATCGTTGTACTCTATTCTAAGACTCCAACTTCTAACTCCTAGACGCCAGATATATAATCTACACGAATATTTACATCGACCATTTCTACCGACGTTATACCAACACTAGCTTACCCTCGACCAACTTTAGTACGTTCGGTAATAAAGCCAGCGTTGTGTCGAAATAGCGAGCATTGCCGAAGCGCGAAGTTTGAAATCAGTCCAGTCTTGAAATTGGTTGGCCTTTTTATTTATAGAATTAAATAATCCTCGAAAGCATTGGATGTTTGGTAAGTTTACGTAAAGCACGTAATAGTGACTTGTTGGTAAATATAAATTCAAAGGATATAAAAGTCAATTACGTAATTAGTAATGGCATTATTATGAAACGTACCAAATGGCCGATAGCCCGTGTTTATTCCTCGAGCATGCTCTTACCTGTTTTCGCTGCAAACGGGTCCTTGGGATGGTTGGTCTTGATGGCGTTCATACGTCTATTTTGAGCTGCAGGGGGTTCACCCCCACAGTCCCCCGCCCCCGGGGGTAGGAGGGCTACCTGCTGTCCACAAGCTGGCTGGCCAGAGCCAGGCCCACCGACCCCCGGGGCCCCGAGTGCTCTGACTCGGGGTTGCTCCACCGGAAGCACTCGACGTCTCTTCTTCGGAAGCTTCGCTCGCGCCTGCGTGTGACTGTAATACATCGCAAAGTTGCTGACGATCACGGGCACCGGCAGGGCGATTGTTAGGACACCAGCTAGGGCGCAAAGGGCGCCTACGAACATTCCCACGTAAGTCTTCGGCACCATGTCCCCATAGCCGACGGTGGTCATGGTTACCAAGGCCCACCATAGACCCAGTGGTATGCTCTTGAAGTCATTCTTCGGATTGTATTGTATACGCTCCGCATAATATACGAGACTGGCGAAGATGACGATGCCGAGTACTAAAAAGAACACTAGGAGGGTGAGCTCCTTGGCGGAGGCTCGGAAGGTCTGGATGAGAATCTTCAAGCCCGAGGAGTGTCGGGTCAGCTTGAACAGCCGCATGATCCTGATGATGCTGAAGAACTCGAGGATATCGGCGTTCTCAAGATGCGAGGCAAACTTCTGGAGCGCCAGGTCGATGTAGAAGCTCAGGGTCGCGATCATGTCAATTAGATTGACGGAGCTCTTTATGAACTCGCACCGATTTGGACTTGCGATTATTCGGATTAGAAATTCCAGGGTGAACCAGGCGTTGCAAACGCACTCGATGTAGAAGAAGGCATCATGGGCGTTCGTGTGCGTCTTGTCCAGTGCCCAATATGTAACGTTCGCATTCTTTACCGTCTTGTTTATTATAACGGGGACGCGCATGTCCGGGTGCGTCTTCAGGCAGAAGGACAGGATCGAAACGCAGATGAAGAAGACCGAAACTAGTCCGATTATCTGAAAAACGCAGTGAGAAACAGTTCGTTAACTTTGCCTTACGGGTTATATCAGGATTATTACTAGATTATTTTAAGATGTCTGTACTTGATAATGCTGGTGAGATAAGACGTGGTTAAAATCATTTGAACCAAAATTATTCTATTCAATTAATTTTTAATTCAGAACACAACTTAGATTATAATAATCTAAGATGTAATTTGACATACAAGGAAAATATATATTATAGCTCTATCAAATATTTTGCAATTACTGAACAATTTATTTGTCTACTTATACATTTTTGTTTGCAAAATTAAATTGGGAATTTGTAGATTAAATATTGCTCTTATTATTCGCTTGTCACCGTAATACAATTGGACGAACCTTGGCAGCATTCGAGGAGTACGGCTCATCGAACAAGGACCACATTTGTGGTTTAAGCTTCTGCCACCAGGATAACGAACCGTCGTAGTAGGCCTCCTCGAATCCAAATTTCCTAGCCAATTCTTCATCGCTTGGCTTTTCTGTATCCAAGTCGAGTCTGTCTAAAACCGCTAAGGTCTCTTGCGTGTCTCGGTGCTAGGAATAAAAATTACGATTAACATACAATTCTGGCCCTAGTCCAGCGAGACTAGAAAGTGGGTCGCAAAAGAAGTTACAATATTCATATCTGGCTCCTTTGAAGATTCCTTGCCACCCCTGGGTTAATCGAACCTCCTAGGAACTGCAAGGACCTTTGAACCAGATTCAGACATTCATCATGCATCACGCTTCTGTATAGTTAAAACTTCAATACGAGTTATGAAATACAGAAGGAAACAAAATAATAGAAAGAAAGGAAGCAAATGTCAATTTATTTCACTCTCAACGATCCTTGATATAAAAAAAAATTAAAACAATCCATACTCATTTATTTTCATTTTTCAAAGATGACTGAATCCTCAAAATTGATTGTCAATGCACAAACAAGTCACTGAGCTCGCTTTAATTATTAACAATTAACAAGTTTGCGTGACGTAAGAAACAAGAACGTCTGCAAGCCCTGATCTATTTTCTTTCTGGAACGAGCAATCGATAAAATGGGCACTGCGTGTGTGGAAGACCACCCGCTAGACGACAGTTCGCTGGGGGAAATAAAATAAGTTTACCTTAGAAAATTAGATCAGATCAAGATCGTCCTCATGGTCCAAGGACAAAGACAATTGACGTAGATTCGGTCGAGTACATTGACTGCGTGAATCTTTCAAAGAAGTAATCTGCCGAGATATCAGTCGCTTACCAAACATCGTCTTCTGATATGCTAATATGTACCCAGGGGAAGAATCAATGACTACCTACTTCATTCCGTATACTAATTAAACTCTAACTTCAATTAAATACTAATTACAATCAATGTCGGATCACGTTATCCCAGTCGAAGTTTAGGAATTTAGAACCTAGCATCGGGATTCCTAATGATTAGTCCAACGGAAAACGATAAGTTATCCATAAAACCAAAATTCAAAATAAAATCTCATATAACCCCCGACAAATTGAAATTGATAAATACTCAGGTCAGAATTGGTTCGCTAATAAGGAATCCCGAGCTAGATTACTAGCTAACCGACTGGTGATGACGCGAACTGAACCAAACTGGTCCTTAGCGGTCAAAATTTTTTGGACGCAATTTTTTTATTATCATTGGATGACAATTACTCATTAGAATGTCGTACCTGTGTGTATGTCATCCAACAGCATGGTTCGACCTGGTTGGAGTCCAAACCCCAAAATTCGAGTTCCTCCTCGAATAGTGGGCCGCAGACATCGGTCGGGTAATGAAGTTTCCCCGTCCGATAGTAATTGAGTACCTGGGCGAAGACACCAGGGTGCCTATCGAAAAAGTACTCGTTCAGGATGGGATCGTAATTCGCCAGGGCTTCCGTGAGACGTGAGAGTCTCGTCGCCGGGATCTTCTTCAAGGTCGCTTTGTACGTCTCGTGCCGTATACCACCCACATTCAGAACCACGCGGTTCTCCGCGTCCATGTTTATTAGATTCATTTTGACCACGGCTCTGCTACCGTTGGCCCCAACTGGAACAATAATAACTGCGGTGAACGCGGACTTTTCTACTCTCGATGTACTCGGTAACATCGGGATGACGATTTCGTCTTCTAAAAAATTCAATTCTTCATCCTGGAAAGTGAAGATGGATCGCCTGTGTCTCTTGTGTCTATGTGGAAACAACCCTTGAATATTTCATACCGCGTAAACGCTTTCTCAGTCTTGGACTCTTTTCGTGCCGCTACTTTCCTAGGTTAGCTCCATCTGCGTTCCCTTTTATCTTACGAACCCTACAGTTCCCATCCCACGATACCTTGCTCACCCTTAAGTACACAGCGACTTCTCAGGAAATTCGGAAACTTCGTTCTGTCTATCCAATAATCCTTGACCAATTCCGAAATAGCAAGGCGTCCTAGCAATATAGCCAATAAATAGCTTCCATTATTCATTGGATTATTACCAAATATGTCTTTACTACGTCGAATAGTATTCCAATACTTTTTCATTAAGCGAAATCTACGCATGGTCGTCAGAAAAAAGAACCCATACAAAAAATAAAGCAATTTCATCATTTTTAATATTACTGCTAAAGGAAATTTTTTTTATAAAAACTATCTTCACGCGTAATAGTGATTTCCATTAATTATTTCACTGATCTAAAAAGTATATTAGATATTTGATTAGTCGCTGTAACGCGAAAAAGTACATTTTTGCGATTCAACATGGAGCACAACGCGCAGTGGCGATCGAAACGGTATCTGCCCACCCTCCGGTGACGTCACACATCGTGCAGGCCAGCCGCGAGAATCGATAGGCTGCGTGCACGCACGCAAGGTCTACCGATAAGCACACTATCATCGTGATTTCCGTGACACTTGTGCCGATTGATCAACTGGATTAGCGTCGCGACGACACCGTAGGAGGAGAAGAAAGTGGTGGAAAAGAAGAAACCATGGAAGGCGACGTCTGTCGGTAGGGTGTGAAAGGTTAAGACGTAAACAGTCCTGGGTCGAAAGAATTATTCACTATTACATATAATATATGGGGTTATGGTTGACTTCCACTGTCACGATATTCGTGCGATTCACAGTTTCGTAGTCGTGAGTAAACAATGTATTTTCGAGGAATTCAAGAAGGGAACACGCACTCCTGGTAAGGTTCGGAGGGACAAAAGGGTATATGTATAGAAAACAGGAATTGCCTTGCTAACCCTCATATACGAAGAATGCAAGTTCAGTTCCAAAAGTAGGGCGAATTTAGGTTAGGGTGAGCATAGGCCAGAGAAGAAGCATAGAGCAATATGGCTTGACGTAGCACGCGAACGTCGAACAGGTATAGAAGGAAAAATGAAGGTTTAATATAGAATATTCTAGTGTCTATTAATATTGAATTTCCCCCGTGGTGTCAAAATCGCATTACTACCATAAAGAATAAAAAATTGGGGTTGGTAAACGTGTCAGACACTGAATATAATGGCTACGGCAATGAAAAGCAGTGCAGGATAACAAAGAATTGATTGAAGAATATAAAAATTAAAATTTTTTATAAAGTACTAAAAAATACGTTTTGTACTTTCGGTATTGTGGCACAAGGAATAATTAACGAATAAGACCAGAATTTGAATATTGTACAGTTAGCGGATACACGGAGCACTGCCATTAAAGGTTGGAACAATCACCAGGATAAACCATGACGAAGGTCTCCTCCACCAGGAACCATTTTTATCCAATAACGAATCTATGCTTGAAAACCAAAGAAGTAGATCAATGGCAGGAATGAAAGGGATTCTCAAGTCACGTCACCCACCCTTGTCTCTTTCATGTCTCACGAATCCTCCGCGACATCTCAGCGGTTCTGGCTCTTCTCCATTTCCAGATTTCTTCTTCGAGGTCGGCACGGCACGAGACCTCCACCAGGTCAGAGTACCGGCTTTAATCGTTCCCGAGATCCCGTACGATCCAGACACGTAGTGGCGGCCAATACGCGGCGTCAAAGAAGAGGAAGACGTCGCGATGCCTCGTTTATAGCTGATTGGGTATCATCCTTCCTGATTATCGTCCACTGAGCGTCCCATTCGAGGGTACTGATAACGCGAGCAAGAGAGAACGACACGGGATCACGAGGAGAGGATAGGCACGTCCAAGGAGAGGCGGTGGTGCTGATGATGGTGATGATGGCTGGTCTAGGTGGAGACGCGACGCGGCCTCCGGTTGAGCGCAGACTGAACTGACCCCGAGTGAAAGAGACGCCGGGGGCAGAGGAAGAAGAGCGCAAACTCACTGGCGTCGACGACGACGTCAACGTCGGCGATACACCTCTCTCCTCTCGCACCACCTCTTGCCCTCTTTACTCAAATCGTTCCTCCAATCATTCCTTACACGCTGGTCCTTTTCAATACTCACTAACGTGCCTTGCCAGTTCTGAGGTCGCCTTTGGCATGAAACACCTTTTTTTTTATCGACTCTCTATGAACTTCTCAATCATTTTATATATCGTGCTACCATATTCAAGTTCTGATTGATTTATGCCTTTAGGATGAGTTCAGTGACATTTCCGACGAGTTGCAAGATATTTCCGATTTTAATGTCATTATAATTATCGAATAATCAATCGAATGATCAGTGACCTATCAAAGCATTTCATTGGACAGGTATTCATGGTTAGTTTGAAAAAGTAATGATAGTATCAAATATACGGTATTTTTGGATCATTCAATTTTACGATGAATTCGCCTTTATCTCTTCCTTTTTAAATGATACATATATGTATTGCTTCTTTCCTTTTTTTTAAGCGAACGTTTCTTCTTTCGATTGACGTCACAGTTCATTCGTCTCTCTTGTCTTCAATCAACCATTTGTTACAAGCTATTTGTCTTCTAGTCTCCCAAAACTCAAAAAAATGTTGTCTATCATTTTCTTGAGGTTACGAGACGAGTATTCACATATCTCAGGCACACAATAATTAAACACAGACGCGCTAAATCGATAAAATGTTTCATGTATTTTAGCAATTAATTAATTCTCTTTCTATTCAACATTAAATTCTCTCTAAGGCTATCCTAAGCGCACGTGCTGGAAACGCGAATACTGAATGCTTATAGTCGCTTGTTAAGAGATTTCTATCTAGCTTAATTTTCCGTAATTATTCAAAAAATACTAGCTTCTCTTGCCAGTCAAATATCATTTTGCGAAAATGACATCCCAACCATGCGGAATAATTTAAACAGGTTTATGTACTTGCCTCTTAGGTATTCCGAATTACCATTGAATTTCTTCAAGACTTTCAAACTCTTGAAGCGTGCAAAACTCGTTCGGATCAATAAAGTGTTAAGCCGTTGTTATATGTCAAGACTATACAACATCATTAAAATATAATCATCGATCCGTACATAATAGTAAACACGCATCAGCTAATTCCTAACGCTCATTAAACATGCCTGCAGTTTCAACAAAATCTGTCATCTTGTTTCGTACGGTGAACACATATAAGCCTGACAATGCTGCAATATGAATGATTAATTATTAGCGTATCAGTACCGTTACTTAATTCGTGAATAAAAGACGATGATGATAATCATCATTATAAATACAGCCTCGAAGATCGATACGGGAAAACAAACGATTTCTATTACGTGATGAGCTAAACTGGGTCGTGTTTAGATTCGACGCAGCATCCGTATCTGTTAGAAATCGAACTTAACTGTAATAAACCTTTGTAAGTGTACTATCCAGAAATTTTGAAAATAAAACAGTCGTATCATCATTGTCATCATCATTAATTAAAATCGCTTAGCATAAGCATACATACTCAGAGCACCGTTCGAGTTTCTAAGCACTGCACACTAACCCGACCGTATTATTATTGAAAAACCAAAGAAACTCAAATCCTCTGTAAACTTCTAAGATAACGTGTCTCCACTTTGGAATCCCTATATTAATTACGAGTAATTAACGTCTGTGGACAGTCCTTCAAGGGGGAAAAAGGTAGCGTCGCGACGCTCTCGACCAAGAGACAAGTGTAGAAATGACAAGTGGCTAGACAGAGCGGGCAGTGCGGGGGTGCAGGGACGGACGCAGGAAGGACATGGCAGATACGTCACGGGACAGGAAGAAAAGTGACGAAAAGATGATGAAGTAAAAGAAGAGGAAAAAGTAATCAATCTCGAACAGTTGACCAAGTCCAATGTGCTAGAGAGAGAAGGGTGGAGGTTTGAGGTGGATGAGTAGAGACTATGATGACGCGTACACAGAGGTACGCGTCCACGTTACGTCAGGTTTACCGGTTGAAAGGCATTTCGAAAACCCGATGGGGATGGGTAGAGGGTGAGGCCAGTACTCCTGAGCAAACGAAGGGACGGTCGATGAGACGCCTGCGCCGTCGCGACTTCAACTTTTAGCCGCAGCGTCGAACTTTACGTATGTACGCAGCACGCTCCACTCAAGAAGCGACCTAACAGTGACGCTGACACTTGAGAAGTATGGCTATCATGATGTTCCTTTTCTAATAGCTACTCCTTTTTATACCCTTTCTTCAATATCAGATCTACCAGCGTTCCCAGACTCGTGAAAATCGCATATCTTGGCTTTACTGCGTGTCTCGTCATCTCATCATTTTCTTCCGTCCTTTAAACCGGGAATAGTCCATTTTGTTCTTCATTTGAAAAGCATTGAGTCGGAATATCTCAGACACTCCGCTCACTTATTCTCAGGTTAACTGAATTACGTTATGATTTGCGAAGAAGGTTGTTCCTTAGGAAAGAACATTTTTATTTCTAGAATAGAAGAGATGCTTTTTGTTAGATTAATTTCTTTTTTTTTTCACGACCTTTTTATTCTTTGGAATGGTGAACGGGACGAATATAGAAATCCGGATACAGGTTTATTTCTTGTTTATTGGGTAAATATGTCGGGTCTCTTTTTTCTGATTACGAAGGAGTTTGCTCGATCTCAGCTCTTTGATCGTTTCCTTGAAATCCTATTAAGCTTTCTAATCGTTCTGAAAATCTGCTTCCACGAATAATTTCTTTGAACTTGATTACGCGCTGTTTTGAACTTAACGGTATGGGTTTCTTTATATGAATTATATATTTTTCTTCAAAATTGTTTTAGTTCATGAGTTTTCTTTCTTGTTTTGTGGCGATGGCGTTATTAACTGCAGTTTTTTATCGAATTTTTCATGACGATATCGTGTTAATGCTTTCAAAGATTTTTTGGGTTTGCGACATATTAGGATGAATGATGGCAACGTTAGATTTTGAAAATATATTTGGAATCATGTTACCCAGCATATATTAAGGTGTGACGAATCAGAATGGTAAATTTAAAGGTAATAAAAGACGATTCAATCTTTTCATATTTTATTTGCGAAAATCTAAAACAACATCTTTTTAAATTTCTCGCAAGATCGTAGGCGTCAATTCCGAGCCAGGATGATGATCTTGATTCGATTCGATCTTAACTGACTCAAGGTCTGTCTGCTGAGTTTGAAAATTATTGAAATTGTTATTTTCCAATTCGAGTGAGTCCTTTATTTCTACAGCGGAATCTTGATTTCGTTGAGGAAGTGCAGTTACTATACGTGGCTACGAGAATGTTTTCAAATGAAATTCAACGTTTTCATAAATAACAAATTTTAACACAATTTTGAAAAATAAGCCAACCTGAAGTTGTAACACGACATCCAGACCTATAGTAGCTGCTCGTGGTGTCAACGGAGTAGTGATCCTTGGGTTTGATGACGTCATTTCTGATTCCAAATTATTATTGTGCTTGCTCCTACGAATCCTTCGGGGAACCTCGGCTGGCAATACTTTTCTTCTTTGTTTTGGAAGCTTACTTCGTGCCTGAGTATGCGAATAGAACATGGAAAAATTGCTGACTATTACCGGAACCGGAAGCGCTATAGTCAGTACTCCAGCTAGAGCGCAGAAACCACCAACGAACATTCCCGGAAATGTTTTTGGCGTCATATCACCATATCCCACGGTTGTCATGGTAACCAGGGCCCACCATAAACCCTGTGGAATACTGTTGAAATCATTCCCGGGATTTTCCTGAAATATTCAGTAATCCTTATGAGTGATACAAAATATTCAGCCTTTATTATTGATTTGTAATACATATACCTGGAGTCATGTTCAATATATATTATTCATGCTATTGTCTTACCTGTAGTCGTTCGGCATAAAAAATGAGACTTGCAAAGAGGACAATGCCAAGGATCAGAAAAAATACCAGCAAACCCAATTCCGTTGCCGATGCTTTGAAAGTATGTATAAGTATCCGAAGTCCTGGTGAGTGTCTCGTTAACTTGAAGAGTCTCAAAACTCGAACAATAGATATTACTTCTAAGTAAATATTAGACTCCATTAAGAATTCGGTGTAGAAACTTAAAGTTGCAGTCAAATCTATTATATTTACTGGTGATGTAGCAAACTGTCTTAAGTTTGGACTAACCTGTAACACAGCAAAGAAAAGTTGCCAATGTAATTTAACTCTAGGCAAAAGAAAAAGAAAGCTATTAACAAAGAATAATTTTCTCTATATTTAGAGCATTATCAAAATTATAAAAACTGGCTGAATCAATAATTTGAAAAAGAAACTTTTTTTTTAATTTTTATAAAATTAATTAGTTCTATAAAATTAAGTGTTTCATAATCTTACAAGGCAGCGCAATATAATTTCTATTGTAAACCATGCGTTACACGCATGTTCAATGTAATAAAAGACGCGATGAGGTCTTGTTGTTTCTCCGACATCTTCCTTCCTGGTAATCTGATGCATATCGTTATCCGATTCACGCAACGCTTGGCTGGTTTTTAAGCAAAACGAAAGTACGGATAGGCAGATAAAGAGAATCGAGATGCCGGCTATCCATTTGGCCAATGGAGTTGAATAGGGCTCGTAAAATATGGCCCAAATTCGAGGACGAAGCCGCTGCCATTTAGAAAGACTGCCACGCGCATAGGCCTCCTCGAAACCAAAAAGCCGAGCGATTTCCTCGTCGCTCAGTTTCTCTCCATCGACGTCCAATTTATCCAAAATCGCCAGAGTCGCCTGAGTGTCCCTATGGATGCTGTATGTGCTCCAGCAGCACGGTTCGACCTGCGTAAATAAAGACAATTAACGAGGTCTTTGTTATTTACGTTAATACGGATTCATACCCTAATTACTTTATTAATATATAAATTAATAAATTCATTAAATTTATCTTTAAGCTTAGACTTCATCGAATAAATTACAATTAAATAGACATTCAAGTGAATTCACGTACGTTCACTTGGACTTGGTAGTTTTTTATTGTGATATTAGAATGACTCAAAATAATTCACACTTATTAATGGGTCAACGACTAAAATATTTTTGTAACTGTTTTTTAACATTTTCTAAGATGTTCAACGAAACTTTTCTTTATATTTATATATATTTACTTTTTTTTGTATTTCTTTCCCTTCCGTAAATCTTACACGAATAATTTTGCCTATGACGTTACCTCATCCTCTAGACGTAATAGTTCCATATTAAAACATCAAAGAGAAACTGCTCTATGTCTAGATTGTTTGTCCTTCTTTTTGTTAACGTCGAATAATACGCGAAAGCAAAATCATCAAAGAGTTTGGTTTTTCCGTTATAATGTTTTTGTAGGTTAGAATTTTCTTCCGTAATCTCACGTATAACAGAAAATCTTGGGCCAGACTAAATGCCGTGGATGGTGGTTGTCCGATAAGGAAATACAGACTTCTTCCGTGTTACCTATACAATCTATAGAAAATGGCGCAAATAACAAGTTTAAAATACATTTCAGGAGATGCAACCATTTATGACCACGCTAAAACGTTAATGTCGGATCTTTACGAGCAGTGGCGTTGTTGTGCGGTTAATGTTTAGACCGGATTGAAATAGACCAAGAACTGCAAGGCGTTTCGTTAAATACCCACCTACCTAACTACCTACGTACAGCCATGTTTTAGGGAACAGATTGGTTTAAGAAAAAAAAAAAAAAGAATTTTAGGATACTTTTGATAAGTAGGAATTTTTTTACAAAAAACTAAGTCGACCATCTCGTTTAGTTTGTTTCGTAACACAATAGCTGAATACATGCCGTTTAAATTTGAGAAGCGTCATTTTACTCTTAGTGACAAGAAGATAAGTATTAACGTTTAGAAATATTTTAAACTTTTAAATGGTGAATATAGAATTTTAATATAGTATTCAATTCTTGACCACTCCCCAGTTTTTGAACCGATGCGTGCATTTTGAATGCAAGAAAACTTTGAGAAATCTTATGGCGGTTAGAAATTGGGTTTATAAAGTTACTACGTCTTAGCTAAAAATTGTTAAAGGATCAGAGGCTGAGTAGTTTCACGTTATAAATATTTTGAATTGTTTTGTAATTTTAAAGATTTAAATGCTTTTGTTTATTAATCGTTAATAATTTTACATTTTTTCAGGCTTAATTGGTAATTGCATAAGGCTGATGTTGTTTATACTTATATGCGCCTAAATTCTATTCAGCCTTCCATCGTTTCAGGAATTTCTTGGTATCATTCATGCTATCGATTTCCCTTATATTACTCTCCTTTTATTGCTTGGTTCTGCCACTCTGCTATAATATTAAAGTTCGTGATCGAAGAGATAGTAAATCTCAAGGATTATTACATCTTATCGTCTCCACGTGTTTAATTTTGCGTGTAAGAAAATTGTAATAAATATTAAAAAAACTTAAGCCGATTTCCCTTAAAAATTAAAAATGAATATATGAATATAATATTACATATTTTTTTTAGTCAGTGATATAACGAAATTCAATTTTCTTCTCAAAATGTAGAAACAATTCGATCACTTTTGGGCTTCGGTGCGAAAACTCATAGGAATTCACTGAAAAGTAAAATATCAAGTTTTTTTTTTTAACAAACCTGATTGGAATCCAAACCCCAAAATTCAAGTTCTTCTTCGAAAAGTGGACCGCACACGTCCGTAGGGTAATGAAGTTTTCCGGTACGGTAATAATTAAGAACCTGAGCAAAGACTCCGGGGTGTCTGTCGTAGAAGTATTCGTTGAGAACAGGATCGTAATTTACGAGTGCTTCCGTTAAACGCGAAAGTCTCGTAGCCGGGATTTTCTTAAGGGTTGCTTTGTACGTTTCGTGTCGTACGCCACCCACGTTGAGAACGACTCGATTCTCCACATCCATTTCTTCTTCTTTCGCTAATTTGTTACGGAATTTTTTATTTGAAACGAGGCATGTTCTAAGTCTCAATCATGGTATCACGTTAGCTGCTCAACTATGATGTAAGATAAAAACGAACTCCTACGTTTGAAGAAGCCAAAAAAATAAGCCGATCTTCTCGATCGATACACACCCCTGTCAGCTTAATCGTTCGATTGCTTAATTCAACCAAGTATTTATCCTTTAATCTGATTTCCTCGAAGCGGTCAGTGTTTTTAGAATTATTTAGTCATTCCGATATCAGATGTAGGATATCGGATTAATCAAAGATCGAATCAAGTTTTTTTTTGAATCATTATTCCCTCTAGTAGGTAGAATGAATTATCAATAAAAAGTTTTCAGAACCCATATATTAAATTTTATGTATACTTTTAATAATATAATCATTGAAACTGTTTTTTGTTATTTTCACTAATTTATATGACATTTTCCGCGCAAGTTTTTTTATGTTCAAAATCCGTCCTAAACCGTGTATTCTAATTATGAAAATTTTCAAAATTCTACTTGCGACGCGATTGGTTTGCGCGTGAAAATCGCACTAACCGTCTTTTTGGTTTGCACGCAGTAATCCATTCGTCCGTGGTCCCTGCCGTGACTTCAGCTTCTATAAATTCGTCGGTGTTTATTTTTACAGTAAATACAGATGGCGTACCGTACGTGCCGTAGTTTTACGATTAATATTTCTTTCTGAGTTCATGCCGTTCAATTTTTCAGGGGTTTTCAACATGCTCGCTTTCTGCTCGTCAATATATCCACAAATAGTTGCAAATTCATCAATGCCACGCTAGCTCACGATGTCTCCGTTTGCATACCTAACCTAAATTTCACTTAGCCTTTCACCTTTTGTCAAATTTGTTGGAATTGCATTGCATGTATTAACTTCAAAGAGAATAATAAGACTGCGACGCTAGAGGCATTCTGAAGCAAATGTACATTTGTAAACAATGCATTTAATTATGAACCATTTTATATTATATTTAATAAACATTGATTCGATAGATGCTAATCTTTCATTGTGATTACGTTAATTACAAAATTTGAGTGAAAATTTTTTTCAATTTTCAGTGCTCTTCCGAACTATTATACCTATTCGAAATCGATCGATATCATTCAGTAAATATCATAAAAATGGATTAATTAAATTTTGTGTTGGAAGACATAACTATGGAATTCCCCCACGAGCATTCAGATAAATTCTCAGGTTCGCGTTTCGATCGGTAGGTAAGCACTTATCCCATCCAGTAATTCCAATAGAAGAGAAGTAAAACACCAGGAGTCCTGTTCATATCAGAAAGAAAATATATCACAGACACGAACCATTTTTACAGTAAAGTTAATAAGAAGGAGGCCTTACTTATCGACTCCGTTGTCATGACAACGCTCGACTGGTCCAGAGACGCACGCGCTCGTCGTAACGACGACAATCCCCCGTCGACGGTGGCGCTGGCTTGGATCTCGCGTAGGCGTCGCGGTGTGGACGCCGCCCGTTGTCTTCCTGATCCGTGGCGTCGGTCGCGTCGTCTTCGTCAGTCCGTTTCCAAAGTCGCGATACACGAAACGTTCAAGTAATCGACAATCCCAAGGAGACCAAAATCAAGGGATCACAGAACAGGAAATCAAGGGACCGAAAGGTGGAGCTCTTACGAATGGTGAGAGAGACAGAGAGAGAGAGAGTGAAGAAAGTGTGATCAAGGAAAAGAGAGGAGAGAATAGGTAAAGAGTAATCACGAGTCAGAGAGAAAGTTGACAAGAGAGAATTGCACAGGGATAGAAAAAGAAAGAGCGAGTCTTCATTGAGACGAAACGTAACACGTACACCACATAGTAACGTAACGTAACGAAAGTGCGACTGCTGCGAGATACATGGATGAGGATGATACGTCAGGGTCGACCACCGTCTACATAGTGTGAATTTCGGTGGGCCCCGTTCGAGTGGGCCCCTAGAAAAGGGCCGATCGATTGGGGCGCGGTCCCGTCGGCATGGCCGGGGCCCCGATTTCGGGGCCCACCGGGCCCCAAGGCATTAGGAAGCCTGCTGAGATTGCCATAGACCCAAGGAACCTTCAGGCTACCACGACTACAAATCTTCGCAATGAGAATTTCCTCGTCTCCAGGTCCACCAACGCCTTTAATCCCCAGGTTAGAATTGTAATGGGATAGACCCGTCCTAGTGCCGTTGCTTATCATATTTTCTACTTGTATCGTACTCGTTTTTTGGTACCTGTACCTAGGCAGTCTAGAGAATTGTGTCTATGTCATCAACAGAGATTTCCTCGAAAGTGCGCAAGACGTTAAGAGGATATTTGAAAGTAACTGCTTAGCCGAAACTGGAGACGTTAAATGTACTACCCTTAAATCCCTTATATGTAGTTGAACAATTTATTTACAATTTTACTGTTACTTATTTCATTCTTTTATCATTCCGTATATCATTGCATCCTTATGATTAAGCCATGTTTATGTGAATTTTTTAATTTGCTTATAGTGCACGTTGTCCTGTATCCGCTCATCTTTACTCCGAGAGTAAATAAAACAATTATAATTTAATTCATGTAATTCTTACGTACCAGTAAGTAGTTTATGTGTAGTTATGTATAATCTAGTATGAACGAATTGTACATTTTATTAGTATCGTTCCATAAGGGGATGCCACATTTTCGTAAATTAAATACTGTTACGTACCACTTTTTATTTATGTGTTAATAAATGATATTATTATTAAATATAGTCTATTGATTTTTATTATACTTTCATCGAAAATATATATCATTCTCATTTTACTCATCAACATCATTTCTACTTTATTTGTATTCTGTATGTGTGTGTGTTATATATGTATATATATATTTATATGTACGATTATAATTAATAATGCGTAACGTTTTATTTATCATTGTTATTACTTCGGCTCGTATCATATTTATATGTCACTTGTATCGTTATTGGTGTTAATTACTCCAATATAACATATTCCATTATCACTATATTTGATATACTTGCACTCACTATTCCCGGTCAAAATATCGAAGTAATTCATACTTGATTGCGGCAAAGCTGAGGTACACTACATGTATGAGAAGTAGCTGATATAATTATAATAATATTCGACAAATCGAATATATTACAATTATAATAATCGTTAATTAAAATTACGGCAAACTTACAGTAAAGTATACCACCTTTAACATCTCAATGGGTTAATCATTTTTACGAAATTATATTTTTTCATAGCACATTTATTATACTTCATCTCGATATATTACTGTATCCCCGGTTACACGTATTTCCAGGAGAAGATAACAATTATATCCCATAGAAAGTAATAACATGATTAGAAGCCTCGTGTCGATGCTTTTATTATTATCCCTTGGTTAACGCTTCTGTTCTGTTCGCACTAGCACGGTGATAATAATAATTATCTTGGCGCAAAATAATGTCCTTCGTTTTACAACACATAGGCATATATATGTAGTATAAGCACAGGGATATATATATATATATATATATATTCATAACCGAGGCTGTCAAGAGGGACAACCATTGGCTGCCTCATCATCATCAGAGATCCTAAAAATATCTTGTAACCGTTTTTTGCGCCCTATCAGTGCTTATGAGGTTAAAGGGGCGGAGAACTGTCCCCTTGCAACTTTCTTTCGAAAGGTGGACGTGTCGACTCAGGTGGATCTGCACGGGGGTGCCAGCCACGTGGACTGGGATCGTCGTGTTACGCCCCTGTACTCTCGTGAGGACATCAAGGAGCAATATTGCATAACCAGCCGGCAATTGGACGCCGTCGAGAAGTCTGGGGGTGGCATATTCGGGTGTCTGTCTACTAGAGGTCCATCGCCCTGCGGTAGCAGCAGGACATCCTCCATTTTATCCGCGTGTGTTCGAGGTGCACCCAGTGACGAAAATATCTGCGATGCACCCTATCCAAGAAGACCATTGCAGATTATGTACCAGCAGCCTTATCCAAACTGTCCCAGAGGACAACGATATGACCTCGAAGACGAAGACTGGGTCGAGAGTTCCTACTTTCGACGGCGACCCAAATCATTCTGCACCGTTCCTGATCCTAAGAGGTAAAAGAACTAAATCGAGATAAACGGCAGTGCACGCTCGCTGACTTCACTAAGTGCTTTGCAACCCGCTCAACTACTTTACCTTTAACCCTCTACCGTATGCACGATATAGATATAGTATACGGAGTATACTATACATCATATAAAAGTTTTTTAGCTTCGTACGATACCTCTGAAGCGACTCTTATATATGCTCAAATTGTTCAGCCCGAACGCTCCACCTAAAATTAGTACCCATTTGATTCTCATGGTAAAACCATATTCAGTTGGTGCATTTGGGTTGAACAGCCGGAGAACAACCGGGTACGTACTGTTTTGTGTTGCTGGTTAGATGGTGTATGAAAGAAAAAATGATGGCTGCTGGGGTGGTGTGTTATTGACAGGGACCGAGAATTTTAATGGAAAGAATGATACGGTTGCTCGAACGCGATTTCATTATTTAGCGGATATTAAAGTTTACCAGAGTTTCAGACGGCGATAATGGTGTCCAGGGGTGGTTATAAAAACTTCTGATTACACTATCACGTTTTATCTACCTACTTAGGTACAGGAATTGCGAAGAAGACATTTTTAAGACGAAGGCCACTGGGTGAACCTGCTTTTCCAATATCTAGGTTTAACGCTTGTTTATGCGCAAAGGTGAGCCTTGAATACAGTAGCAGCGTTCATTATATAAAATTTCTGCAGTGTCTATGTATTATGCGTATACATGGAAAGCGACGAACGCGAAGCTCAGGGATATCAGTGAGCTTTCATATTTTCTCGAGATAACGCCAGTCACACGCGCTGTAGGTATTAGCAAAGGCCATGAAATGCATATATGTATAGAAAGACCACACAATGGCGTAGCGCATCCTTTAATAGAGAACGCAGTCCTGTAGGTAGGTCTCAAGGATCTTTCTGATCATGATCCATTGACTCCGTCCTGTCTTTTAAAAGGTATACGTGGCTCCCTGAAGATGAGGAGTCAACCAGGTTGGAGGGACCTAGACCAGTTTTACCAGCGGTACCACCTCCACCTCAAATCCCTCAACCGACCAAGACGAAACACGTGAGCTTCGCCAGGTCGCACACTCTGACCTCATTTGAAGTTTCACGCAGCAGAAGTCCCACGAGGCCGCACAATCAGGAACGACTCATCGATTCGCAACCCACCATGCAAGGATCCCTTTCCTCGACTCTACCACTGACGCATCCATATCCCAATGCTGAACCTAGAGTACTCGTTCTAGGTAAGTCGCGTTGCCATTGATTTTACAGTTCTCGGGATGTCCACTGACATCGCGGAAGGCGAAGACTTTGGATTTTTTATGAAAAATCTCCGAAGCGATTTTGTTATGTACAGCAACATGAAAAACGGGGAGATATATGTAATAATTGAGAATTTATAGATTACACAGAATTTTTAACGACGAATCGTTATTTTTATACTTGCTATAAACGGAGAATAGTGAGCAGTAATATTTATTAGTATACTTAGCAGCGAGTCCAAGTACTAACTCGCATTTTCCAGCAAAGTATTCTTTACTAAAAACCCCAGTGAAAATTACCTTTGGAACAGTAATGGTGACTGTCTTCTAAATAATCAGTACTGCTTCATGACGTTCGTCCCTCATTTTCTATAATACCTGAAGTTCGATGCTAATCAGGTTAGTAACCATTACTGTACACTATAGTTGGGTCAGAGTAGATATCGGATGGATATGCCAAGCGTTTAATCATTGAATAGGAATTGTTATTGGTAATTTTGAACATGATAAATTTCTTTATCATTCGATTACGTGTTACATAGTGTATGATAAAAGGATTGTGTCGTAATGTTATAGAAAAGCCACCTAAACGTGGCGTTATGAAGACTCAAGCGACGCAGACTGAAGTTCCTCAGATACTCCGAGGTCGAGTAGCACCTATAACGTTAAGTCCACGAACCATCCATCGAGTGAAAATGGTGTCTCAAGGAGCTCAAACGAATGGTTTTCTTAACGGTCGAAAACTCACTAAGAGCTACTCGGAAGCTGGACAGTTCCGAGAACCCCTGGGCACTACAGTGCCTGGGGGTGGTACAGTCAACGGGAAGGATGAGGTGGAACATGAGCCTTTGCAAAGAACGCAATCTGAAGAGCCACCTAGATCGCCATTTATTGTAAACACACCACCGAGAAGTCCATCGATATCACGATCCATAGATCAGATCAATGGCGAATTAGAGGAACCCGTGGAACAGGTAAGTAAATCGTGTTGTTTAAAATATAAAAAAATTAACGTAAAAAAAATTTGATTAGGCACGAGGATAATTGATGAAATTTCGTTTCCCAGGTACTTGCAAAGAACATCAAGCTGGATGATCAGGAAATTCTTATTGACTTTAAACCAGCTCCTGTGTCGCCGGATGCTCGCGCGCTACTTAACCAAACTCCAAGACCCTGTCGGCGGATATTATCACTGCAGAAGACACTATCCGATGGCGAAATTCAAGTGGAGAGACGCGAACTCGTTGGAGAGACTGGCGAACCAAGTTATCCTCATACGTGCAGAAGGAATCATCAGGATCACTGGAATAGAACAGCGAGAGCACCTATTTTATTCTCTTCGACCCCTGAGGATTTATCCTTGTTGAGAACTCCACCGCCGACAGAGGATCATCGTGAGGAGGTCCGTAAGGAGTGAAACAGGTTATATTCTTCAGGAGTATAGAATTTATATTTCAGGAATTCCATGAAAATTTAATACGTCGTGGACTCTTTCGGAAAAGAAGCGTATCCCTTGAGGATGGTGTTCAGGGACTGTCTGCTGGAGAACCGTTGCTACCTAGATCCTTACCTGCATCACCTACAACGCCATCGTCGGTTCCGGGTCTGTTCACACTCTGTAATGTTTATTTAACTTTTTTTATTGTGCCACGTGATCATTGTTCGCGCTTGCTATATTTTTTATACGACACCTTAAACCATTTTATGAACGATCTTTCATCGTTTTACGATCACTGATCTTTTTCTTACTTTGAAAGCTTACACAAGAGCTTTTATCTTTCGACGACTTCGAGAAGATAAATACACAGTGGAAAGTTCGAAGCACGATGATGCTCGAATGAACAATATTAATTTTATAACGTAAAATTTTCACGTGAATTCACCTGATCACGATGTTCTCATAATTCTCGGGAAGGCATTAAGCTCGTGTAATTGTTGGAAATTGCATAACGACAAGTACTAGTAGGTACCAGAATGCCATCGCGAGTGCCTATTGTTTGGATTGAGGTCGTCTGGAAGAATGGTTAGTTATTCGACTAATTAATGATTTATTGGATCGATTGCTGGTTCCGTATACGTAGGTCCTCAGAGGGTCACGCAAAGTCCAAAGAGTGAACCAGCCAGTCGTCACCTTTTACAAGCCGGTCACATTGTCGGGACGTCTTCGTCCCCGTTCGCATCGAGCGATTCTCTTACGAACGACGCGACACGGGATCACAGTGATGGTATTTGGAACGAGTCTCAGGCCACGGTTTTGCAAGTAGACTCGTTAGCCCTTCTTACGCCATCATCGAGGAGAAGACATCTTTTGCTTCTTCAACATCAACAACGATCTTCCATGGACACCGAAGCTTTGGATGCCGAGGATGAAATGGAGCCTTGCCCACCTAGTCCTAGAATACGTTTAGAAGCTGCTACTCCTGTTACTTTGACAACAAGGCAAGCGACCCAACAGTAGATCAGTAGAATTATTTAAAACCCAATTTTACTCTTCGCGAGCTAATTGTGTCCATCTCTTCTTAAATAATTAATAAACTTCGTACTCTATTTCTATTTTTATAATCCGATGAAGAATGTCTAATTCAATTTTATTGAATTCCAATAGTGCTCACCACTAAATATTAATATTCTGTTTTTAGCATCGAATCCTCCGTCTCCGTAAGTAATGGCAGACCCAGAAGTGGACTTCGTCGACGAAGTCCGGGACCGCCGATTTCGCAACCACATTCTCAATCATCCAGCGAGTTCGGTTTGAGTTTAGCCAGAACAGATTCGGGTGGTAGGACTAATACCGATTTGTCGGAAACGTCCACGACGGAGGACTACGTCACTGCCAATACGTCAACTGGAACAGGAACTACCACGGGTACTTCGGCTACGACGAGCTCCAGATCGCGACAGCCACAGCTTCCGAATATGACGCCAGCAGCTGAAGGAAGTTCGTTCGAAAGTGCTAGTTCGATTTATAGTCTGGCCAGAAGCGAAGTGAGTCAAAATATTGTAATTCAGTCAAATTTTATGGGTCATAAGTTAAATGTTTGAGACGATGGTTCTGGTTTCCCTAACATAGTAATGTAGGAGGAATTCAGGATGGCGAGAAATAGCTAAACAGTGGGTTTAGCGGTTTAACGTTGAGTCAAAGCTTACAATTAATAATTACAGTCCTTAATGATATTCTACAATTTTAATCAAGGAAATTCGTTTTAGCAATGCATGGACGGTACGATTGTAATAGGTGTTATTATGCCTGTACCGAGTTTAATTTATGAAAGCGTATGAGTACAGTTAATTAATTGATTGTTACTAATTGCTTTACTCTTAAAAATTTAAGATATTCGTACGCTGATGCATCATGGCTAATATCTATATGTTTTACGTTATCAGCCAGTTGCCGAGGAACCATGCAGTCCTCCAGCCATTATGGAAGAGATTGAGGTCTCTCCAGCATTGGAACCGCCAGCTTCACCTGCGAGATCAACTAGTAGCAGTAGTTCCGGAAGTTACGATCTTGAGGACGCCATGCCAGATCCTGTACAGGAAACGTATCCCACTGCGCCACTTAGCGGACACACATCGGAAGCTGAATTGGATCATGATGTAAATATAGATATAGACATACTTTCATAACTCCCGACGTTCGTTTTATATTTTTGAAATTCTTCTGTACTATTTATATTCGGCTGAACATTCTTATCATGAATTCTTGTTAGCGAAACAAAAATATAATGGATCTAGTTTGTTCTATCGATTGTATGTTTATATATTTTGCATTTAAATTTGCAACCGGTTGTCACTTTAATGCGTATACCATTCGCTTATATTTATTTTATATTTTGAACGCGTTAAACAAGTTTTACGACTTTTCCATTGAGAAGTAAATAATTGAAATTTATAAATAATTATTATAGGACGGACATCATTCATCCTCCGGAGGTTATGCGGAATCTCCACCAGATCCTCATATATGGACGGAAGAGGAACGACGCAAAAAGAAGAAAATGTTTACTCTAGATTTTCCAGCAGGTCAAGAGGAAAATACTGATAGAGCTGGAGAACAGTTACTAGATAACGATGTGAGTCCAACTCCTAGTCATCGACACAGAACCCGTGGGAAGCCTTTGAATAGCAGAAGTCCACATCGAAACAATAAGAGAAGAGATTCTTCTCAGCAACAGCTGATCCGCAGTCCGCAAAAGGAGGAGTGGAGAGAACAAACCGAAGATGGCACACACGTGGCCACCTCGGACGACTCCAGTTGCAGTCATCACTATCATCTTCATCATCATCATCACCACCTATATCGTGAAACCGGTGAAGGCATAAGACACAGAAGAACCAGAGAAAGTCCCAGAAGAAAATCTGGATACGTCTCTGCAAGAAGAAGAAGCAATGAGGTGACATATTGAAAGATCACTAGAAGCGATTACGTAATTTACCCAATTTTTGTTATCGCACCATGTATTATAATGTTTCCTTAACATTCGTATATCTCTTTCTTTTTTCTCATTATTGTCTTAAATAGCAATTTCATTTTCTAGGATAAGAACGCGGCGTTAACAGGCAGTCTGCCAAGAAGAAGATCCCGTCCTGTAGAGGACGTGTGTTCTAGCCGGTTAAGTCCTGCCGGACGTTATCAAAGAAGTCCTGGACATAATGGTCACACTGCCATAATCGTAAAATCACCTAGTCCTGAATCCAGGCTCAAGGCTCTATCTGCTGAGTCTTTGAGATCCGTTAGTCCCGGAAGTGATAGCGTCTTCTACAGTGAGGGTGCCGATCAACCTTGCGTCACTACGAGTCTGGAGCCTCTGGATTCGCATCACTGTCATCACTGTGGTCGCGAGGTACATCAACGATAGCACTATCACTTTTAATTTTCTAAAAGCCAAAAGTTTTACAGCAATTCAATACAAAAAATTGAACCTATTAGCACGTACAAAAAAAAAGTGACAATCTTATTACCATTAAAATTAGCTTGGTAGCATTTCTCCTTGGCGATACGTAGACTATAGTGTATTAAGAGCTGCCGATAATAAAAAAATGTTTCCTGTCAGGTATCGGAAGAGATTGTACAACCGCCGGCAGGGTTCGCAGATTCACCGGAAGGTCATAGGGTCACCGCGAAACACGTGAGTCACCGGCTCTATAAGAAGTTTGATAAGAGGTACAGATCGGAGGATCGTGGAGAACGTAGACATCATCGAAGTAGCGTGAGTCGATCGGATATCAGGGCGAAATCTGAAGAAAGGGGTGGAAGGTCAAGTAGTCGCGGGTCAACCGAGGAAGTCAGTCGTAGGCGACTTCAGGCGCGAAGTACAGATGCCAGTATGGAGATTCTCACAGGTATTGATTTAACTTATGGTCTAAATATATCATATGACATTGTTACTGTTTCTCGTGCTAGTGCTATACGACTTTTGCACTATTATTATTGTTCGTTTATTCATACCACACGGTGTGTGTTATAGCTGTCTAGGGTCTGATGATGTTGTAAATCAACTTTGACTCATTTTTAGGACGAGAGGACGAAGACAGTTATATTGAACCTTATACGAGTGGCGAATGGATCTACATAAGTGACCTGGAGGAGAGTCACGTTTGGAAACGACCTGACAGTAAAGACAGCGACGACGAGATCCTTGAGGGGAACAGAGATCGAAGAGGATCGCAAGAATCGACGAGTAGCGAAAAGACCTTCCGTAAAAAGTATCAAGCAGCGACGCACAGAATGGTGCATCGAAAGAGTAGCGGGGAAATGTACAAGAGGATACAGACCAAGAGTTTTGGTAAGTTTTTGATACTTAATTCTCTAACTCGTTTTAATTTAATACTATGGTTATCATTTGTACGTGGCGCTCAAAGCAAACAAATTCTCAAGTAGGTACTCGATGGTATATTAGATTAAGATCTTGACTTTATTCAAGCCCATTCATTGATCTAGAAACTCGATATTGGATTAGAGGGCTGATAAATTCGTCAAAGCTTTGGGGGAGCCCTCTTGTATGGCACTTCAGTGCTATTAGGGAATATAAACAGAGAGAGAAAGTAGGTTGGAAGGGGACAGGGAAGGTAAATTAGAGGGTAGAAAAAAACGAATGTAGAGAGGAAACAATTTATTATTTCCAAATGTTAAATGATATCTAAATAAGTGGAAATCTGTCCTTTTCCTATGTATCATATATCCACGCGTAGTTGGTGACTTGTGATATTAATTGATATTGATTATTTTATACAAATCAAATTATACCTCTGATAATATTTTCATAGAATTTATATTTAATTTTGTTGATTTAACTGAGATGTTTAATGGTATAAGTCAATTCTGAAAATACAAAATTTAAATAATTTTTTTCAACATGATTGTTTATATCTTTAAATTAGAGTTTTTAATGAAAATAGGATACACGATTAGACTCTAGAATAGTCATATTTTTTCTCGTTTATTGATTTGACAAGAGTATTATATACCGTGGTACGGTAATATGTCATGGGACGATTTAAATGCATTTGAATATCATTACCATAGATTACTGAGATGAAATCCATGATCCTGTTATGTCACTTCTGCAGATGGCGAATTATAGTCATTTCCAAATGCAGAGGGTGAAACTAGTACAGAAACTGATGTGACCCGATCACTTGCAGTGTCTGATTCTAACGTCTAACTATCGTACCATCCAGTTTAATACTGCTCACCTGCGGTTGGTGAGATACGATATAAACTACACGTAATTTTGCAGTCAACAGATTATATAACAGCTTTAACGTTCCAAATTACTATAAGCGTTAAAGTTTTCGTGGTGCAATATTTCCAAATATGAAAATTTTTTAATACAGGATGGCGTTATTTTTTAAAATAGATTATATTTTTCCAACGTCTAAAAATGTATACTACGTTGCGAGTAATTCTGAATCGAATTTCGACTATTTATTTTTGTCTGAAACTTCACCGATGTTTATTTTCAAACACGCGGAAACAATAAGTAGGGGTAGCAGGGAGATACGACAGGTAAAATGATCTTGTTATCTGACAGGTCAATTTGCCAGTCACTCTGTTTGTTTCTGTAGTTCAGATTCCAAGAGGTTCTTAAAGTTGCGTCATATTAAAAACAAAAAACTTTAATTCTGTCACACAGCTTCAATGAAATATAAAACCGAGAGTCTAACAAATATAACGAATCAAGGATCTTAGACAATACATTGTTATTATTATATATATCATTTACTATATATATTATATTAAAAACTTCGTATCCTTTATTATTGTCATCTTCGAAGAAAAGGTACAATTTTCCAAGATAAACCAAAGTGTTATCTTCATCGGACTATTTAAAGACAGTAATCCTATACTTTGATCCAAGAATTATTCAAAATATTACAAGTTCTGTATAAGCTGAATGTGAATTAATTTTCTTAATTAATTAACTTCAGTCTGAAACAGATATGAAAAACAGTTTAATTAATTAAATACACAAGTCTTTTACATTTATATTTTAATCTTTGTAGCATCGAGGCACACTGGAAGACTAATAATATTAGATAGGGAAAGTACGGGGGGTCAGAAGGGGGCCCGATGAGACGAGGAGACGGAAGGGTAGGTATTAGCACAGTTGAGCGACGAGAAAGCACAGTGACGTAATTTCGCGTGGTTTCGCGTCAATCGTCTGACGGATCGTCACTTAATTGAGCGATATTTTTACGCGTGAGGAGAAGCGAGAAAATCTTTTTTTAAGATATACGAGACAAACGATGACGTGGGTACATGAGGTTTCCCTCTTTCCGATATTGTGTAATTTTCTCGCGGTTCACCCGTCACTCATTATTTCCACATACGGATAAAAAGACGAACATGTGCGACAATTGAGCGATGGTCGACACCTTATGGCTACTACGACGTGTTTATATAGAAACGATGGTATTCTAAGCGATTGTTAAATATTTATCGTCACTCAAAATTAAATTTGACCGGGTAGCACTTCAGGTTCGTATCTATCGACAAGTTGTACGATAAATGAACAACATGTGAATCTAATCTTTAATCTCTACGCAACAATCGTCGGTCCTTATGACCACACAAATCCGTTGGTATCACTGGTGTTCACGTTCGTTTCCAACTGTCGACTGTCTATTTATAAGGTATCGCCGCGAGGACGTAGCATTCCAGCATACCGACTATTTACTGTAGAAACTTTTCTTACCAGCCGGTACCAATTTCTTTCATTTTATAAGGTCGAATGGAAAATTTTTAAACTCCCGGATATCTGTGGCAAATGAAAGAGAAATACGTAGCAAAAAACAATATAAAAATATAGAGAGGAATTTTCCATTTTTTCATAGAAAACGTTATTGATAATACTTATCAAAATGTAGAATTAGCGCAATCGATACCATTGAAATTGTAAGAATTACTTATATTGTTAAAAAAGAAAATTATCAATATGGTCTCAAAAACCAAAAATATATCTTTTCGCGTCGTGATAAAAGTAACGAAATTCGCTATTAGCGGGAAAAGAGCCCCTTCTTTCCGATTCTTTAAATAAGCTTCACGTAATACCGCGTGCTAAATATAATCGGGGCGTCGCGGCGCTGAACGTCGTGCAAGATCTTCGTGAGGGAAGCTCATAGTAGCATTGGAAGGGGTGATATGGCGAGGGGGTTCAGTAGAAAGAGGTGAAACGGGCAGCCGAAGAAGAGCTTTCGGCTACAGTCAGTGGGTCAGGGCGCCGAGTCGCATTCCAAGAGGCCATTGGCTGAAAGTGTCGTCGCGTTACGCGTCGTCGTCTTCCGTCGCGTTCTCACGCCGGGCGTCCTCGTAATATTACCGAATTAGTATCGACGATAAAAAAAAGTAGAAAAAAAAGGAAAGAAAGAAAAAGGAAACAGAGTCACATCAGCTATAAGAGATACAGCTCCGGATTGGCTCTTGGAA
Organism: Trachelus tabidus; assembly: GCA_030142655.1. Lineage (NCBI taxonomy): Eukaryota > Metazoa > Arthropoda > Insecta > Hymenoptera > Cephidae > Trachelus > Trachelus tabidus. The sequence goes on from JARQTI010000706.1 coordinate 68,551, forward strand.
AGGAAGGACAGTGCAAAAGAGCTAAGGTGTCGTCATCGACGTCGTCGTCGTCATTGTTGTCGTCGGTGCTGCTCGCCGGCAAAATGGTGTGCGATTCCGCGGGTTCGGAATGTCCCACGGAACTTGGGGAAGACGTGTCCCTCAAGAAGGCTTTGGAAGATCTGCTCAAGTGCATGCTCAGGGTCTGGTGCAGGGAGGGTCAAGCATTGACGAAGCTCGGCGTCCCGACGACTGGTAGATTATTTATTAATCTGTATAATAAAACCTGTTCAGTACCTTTTTCTTCATTTCAGTTATCATTAAGTACTAATGATTTTTCCAAATTTCGTCATGATAACTATCCATCGCGTCATTCGAATTTCGAGCATCATATTGGCTTGGCATGAAAGTAATGAGACACTAAAAAAACACTACACAGTCCTTATCTAAATTAATTCTTTTTGACCATATTCCAGTATTTTCTAGAACATTCTAGATACTTCCGCTCTGTGGTTATATACGACAGAATATGGTCAGAAACAATTAATTTAAAAAAGGACATGCGTAAAGTTTTCTAGAGTGTCTCATTACTTTCATGCCAACCCAATAAATTTGGCGCCATAAGTGCTAATATAGTGCTCCGCTAATATTCCCATCGGTTTGATAACGTTCATGATTGTAACGATGATTCCGTTTCTTTTGGCACTTCATTTCAGAGGGTCGGATAGGTCAGGATTTTTCTCCATAGCTCTCCGTTCTATAAGTAATCTTTTTTTTTTTTCATCGAGCTTTTACATACATTTTTTTAATTATACCTTTTACACGACATGCTAATTTATTAACGAGCAGTACGTGTTTGTATATTAATATATACATTTACAGTAAAATCGTAAGTTTTTGAAGCTTGTGAAACTATCACTCACTCGTACTCCGAAAATATAACGAAAAATTAAATAGACGTAATTCATTAACACTCATATAATTAACAGATTCCGGCTTAGATTATTTGATTCGTGTAAATACACGAGGAGGGTCAGGTGCTGATTAGATCGGGCGTCCCGACGCCCGCAAGGTAATCACTTGTTTTATCACTACCTTCTTGACACCCTGCCTCACTTGGATGGCAACAATGACGTCGTACTTGTTGAAAATGATAGTTTCGACGTTTTTTTTACTCGGACGCGCATTACAGCAAACCACACTGTACATTCCAATGCTATCTTCAAAGTCCATCATCGCTTAACGTTCCTTAATGACTTAAGGTTTCATCCAATTGGCAATAATGGCGTCGCCGTCGATCATTCTAAATCAATCCTTTCGATTGGTGAGCCATCGACTTGCAATGTTAGCGTGATGCTAAAATTGAACCAGATGATTGGTGAAGTGCATTTAATTGACGCCTGGCGTTTATCAAGGAATTTGTATTCCTATATCCATTTAGTGCTTTGCTCAATTCCTTTTTCAATCTCTATATATTTTATTTATACGTATATCACTCACAGTAAACTTTCCGTTAATATCCGATAGCATGAGTGATAAGCCTGTTTTAATTCCGTAGAATGAATTGAACGAATTGTATGACGTACGTTTAATGGCATTTTTAGTATTGATAGATAAATTTCTTCGAATACTTTTATCAAAATTGCTTTTTCTGATTACATCATACTCTTATCATGATAAAGGTTCAATCAAATCAAAGCATTTACATGGAAATTTGGAATATGTCCAAAAATTGAAGCCTCAGTAATTGTGTCATGGAAATTTCCTTTTTCTAAATGATAATCACAAAAATTGAAATACGTTAAACCAAAGTGAATATATTAGATTCTTTTTGACTGGAACCACTGTATGCCTGTGATTCAAGTATACGACAAAGTTAGTAACAGACTTTTGTTAATTTATGTATTATTTATTAATTTATGTATCAAATAATCGTTTTTCGTCCTTTAATTAATCAAATAATCAGATATCCTTCTTCCTCGATTAGGAGATATTTTTAACATGGTTTTATATATTTTTCATAATTTCAAAACGTAAAAAGCTCTTTTTAACGATGACACTGTTCTTTCTACTGTGTCTACATTGCTATTCTACTCATAGTCTTATGTTCTTACATAATCCAGGATAATTTGGTTTTTTTATTTTTGCATGCTTCACAGTATTGAGGTAGAGTACGCAGAAATTTTATATGTATTACTCGTTAATACATATGTACAAAATAATATATGCTCATACGTACTGCGTCACATATGTACACTATACCGCATCGTTGACCCAATTCTGTGACAAGAAATAATAAAAAGCTGCCAGTTGCGAAACGTGGCATCAGGTCTGCGTGTACATGATTATTGGTTAGTAACGACTTGTTCATTATTAATTTGTGGGTAATGCAGAATACACAATGGGGATTGTTGCAAAAAACATTATGCAGCAATACTTCATATTTATAAATCGGCTTATTTTTACCCGAATACATTTGTAAAATGTATGGTTGATTTTATGTCTGGAAGGATCTATAAAAAGCACATGATAAATAATGTATATCCTGTCGCCTATGGAGCCTGTTTACTGTTAAGCGTAATCTTTATAAATGGACCGATTGCAAAATTCGATCCTACCTTCTTAAAGGAATTTTGGCAAATAGAGAGTGAATTTTGCCAAATTACAATGTACATGTGTGTCTTCCTTTATTTTTGCAAGATTTAAAAATAAAATGTTTAAGAAAACCTCTCTTAGTCAAGGATCGATTGTACTATATAAAATCCAGCCGGATATATTTTTTATCACTGGCTAACGTGATTATATAGAAAATTAAATAGTTCTTTTCATGACTGTGACTATTCAACCATTCCCGAAAATTCGTGAAAATCATGCGTTTCCGCAGATCGGATAGCAGCCAAAATTTGTTGGCAAAGCATGTGACAGGTAGTTTGACAATAAGGCATTACAAAAGAATACATTGACAATGAATGATTTTTCACGTTAATAAATTAAAATTGATATTCGCATAGCAATGAAAGTTTGTAATATCAAAATAAATATTTTGAAGAGATTTGAAAATCGCATTAAAATGAACACGTGGAATTGGCATATTTTTCAAATAATATAAATGCTCCATAGCTTTGCAAATGATTTTCCAAATTCTTTTTACATCCCCCCAAATATTACTATTATTATTATTCGAATTAAAACAAGTTTTGATTCACAGACATGACTCACGTAACCGAATGTCTCTTGTCAACCAAATTCTATCACATCCACTTTGTCTGAGGAATTCTAATTTATCTGGCAGTATGCAAAAATAAAACTGGCACCACAGTGACGTGATCTATCGCCCGTAACGTATGACATAACTTAGTTATTTATTTTCGCATCATCCAATTTGTTAAGTTCTGTTTAAGCAAAGTACAATGAAAATCCGAAATTCTTCTAATTTTAATACCTAAGATTTCCTTAGCAAAATGATCCTCTTTAATTTCAAAAACGTATGTAAAAAATAATTTATCCCGAGCAACATAATGTAATTCCAAACAATTCTGTTCGCAGAGAGCGATAAGAGGGTTGTGGTGAAACGAGAAGCGGGAGGTGAATTTGGCTTCAGAATTCATGGATCAAAGCCTGTGGTTGTGTCGGCTATTGAGCCGGATACACCGGCCGAAAGTTCAGGACTCGAAGTGGGCGACATAATAATGTCGGTAAATGGAAAGAGCGTGATGGACGCGACGCACTCCGAAGTCGTACGATTGGCACATTCAGGTACTGATGTCCTGGAACTGGAAGTTGCTAGGACCTGTAATGTTCTGGCGCCCCAATTATCCAGGGGCGGACCAAAAGAGTGTGCCGTTGAGGCTCCGCTTTACTCGGGTTACTTGTGGCGTAAAGCCGCCACCTCATCGAATAAATGGGTCCGAAGATGGTTCGCTCTTCGGCGCGACAACTGCCTTTACTACTACAAGACTGACGCTGTAAGAATTCACGTATATTTCAACATTTTCAATTCCGATTAGCCGTTTTGCGTTAATCTTGGTATTTCAATAATTCGTGATATAAATAATACAATTTTTGATGTTGATATTCTGCTGTAGAGAATGACTCGACGGGTCAAGTAGAATGTTTTATTATGCAAGATCGGAAATGTATATCTGTAATTATCAGAAAAATTTTACTGAAATATTTTGATTCCCTGTAAGCCTGCTAATTGAAGAATTCAAAAAAAGTTTTTTTAATCCGTAAAATATTCACGAAAAATAATGATAATTAATTTCTCTACGAAAATTCTATTCGATACTGATTTTGTTCTTATTCTTTTATTTAGGATTCGCAGCCTGTGGGAGCAGTAATGTTACTTAAATATGACGTCACACCGACGCCAGATATTCGACCACACAGTTTCGCGATAACGAAACCGGGCGCACCGACGCTTCACTTAGCTGCAGATACCGAAGATGCCGCGTCTCGATGGAGTACAATTATATCTGAAGCCGTCGAGAAAAACGAACAAGTAATCGTAATAATTTAATTATTGCGAGATGCCCGTCTTGCATCGGCTGATTTTATTATTTTTGAGTAGTGAAATACTTTAAAAAAATTTTCAAAACTTATTCATCGATTTTCAATTTACCTTGATTAATAATTATAAATATAAAATATTATTAGGGCGATACATGGTTAGATACTTCACTGAGGATGCAACAAATGCCGGCATGTGCGATCCAACGACCCGACTGTTTCGGTTACCTAAGCAAGCAACAGGATCACGGAAGAAAGTCTACCGGAAGTTGGTCCAGACGTTACTGCGTCCTCAAAGATGCGGCACTTTACTTTTACGACGATGCGAACGCTGAAAGAGCTTTCGGTGTCGCCTGTCTTCATGGTTTTCGTGTTCATGGAAGCGCACCCACCGCCGGACGGAAACACGCCTTTGAACTCCAGCCGTCAGATCCAACACAGAGGACTTATACATTCGCCACAGAATCCGAAATGGATAAGAAGAGGTAATCGATTAACAAAACTTATAATTATCAAATCTTTCATTGCAATTTAATTAGAATTCCTCTATAATAATAATTTGGAGTTATTCGTAAAATTTCATATAAACCAACCCTGAACCGCATGTATCATATTTATGAATTAAGTAAAATTTTTGTTTCACCTCTAATTCAAAAACTATATAAACAATATAACTGAAAAATGTAATTGTGTATGTTCATGTAACAAAGGAAAAAACATCCTAATTCCATTACAATTAATTATACAGTTGATATCAGTTAAATTATTTTATAACCTTTTATTTTTATCGTACACAATAATACCCAACCTTCTATATACTATATAGGTAGATTATCCACAGATTATATAAAGTATAGAAATACGCCCTTCCCTTAACTTATATACAGAGAAATTGCATAAATCGATTGATCAATAAATCAATTAACTCTGATTACAGATGGCTGGCGGCACTAGAATATTCGATCGACCGATGGATAAAGATAGGTTGACAACGAACCTAATACGAAAGAAAAACGACGTAATTTTAAAGAGAAGGAGAGAAAAATGAGAATCGAATCACGTTTCCACGTTCCCACATCCCAAAACGCAAGGAAATCACAAGAAGGCAAATAGAATGAGATCGAAAAGAGGTGAAAGAAAAAAGAGATGAAAAAAATATATATATATAAAAAACACAGTATCAGGAACCACGCCAAAAGTTGTTACTATGGATTATAATTTTGACGTTTATCATTATTACAATTATGATATTATTACACTTACGATTATCGTCGATGTCGTTTATAAACGTTGATCGCTAAAATTTATTTATCGGTCGTGATTACGATTAATTGTTTATGTCCGTTATAAATACATTATCGCTTAACGTTCAAACGACTACGACTATTGTTTCGAGCGCACAAACATAAACAATATAATGTGTATAGAGTGCGATTGGATATTTTAATGAAAGAAAAGCGAGCGGTATCGCGTGCTTTCGAAATTTCGTAAATTTGCGATAATTATTTATTCGTGTCGAGTGCCTGAGAGCGTGACTGTATATTTGTTGTTATAATGCGAGGATATGATTATGTGGACGATGCTAATGATAAATTATCACGAAGATAACGAATCTTTGCGATTTGATGACGACGACTACGAATTTGTACCTCGCGCGCATTTAAAGGTAACGTTTATAAAAATTGAACAGATAAAAGAGAACACTATAACCATGCAAGTTATAAAAAAATGAAAACTTAATTACGTGTTAATAAGGAGCCGAAATAAGAGGATTTAAGCTGCGAAAATGATATTGATACGAAGGAAACTAAGTCATCCGCTCAAAATCTGAGATAATAATAAAGACTTTAATACCAGTTATCTAATGGCAACTGCCGCTCACTCTACCCTTATGTCACTATCTGTGGAATTTATTCTAGGGAATTTCGTTGACAACGAATTTATGCCCTGGTATGCTCTCTTCGTTTCGTCAAACGAAATTCCCTATGCATACAGTTTGCGCAGACACAAGTATATCCGTAATGATATTTCATAACCATTCACGAATTTCTTCCACAATTTTCCAGTGCCGCTACTTTCCTAAAAAAAATCCACAATTAGTCCTCTCCAACTACCAACGATTTCCGCTTAAAAATCCAAATTTCAAATGCCTCCCCCCCCCCCTATCGTATCCAATGAAATTAAAAAAATCCCATTATTAACTTATATCGTTTAGACGTGCCAAAGATATTGTTGCAAGAACAACAAGGAAACGACCATGAAATTTATACTACAAAATCGAAATTTTATTGTCGCGCGCCTCGCGCATCTAAATTTAACGATAAGACGAAAATCAAAGAAAATTCAGATTCCTTGTATAACAGATTTTTCCAAGTTTTTCTATACTTCTTATTACAAGATTGTTTTTGAAAATTCTTTTTTATCACGTAACACACGTGTTATTTGCTACTGAGGCGCGCGAGTATTTCGATTGACGGAAATCACCATGGTAAACTTTGACAATGTTTCATCTTATTACGAATTAATGTACTCGGTGTAACGCAGAATGAACGTCGCTGTAATTATGTGTCTTAGTCAGAATTTTGTAGGAAGCAGCTAGCAGGATTATCGGCTTGATTCTCTCGGTGCGTTATACCAAAGAAGAGCACCATCCCAATTTAGGTACTACCTGCTGGAGTACTTCGAGTAGTGGAATGAAGTACTTAGATACCTATACTACTACTGCTTTACTGCTGCTACTACCACTACTACTGATACTACCAGTACTACTACTGCTACTACTACGCAGTGTACCGAGAGTAATGGCCATCCGGATTGAGAATTGAAAGCTAAGAAAAGCTTTGTGTTTAGAATAAAATGATACGACAGACCACCTCTCGTCATCCATCTTCTTGAATTCCACTCAAACTGTATCGTACTGTGTGTCGTATTAAATTTTGCTGTACTGTGCTAAATTCTGATGCTGCACCTGCTGCACCAGACCCGTTTCGCGACTCCAGTAGCAGCTTTCATACATACACTACGATTCGAATATCTTTTTTCACCTTTTATTTTAGTACGTCTGTTAAGATACATACCAATTGATTTCATTCATTGATTTATCATTGTTAATCAAATTTAATCGAATCATTAGCAAAGAATATTTATAGTTATACCTACGACCAGCACTATCTTAAAGTTAAATAATATTTTTGTATTTACTTGCTTGAATTTTTTTTATATCAATAGCCTTCTATTTTTCACAAAAAAGTCATTGCTTTCTCACTATAATATGATTTACTTCATTAAATAAAAGCTTTACTAGAATAACAGTCAATTGCATTAAAAACCAAGAAAGAACTCAAGAAGTATTTTTATTTGTTCTTAAGGCAAAATTAAATCGATCCCATCCATCGGACACTAGATCACCAATCATATCAGATATATCATTGGCAGATTGAAATGAGAATGGAAAAAAAAGTAATCAAACTTTATGTCCTTAATGAGACCCAAAGCAAGTTCATGTAGAACGTAAAATCTGGTGGTGCCAATCAAAGCAGTGCAATGTACCTATAAATGAACATGGTTGCAGTATCATGATACTAGTAGTGGTAAGTATTCCATAGTAGATAGGAGGTTGCCGGTATGTTCTCATTACGTGTCGTGTAGGTATGCGGCGAGTCCGCGTTCTTCGCGTCCCGTGACGTGCATGCGGTGTATGGGATAAGGAACCGTGTCGTTCCCGGTGCGCCGGAGTGCCGACCAGGCCCAGTGGAGGTGGCGCTCGAGTTTGTGGAGGTGGATACTCGTGGGCCTTATGCTGCTGGAGTCGAGGAGAATGGCCCTGCGACGTCAGAAGGCAGGGAACTAGTTCAGTGAACAAAACGACTCAAAAGGCAGTTGCACGCTGAGCAAGATGTAAACTCTTCGAGATTTTCAGAGACTGTGCGATGCAGTTAATGCTTCTGATAAATTTTGTTTCCTTTACTGTATACATCGTATATTTAATTTAATTCGTTCCAGTCCACTATTCAATTTCTTTGGTTGATCAAGCAACATCCTATTTTACATCTTGATTTTGATTTATAAAATATTACACGGGATCTACGACCGTCTATTTGCTATGTATATCAATGCACATTGAATTATTTAGTTGGTTTAAATGTATTTAAACATTTCTAATAATTTAATATTTTACCTTTATTGCCATACATTTCTGTCGGAATATTGACGAGATTAATTTGCTGAAATTTATCGCTTATCTTTCATTAATTTTGTAGTTTGATTTTGGTTTTTGATAATAGTATGTTAGTACAGAATACTGTTTGATAAGAATTGCAATACATTTTGTAATATTGTATTTTTTATTTTATACCGAAGACTACTATCGGTGTAGATATCTTAATACTAGTAACGTAGTTAAATTTGTAGTCGCTGTATTAACACTTATTAATTCAGTAGTGATGCGATAGTCATTAGTCATTATACACTCGTAGATCCTCATTAATGCTATATCCTTTTCATATGCATGATAATACAGTGTATAGCACTGTACGTTATAACGAGGCTTATAGATCGCATTTACATTACAGTATGGATCATCAGCATACATTGATGTGCCTTTTATTCTTTTATCCAATAAAAAGGAAATTACCGGGGTTACTGAAATACGTGTTGGCCGGTTCTCAAGGCACGGCAAAAAAGGAATTTCCGTCGCGAGAACGTGACGTGGAAACAAACGAGCGTAGCGTGCGACCAGACTGAAGGATCAATTGGCAATGTCGAGGATCGATAAGATCACGAAATTTCCATCGATCAGGTAAGAGTATGAATTTCTCTTTTGTTTCGGCTGTAGAAAATTGTTTAGTGATATTGTGCTGCGAATACAAGTCGCGACACTTTAAGCGCTTATCGCGAGTATCGGCCAATAAAATAATAAAATTAATCTCCTACCATATTTTACAAAGAAATGTTCGTCCTCCATTATCGTTATTGTTCTTACGACGATAATTCCAGAAGGCGATGATTCAAGAAAATTTATTTAATTTTTCTTTTGCAACTAGACGTGCTAGGCAAACGTAGCACCATAAAAATAGTCTGGGATACAAAAGACCATGATGGTCTATTGTGTGTTTGTTTTCATAACTTAAGTCACGCAATCTTTACTTTTTATACGAATGTTAACCATTATACGAAATGTCAGTATTATTCGAAAATTATTTCAAGTGGACTAAACAAATATTAATAGAAACTAATTGACATGCTTGTGACAAATGTTAATAGTATCTATAAAATAGGTACTATTCTTTTATCCCTGAATTTATTAGAGCAGTAAGAATTACAAGGAACTGGATTCGTTTTTGAATTATCTTTACAAAAAGTATTCCTAATTTTTAGCAAATACACCAATAGTTAAATTAATGGCATATTTTTGATCGTATACTTAAAATCGAAATAAGACCAATAAAATGTAGTCAATGTGTATTTTATACGTTTAACGTAATTTTTGCCTAGTTTTAATATGGATTTTTTATAAATACTTAGTTTTTTAAGCGATACTGTCTTTTTAATATAAGTTTAGTCCAATTCACAAAGGTGCAACCGCGATTGTCCATTCGTATTAATTTTTCTAGAATTTCGATATGTTTCAGTTGGGTGTTGTGAAGAGTTAGCAAAAATCGTCTTTTCTATTGGACTGTGTAAGACTGGCTGGGCGTCGGCGGCTGCTGCCGCCGCCGCGAGTCCGAAAGACTCGATCTTTCGAAGTGCCTCTGGCTGGCGTCGGAGTGCACCGACCGTGCCTCTCTCTTCTCTTCATGCAGCCCGACAACCAATCTTTTCTGTCAGTGCCGTCCCCAAACAAGCTTCCTACAGGTGCACTTACAACCTGTCCTCGTATTTTTGCCACCACTGATCCGCGCCGCGTTTCCGATTCGCTCGACACCGACTCGCGATATTTGCGGTGCCCACAGCAAACGCGAGTCCGTCATGATATACGGTTTGGTTATGAAAATGTGAAAAAAAAAAGACTTTCACGTTCCATCGAATAGTTTCGAATTTGTACATTGGCACTTTTTGAGGCCTATTCGGATGGTCGGCATGGTTTAAAAGGATCCTTAAAAGGATTTTTCTATGGAAACAGGTGTACTCGTGTTTGTCGAGAGGAAATATTCTATCGATGCATTGAGAATGGTTTCTCTTCGGAATTGGTATTCTTTGGTTTTCACGTTTGTTATTTATTCTTTGGAAACTTAATGTACTAGTTATTGTAGTTTTTTATATAGTTTTTTTTTAATTAAATTATATCTATAAGTACATTTGGGTAGGTAGAAATTTCCTATGTGCAAAAATTGTAAAAATTTATTTATCGAGAAATTTATAGCTTCTACGCTTAATTCTTGTTACTACATTCTAGAATATATTGAGAAACGAATCTTTTAAAAGTGTGTTTCTTGTGGAACAACTCTGATGTAACACACTGATCTGCATGATGCCATTAGAGAAGATCCTCAGATTATTCCATGACCTACTGTAATCAGTTAGAGATTGACTCCAAATGTAGAAACGCATATAATAAATGTTAGAAAAAAATGGAAAAATATTTTCTTCTTAAACACAATATTTTTTAAAAAATTATATTCATATACATTGAACTAATGACAAGTTCTATAATATAGCAATATCATGGACCTAATTATAAATAACGGGAAATATGTAATAAATATATAACCACGCACAGATAAAATTTTTGATAAATATTACCAAAAACAGTGTACCATTGATATTAAATAAATATACACGATACCGTTTACAAGAAAAATGTATTTCACATCCATCAATAGTAGCGTTGATATTACGACTAATAAACCCCCAATTAATTTTCTTAAGCCACCAATAAATAGGATACCCAATAATTGGAAAGAGCTCCTAGAACCAAAGGAACAGTAACTCCAGACCCTCGGTAACCTAATTTGAGTGGAGAAGCAATAAAATCTCCGAAAAACCCTGAAGGTACCTCGACACCCTACAAAACAGAATAGTCCCCACAAAATAGCCCCAACAACCGATTCCAAGAGAAATGATTATGTTTACGGAAAATCAATTGAGAAAGGTGGAAGCGTATCGCAGGGTCCGGTGCCCCAATATATTCGTCCCTGGCCCCCATACCCCAAGTGAGCCTAAACCTTCAATGTTCAACCTGCCCGGCTCGATGTCTAAGGTAGGTAGGTAGGTAGGTAGGTAGGTAGGATCCCAGAAAGAGTAAGGACCAAAAGCAAGCAAGATGACTAAAGAAGATGGAAAGAGAATGAAACAAAGAAGATGATACACGTCAGAAGAAGGTCGAAGAAAGAAAGAAAGCAAGGGAGAAAGGGAGAGAGATAAGTTAAAGAGGCAGAAGAAGAATCGCTGGGTGTATCAAGAGAGTCTCTTCTCTTCGTGCCCAAAGAGGAGGGAGAAACGACGCGCAGCATCCAGCAGCAGCGCTACTAGCGGCAGCCGAAAGGAAAGAAGAAGACTGCCGCGTTGGTGAAGTTGGTGTGCGTGCGCGCGTGAGTTACGTGCGTGTGCCTGAGTTGCGTGGGTGTGAGACTGGAGAAGCCTACCTGACGGCGTCCGACACGCAGTAAACCGCGCACCGTGATATCTCCAAGCGGAGCTCTCGAGAACGCGTCCATTTCTGCATTAAGAAAGTTCCTTTATCGGCTAACGGAAGCCAGTGCAACTTCTCGCCGAATGAAGATTAAATATCTTTTTGAGGAAGTTCAAGACGGAGCAAATCGTGATCTGAAAGTTTGTGTATCGTTTCGAGCATTCATTGGTACTTGGTAGTTGGATGGTGTATACGTGTCTTTGGTGCAACGATTCCTTGTTCAGTGTCTTCCGTACCGACGGTGAAAACGTGTATCTAGAGAAGTGGGCAAAGGGAAGGTGGAAAACCGGGAAAATACCTGGGAAATATTAAAGTTTATCATTGGATCGAAGGGACCCCCTCCCCTTGGACTAGCCCGATAAGCGGATGCGAGATGCTTATAGGATTCTTTTAGCTTCCTCGATAAAGGAGTCCCATTGGTTCGAGGTGAGTTTTTGTATTGAGATTGATTTGCAGTTTTCGGCAGCGCATTATGGGCCTCGAGTGTAGTGAGCCAATATGGCTGCCGGGGCCAGCTATGGCGATCGCGGGAGCCATGTTGGCAGGTGCGTTTGTCCAGATAACCAGGCTGCGTTCGTGGAACTCAATCCTGTTGCGATTCATGTGGATGTTGTAACGGATTTTTATGGGTTCAGGACGATGAGAGGATTTCATAGATATTTTATTGAGGATTCATTTTGTTTATGAAGGATTTCATCTTTTATTTCATCTTGGCTCCACTTGTAATTCGATGATCGGGTATCGGTGATCAAGTTTGGCCTCCTCCAGTGAAAGTAACGTCTACGTATCTTGCTCGATATTTTCTTGCAAAGCAATTATCATCCTAATACGAGGAAAAACTCGTTTCTTACTTTCTGCATGTATATATCGTGGCGTACACACGAAACGGGATATAGATGCAAATAGAATGATCTGGACCAATCATTATCTACCTGCTCCAAGCCTGTTTTTGAGTAAAGCTGAATATTATTGTTTCATTTTATAGAACTGGTTTTAGTTTATGGAAACATTAGTGTTGCACTCTGGAGTTTTCGAATTATTGTTGTTTTTTTTTATTTATAAAGTAACGCACGAATTGAATGAATTCCAGGAGACTCCACAATGCCGACAGACCTGGTGGTAACATCAGCTTCAGGCTCGGAGGACTCGAGCCGGTCGCGGGATCTTTTGAGACCTTCCTCGCGACCAGGACCCTCATCCTCTTCCTCCTCCAACGCAGGACCCTCGTCTTCAAGGAGCTTCGATCCTGCAAGTGCGTTACAGGCGTACCGTCACCACCATCATGGTTTTGTGGCCGGTTTGGGTCATCCACATCATCGGGAATCATCCGCCTTCGTACCAGTGGTTCCATCCAGACTTCATTTGGCACCGTATCCTGGTGAAATGCACCCTCACTTATCAGGACCACCCTCGTCTTCGTCTTCCTCAAATCCTGAACACGATGGACCGGAAACGTCAGCTAGGAAGTCGTCCTCGAGTTACGAGATTATGGCAATGATGGCTGACAAGAGAAAAGAATTGGCAGCAAGAGCGCTCCTCTTGCCGCCACCGCCATTGCTAGAACCACCTCCAGGATATCCTGTCTTCGCGGGTCCTTTTCCAGGAGGATCTGCCCTCTATCCTCCTGGAGGACCTCTCGCACATCAACACTTAGATCGTAGACTGCTCAGAGCTCCGGGCAGGGCCTCAAGACCCAAGAAGCAGTTTATCTGCAAGTTCTGCAATCGGCAATTCACAAAGAGTTACAATCTTCTGATACACGAAAGGACTCACACCGACGAGAGACCTTACTCCTGTGACATATGTGGAAAAGCCTTCCGTCGGCAGGACCATCTTCGGGATCATAGGTAAATTTGAAATCCTATTGAAATTTTACATACCTAATTTTTTAAAAGTTTCTAGACACTACCTTCTCTTCCCTTCCAACTCCTTAGCTCCTTTCAGAATTTCAATGATCACTATCCTTCTCAACAATTCGGACACATCCTAATCAACCGAACCTCCTCTATCGGTTTAACCATTCTCTATCAGATAATGGGTCCTAATCCTGATCCAGGATCGTTATCTTTACTACCAATCATGAGCATTTTTTGAATTGATTTCAGGTATATACATAGCAAGGAGAAACCATTTAAATGTGGCGAATGTGGCAAAGGATTTTGCCAGAGCAGAACCCTGGCTGTGCACAAGATCCTTCACATGGAGGAGTCGCCGCACAAGTGCCCTGTCTGTGCAAGAAGTTTTAATCAGCGCAGTAACCTGAAGACTCACCTTCTGACACACACGGATCATAAGCCCTACGAGTGTACTTCCTGCGGCAAAGTCTTCCGCAGAAATTGCGATTTGCGTAGACACGCCCTGACACACGCGGTCGGCGACGTGCCACCGGAAGCGCTAGAGGAAGCATTACGGGACGATGACAGTCCCGAAGAAGATTGTCCTGAACCAGGACCATCGTCCTGTCCCTCCAAAGCTCCATCCACCTCCTCGAGTTCCTCGACGACAGGTTCATCATACCCACCACCACCGCCTCCACCACCGGCGTCAACCTCAATTCCTTCAAGGCCGCAACTTCAGATTCGCCGGGATCTACTCCAAGTTAAACCATCGACGATAACTAGTGGAGGTGGTTTGTCCACTTCACAAAATCCACCGCCTCCATTGCCACCGCCGCCACCACTCATTCTTACGTCTTATAGACGTAGACTAGGCTCACCAGGTCCTTCTAGGGTCCTTTTGGAACTTCAGGAACGGGAGAGGGAACGGGAAAGAGAAATTGAAAGACAGCGGGAGAGAGAACGCGAGAGGGAACGCGAAAGAGAACGAGAAAGAGAAAGAGCAGAGGAGAGACCTCCTAAAGATCCTACTCCACAACCACCACCACCTCCGCCAAGACCAGCTCCAGCTAGGCAAGGATTCACCATTGCAGATATTATGCGACGGTAGAGTGATTCCTCCGATTATTTGGATGTTAGTGAAATCATCGGGAGTGTTGATGAACTTGGATATCAACCTCCGTAGCGTCTTCATGGAGTAGCGGAGGGATTTTTGAAATTTTGATTATCGAAAATCGGTTCACGATCAGAGATCGACTTAATTTTGATCGATCGATCGAGACTTTGTTTTTAAGTAAAATATGGCGAAATCAGTGAATTCCCAGTAAAAATGATTATTCAGTATTAACTGAATATAGTAGTGTGCCACACTGTTGAAATACTATCGTTGATACGCATGTATGTGATTGAACTTCTCGTCAAATTCGGCTATATCGAAGAACCATGATTTTTCTAGCAATCTGTTGGATTCGTTTAATTCAATGATAATTTTTCGTCAGCTAAGTCAATCGAGATGACAGAGTCGAGTTTGGTAGATTCGACTCCATTCATATAATATTATTACGAAATGCGCAGGATCTCCCAAAAGACTGCTTTCGTTATACTACAAGAACCTGGATGAACCTCACGTGAATATTCACTGTTATCCCAACTACTAGGATGAACGAATATAGAGACAGAGTGTAGGAGTGTATACAAGGTGTGTAATCCATGACAGAGAGATATCATTGGATTTGATGATAGCGAGAAAATAATTTGTGCCAACGTGAAGTCATGCAAAAAAATGTATGGATATTAATATAAGTTCGTGTACGTTGAGAACGTCTCGATTCTCTGAGCAATTTTAAAATTAAGCATAAATCGAATCGGTAGATAAATCATACCGTTATAATTAAAAGTGCCTTGCGTAACGAACACCAAGGAAATATATCCAAGGTGACAGTTGTTCCCAAACATCTGACCCAAGCTAAAAGGGGTCACCCTCTTTAAAAAAATTAATAATCGTGCAATCGCGCCATACAATTACAAAGTGACGTTAATAGAAGAATATAATAATTCTTGAGATCGAAGTAATCGGAAAAACTCTGAATAAAATACGTCTCGCGAAAAAGGAACGAATGAGCAAAAAGGACAAAGAAATAAAAAGGGACCATACAATTGCTCAATAAGAAGCTGCGTGAACGACTTTATTGTAAATAAGAAAGATCCATGTTAAAGAAAGCACCGTACTCGGAGTAACGTCCAGTGAAGTATCGTCCGGTGTTCATTTTTATATTTTAACGTGCGAGTTAAGAAGGAATTTCGAAGCGGATTAAAGAGGAAGAAGGAAAAAGAAAAAAAAATTGCAAAAAATATTTATATAACAAAAAGCAGCCCCAAATCCGGCATGCCATTTCTCGTGTCATAGGGACGAAATATATTTACCTGTATAATGTCGTAATTGTGAGATTGTAAGATGCGCATGCGTCTCTTATGTTTGCACGTGCGAGAGTGCACGTGCAGGAGCGTGTTCCCTTACCGAGTGCATTCGCACTCGAGTGTATCTGTAAATAAGTAGAAAAACAAGATGGAAGCATTTGACATTGAAGTTTAACGGGAGCATAAAGTGAAGAACGAATAATGGCAGTGTGTTTTGTTAATGAGTAGTTCAGTGAAGAGAGCGATGTTGAAGAAAAGCGAGAGAGTGAGAGACTCGGATAGAGTCAGAGTGAGAGAATGAAAGAGACAAGCAGAAAAAAGAAAAGATATAGGAAAAACGGTAGAAAGGGTCCTTTGTCCTGTCAGAGACCGCATGGACCTATGATGCAAATTTCACCTGACCGACCTGTGTGTGCCACTGTAACGGTGGCAGGTGCAATACGGTACCCAGGCTACTTTTCGAATACTACCTGCACCTCTAAAAATATTCTCTGACCCTCTTCAGCACTGCCACGTTTTCCTCCTTTTCTAATTTTTTTTGTCAGCCTGCCGTTTTTGTGCTCGTCTCTTTTTCTCTCTCGTTCTCTTCTCCTTGTACTCAAAGAGGACTATTAAGGATCCTTTTGTGGCTAAACGTCCTGCGTGGCACCGCAGAACTCCTACCACCTATTATACCAAGTTCCGAGTACTGTCACCGCGGCAGGATATCTTCGAAATGCAATAATTTTTGTCTCTTTCTTCATTCTCTCTTTCTTGCTCTTTATTCCTTCTTTCTTATTCAGGCTTCCTTCTTTTCTTCTCTTTCAAAAGTATCGATACCTGCCGCGATCTTGTTCTCTCGATTGCTCTATCGCCGAATCTTCTTATTCAGCCTTACTTTTCTTTAATCTCTTTATTTTTGGCCATTTTCATACTTTGCACTAGAACGTTCAGCGCCTTTTCACTCGTTTTTGTGCACGCATGTTGATCAACATTTCATGCATTATATGCTCATTTAATTATTATTTAATAATATCTTTATATCAGTGTAGATTGGAGTGGTTAATGACACTTCGTTTTTAATAATATTGTTGAATTATTAAATTGTGAAAATTTAATATGCTCGTGCTACCAAAATAACTGTCCTGGACGTTCTAGTGGTTATCCAAGCACCTGCCTTGTTATTTTTCGATTTTCTTTCTTCTTTATGTGACATCAATTCCCTTCGTTTTTTTATCTTTTTTTTTGTTAATTACGAAGTTGCGACAGACTACGTGAGGTGTGTTTATTTTATTTTTATCTTTTATTTTATATTTTTAGCAAATCGACTTAGAGACTTCAAGGCTCAATTTTATCATTTAAATTTAAAGCCAGGCATAGCTGAGCTCGTTCTGGATTGTTTTATGCCATTAATATCATAAGCGTTAAATCATTGGGATTAACTGAATTTTAGATCGAACTTAAATGGTAAAACTGAGTCTGAGTAATGTATAGTGATTTATGCTATGTACAATGTACAACGTACAAGGAGACCGATGCGTGATAGATTCGAAATATGCATGTTGGTTTCACAGTTTCCTGTTAATTTTTATGACCTAATTTTACGTTTACTTTAAGTATCTATACTTATTGATTTGTGTGAGAGCTCTCGAGTAAGAACATTTGTAAATTATATTAAGGAGGATGAAAAATGAGAGAAATAAAGTTGCCTTACTTTTGACAGAATATCAAAAGTTTTGAGATACGTCTTAATACCTGCTCTTTCGAGACAAATAGCTATTAAATGGTATTCATTTTTGTATTTTGTAATCAGATGAGCTCGTTAATCGATTAACGAAAGTGCACAAGTCCTCAAATCAATATATTAATTGAAATTCTAGTAGTTATTTTACTTATCATTCCATGACCTTTAAAATCAAATAATTATAATTAAATTACTAAAAGGATTTGGCCACTGTTTCTTCACACCCATTTTATTTGACTTCCAGTAGCATACATCAAAGATTTCAATGTTCCTTGGTATTTGGTATGTCTTGAATCGTGCGAAAATATTTATATCGTGCAAAAAGAAAAAGAAAATTGATACAAATCTCGAGCGATTTTCGTGATATTGGTACGTCGACCACGAAGACGTGGTGTAAGGCAGGACGAAGACCCTTCGGCGTTCCGAATTGCTCGAAATACAGTCGAGTCGACGAGTGCTCGGCTGCCCTTGTTCTTGGGCATCCATCTTGATCTTCATGGTCCAGGGATGCTGTAACGTTCCGAATCCCATGAACGATACAGTAGAACCGACTAGTCTTCTCCGCCCAGCAACGGGTTTTCCGTCCGTTCCATCGCTAACCGCCATCAGGTTGAACTGTTTATGAAAGAGTATTTTCGTGCTAACTGCGGTATTTAATAATTGCCAATATGTAATCAGCCATGTTTTGCAAATTTCCAAGAACTTATAATTTTATGGACTGTTTGGTGTCTTCAAACTTTCTAGAATGTACTGATTGCCTGGTGTCGTTGAAATACTTTTCGGAGATCCTTTTTTATTTTTTTATTTTGTCCTCTCACCCGCGGGCACGGACTCAGAATTTCGATTACGAAGAACCTAGTATGGATGAAAGGACATTTTTTTCAGTTTCAGATGAACCGGTTCTTCTCACTAGCGTTTCTTGGAATGCTCTTTAATAATTTTGCATTATGACCACGTGAATTCTGTTCTTTTTCTTTCAAGCTAGAATTAATTATTTACAAAGTAATTATTATGACGTTGCCAATATTGATTCAGTGTAAATCGCAAAGAAATTAAGCACTGACGTGAGGTTTGAGTATAAAACGATGACACTATTAAATAGAGTACATCTAATTTATAATTAATTTATATAATAATATGTATCGTCGTCACAGAAGAAGTTTTTTTTAATTTCTAATCATACGACGCAAAAGATTTGGTCCATTGACAATTTATTGAACGAAGACGTAAAATATGAAACGTAAAGACAGTTAACTTTGCTACCGAGGTTTGGCTTTATCATGGCAAGATAAAAAAATAAGTTACCAAACGGATTATCGGTAAGAGGTACTCTACTGTACCGACCTCATTCTATTCACAGATAATATCTACTGTCGGTATGCTGAACATCCCCCTCATCGTCCTATGCTACATTATCGATCAAAGGTAACAAGATTGTTACGAACATCTCTGCATTACCATCCAGTTCTTGCAGATCCTTACATCGAAGAATTACCCATCGTAGAAATTTTCATTTAATGCTACCTTTCGTTCAAAGATCGCCACACGGTCCAAATCGATAGATATACAAAACTACGACCCATCTCACAATAAAAAGATTTAAAAAAAAGGACACTTCTTTAGATCCGTATCCTTAATACGTAATATAATAAAAATAACTATCTTAAATAGGCAAATTGTATTCCATAAAAATTCCATTAAAATGAAATTAACCATGTTTTAAAAATCATGGCAAAATAATTTTTTTATTAAACTATTCTTCGAGATCATCATTGGTTCGTTATCTCATTGTAAATTCTTTTGCTTATCACTTATCGGTACACAATTATCCATACTTCGAACCACGTTCTATGTCAAACGATACGATTTGATACTGGATATCCAGGAAGAGAAAAGATTCTTGGTCTCAGGATCGAAATGGACTGGTCCGAACTGACTGAAATGGACCGAAAGTCGCGCAAAGACATTAAGTAAATTAATTATATGGCCAAGGATTGGTACTTTAGGTAGGCAAGGGTGGCAACGTATCGATCGGCCAGCCATAAAGAGACCATGACACGAAAGAAGGAACGCAGGGCTGGTGAGTTTTACGCGCGCTAAAGAGCTTTTTACGAGGGTCTCTGGAGATAAAGGGGACTTTATCGAACTACCAGCCCAAGAGCCGTTTTCAGGGCCGTAGCTACGACCTGCACGGAGGTCCATTTCGATTTCCTATGCGAGGGAGGTAGGACGCGTGGGCGAAGTGTCGACGGGTAGAAAGCTCCTCTTCCATGCATAGAATACTTAAACTCATCCAGATACACTATACATAGTAAGAACAGCCTTAGGTAACATCCACAAACATATATTTAATCTACGTGAAACTATTGGATCATTGGATATAGATTAACAGTCAGAAAAATGTCTAACGATATAAAGAGAGAGATTGAATATACTGTAAATGTAAGGCGGAAGAAGGAAACTGGGTTATGTTTAAAAAAAATATATTTAATAATTTGTCGATAAATTCATTTGAAAAAATCTTCGATTTACTTTTGTCATGTAAATCGTACGTATTAGTGAATAATGCTAACTATTTGCTCGACAGTGTTTTTATTTACAAATTTTGATTGTCTTGCTGCAATAAAATTGAATACTTCATAGTGGACTCGGTGATTCGTAATATGCAGCATGTACATCGCATTAAGACTAAGTGATGAAAATATTAGAGACTTTTTATTGACGATAAAATAATGCGTAGGCTCAGGTTCGATGGACTCTTATGACTCTGGGTAGAAAACGAATTCCTGTGATAATGAAAGAAACAAGAGGCGTAAGTCTTTATTGATATATAGGGCAACGTACGTCTTAAAGTTAGCCAAAGAGCAGGTTTTGATATCGGCAGGAAGTAATTTTAAACGTCCCTATAGAGAGACAAAAATTTTCACTGATATGCCCTTAAGGCGTGATTTTCATGAATCCTCGGTTCTTCGTTTCTAATTTGAATAATTAATTAAAAGCTACCCACATATCATATAATGTCAGTAGTACGTCCACAGGACGTGTATAGAAATTCTCAGGGACGTCTATAGGACGTTTGTGCTAAACGAGTAAAAACCCTTATGACTTTATGTAAAGTAAGTGTTGCCAAATAAAAATAAAAATTATTGAAAGTTAGACTGTTGATATTTAGTTTTTCAAAATTGTTTCAAAATTCTAACTCTAATTACAACATATTAGTATAGTCAAAAATGCATAACAAAATGACTCAATTTCAAAGGCCCTAATTGTCAGTCTCGCAATTATATTTCTTTAACGTTAATTTTAATAGATCATCCAGCTTTAACCGCTAAAGAATATAATAACCGAAAATTATAAGCGTAAGCTGACAGGATCAACCAACAAATGTTTCTAAGACAAAACTGTTATCCGTCCGAATAAATCTTGGCGTTCCTACAGTAAAAATAAAAGAAATTTACCACCGTAAGATATTGCCACTCCACGTTAATATCTTGACCTAAACGCCATAGGGAGTCGACAAATGGTTCAAGGTCACGCGAATAGTTTCTCCACCAATTACCAAGTCAGGTAGTTGAGTGGCACGTTCTGGAGCTACCAATTAAGAGAGCGGTAGTCTTTTTTCGGTAACCGTGGAGAACGCGATGATTCCGGGAGCACCAGAGATCCAGTAAAAAGGTCATAGTACATTTGCATGGCGATGAAAACTGACAAAATAATCCATCAAACAGCAAATTGTCCAATAGTAAGTAAAGAAGCTCAAAGTCATTCGAGCAGATAACAATTGACGTTCTAAAAGATCCCATCATGAATTCCAGATCTGAAGAATCGTTACTAAGGGAAATATCGAGAGGACTTATGAATATGAGAATCTTTTAAAATCCTGGAAATCACGTCAGTGTCTACCGGATATTTCGAGTAAGCTGATTATAGCAGGAGAGAAACCTTTAGGGATACCTCAAGAAAATGGACGGAACGTTGACAGGTAGATCTTTGATCGCAGAAGATTAACATATTTTAAAATAAGAAATGTCATTCTGTGCCCTGAACGTGGGAAATGTGTTGAAATTATGCAATAATAAATACACTATAATACATTTAAAAAAAAATCTAATACTAGTATACCAACAAATGGCAATTATTGATTAATATCACTTAACAAAGGATAAACTTGGCAGTTAAAGCAAGCGTCGATTATATACATATAACACAGAAGAGAAAATACAATGATGCAGTTACATATGTAGAGTAAAGGCAAAGAAGGATGCAACGTAATATCGTTAAGAGCGCATTAAATTAATTTTAAAGTCATGCAGCGTCATAAAAGCCATAATGGGCATTTCGCATGTGACCACGTTAAAGACATAGGTAAGGGCTGTTTTGTATAAACGCAAATATAAAGGACTTGGTCACGGTGTACGCAAAGGTTTCAAAAGAAAAAGAAAAGCCCACCACCTTCCACCTATACAGTTTCTTTTCTCAGGCGACGGTACGTGAATTCTTACCTAGTTTTATCATTACAACCAGCTAAGAGAGAAAGAGGAGAGAGATAGGGACATCGTTTGAGGAAGACATAGCTACGAGACCCATACAGTTTTACAGCTCTAAAAGTGACTAAAAATCGACAAACAATCTATTCCGGGCGCGTATGGCTGTACTAGATGATAAAGTCGCAGACGCAGTCTAAAAAGAAACGCAGCCGTGGCTGGCAGCGTCGCGGTGTCGGCATTCTGTGAAAATGTCGGTCTTTCACAAAAAGCCAAGTCAAATATGGGCGTGTTTTCTGGCACGTCGAGTTAAAGTTAAAATCCTTTAAAGGCATTTTACACGGAGTACAAGGCGGTTACAGTACAGTGTTAACATACCCACGTAATACTAGTCTTTATTGCGGCATCCTTGACACGGTCGATTAGTATCGTGGATTATTAGCGTCATCATAACTAATATTGGCACAATCATCGTTGTCTTTGATCAACGTTCCTTTCTAACATTTTTTTGTACCTGATACTGATGTCATTTGATTATCTAAATGCGTCTCTGATTCCTGGAACTGTGACTAACTTCAGTTCCACGTATCGTGCATGGCATTGTGTGCATAGGTTTTTTCTTTCCTTTTCTTTTATTATTATTTATAATTGCTTGCAGATACTTAAATCTTTACAACGGGGAATCACTTGAATTTTTTTAGATAACGACAATGATTGTGCCTTACAGGTACGTTGGTTAGTTATGAGAGAAAGAAATGCCCACGCGTGTCTATAAACAAATGACATTCGTCGATCAATAATGATCGATGATCGACACCCATAACGTCGCAACTGTAATACGCAAATATAAATTGAGTTGCTGACAAGTACATTATGGATTGTAGGTATTGGCTTTTACTATATGCTACAGCAGTACCGTTAACGAAAGAAAACTATCGTGTAAAGACAGACGTAGGTAGTTGAATGAAGAAATCATTAAATGCATCCCGCATAGTGTTTTCTATTTACGAGGAGTGGAAGCTAGGCTGTAGCCATCGTAGAATAGAGTCATTAAGGAACGAGAAAGTCGAGGAAAATAATGAAATTCTCATTCATCGAACTGGTTCACGGTTCATTCAGAGAGCAGCCTCTGCGATTTCATTGTTCTACAGGAGTTCATTCATACGGAAAGAAAAACGAAAAGGAGGCTTGAGCTTTTCAGACTTCCAAACGATCCTGTTCAGCTATGAATCTTAGCGGAGTCTCCTGATGGATACCTGAAGTAAGGATTTAGCTTAAGTTTCCACGTCGTCCATCTTTTTGTGATTCAACTTGATCTGTCCATCAATGAAAAACGACGTGAATCGTCGCAAAATATTTGTGAAAGAAAACTGGCCGACTCTTAAAAGGCGAGTCGTGCGATTCCTTTGTCTTAGGTTTCTTTATCTTTTTTCTTTTTATCTTCTCTTTTCTCCTTCTTTTTCCTGGTTTTCTTCTTTCTCCTTTTCTTTCCCTCCTTGACTTCGCTTTCAGAGGTAAGAAGTCTGAATAGTGGGTATACACAAAATTCCGTACCTGCTATACACGCGTGGTTCTCTGTTGAGCAAATAAATCGAATAAATAAACGGACGCATGTCTTATCTCGTTTCTAAATCCTTGAGGAAATTTGCATACCCGAATCTCGGCCGTTGAAGTCACCGCTTATGGCAAGCATAGCTTTGAATCTGTCTCTAACACTGCAGTGTCAAGAAGTACTCCTCACTGTGGTAACCATACTGAATTACTTCTTGAAGGAATCTGCAACTGTTCGAATTTCATCGCCACATATGGATCAGACAGGAATTTTAAGTAATTCAAATAATTTTGTAAAAAAACAAAATAAATTGTATTGTTTCAGATTTCTCTCTCCTCCTGAATACAGATTTATTGAGTCTCGAGTGAGTCCCGTACAAGGTGTATCTATCTTATTACTTTATGAAAATTGTCATGAACATGAAAAAGCTTTTCAGGAATTCCACACGGTTATTTACTCGGGCGTGATAAGTCTCGCTAGACAAACTGTCTAGCTAAACTAAAAATAGCAGTGCTTATTCTTGTACAGAGATAGAGTAAATTACACTTGTTATAAAAAAAAATAAATGCACTGAAAAGATTCATTTAAGAATAAGTAGGTATGTTATTATTCAAATTTGCCGCCATTAAATCTACAGAAAAATTCCTTGCAGATCTATCAACATAGACACGAACGAATGAGCGGTAGGATAGTGAGGTTTGTTACATAACTAAGGGTGTGTTCCTAAATTTGTTGACTGTACTGCGACAGTAAATTTCGGAAAACATACCTTGAGAAACGTAAGATCACTGACTAGACAGTTGATAGGTGTAATGTGCAAGTGAAAACGAACATTAGAGTTAAGGTTCGAATAGGTATTGTATGTTTTAAAAGTGAATAAATTTTTACTTAATACAAGCATAAGTGTTAAATGAGAATAAGAACATAACAAGGTTAGGTTACGTTCGTTCCTTTCCTTATGGCTGCCTCCTCCAATGAGATGTGCCAAGTTAGGTTACCTTACGAGAAACAGAAGTTCTGTCACACAAAGAATGTCATAGGAAAACGTCTTTGGATCCATCCTTTATAATTTCCGGGCTTTTCTACGATGATTCCTTTGGTATTGGCTGCTCGGTATAAAGGTATGGATGGACAGTTCGTTTTATTCGCGTCGGAGAGTCGACGTTGCGGTGGTCGCAATAAAGTTTGCGTCGCTTGTGTTGCGGGCGTAGCATAACGTGCCGCGTACGGTTAAGGTGCGGCTTCATCCACAATCTCGACTTCATCCTATATCCATTATGCGAGCAAACTTCTTCAGTGCCTCCCTGACCCGGAATAAGGGCTAGTTCACAATGGTTTTGTTACGGGTGAGTAGCTCTTTGTGGGTCCGTCATTCTTCCCAAAACTGTCACTGTGAGTACTGCCTTCACAATCCGCCGAGAGAGGCGCTAACGTCTATGTCTCTATGTCGATACGGACGTTCAGTTTACCACGGTGGCACGAATGTATTTCTCTGAAGGGCAACATTTATTGTATCGTAACTGTTACTAAGTACGACGTAAGTAAAGGACGTACACGAACGTCATTTATGTAGCAGGCTGTAGCAATGCGTTACAGCCTAACGTATTTAACGCTTTCCGCCGAAGCACGATGACTGTTGACACGTGTCTGTCAAAGGAAATATAAGGTAAAGTCTAGTTTAATGTCACGCTGTAACTATCGGGTGTAAATAATTGATTGGGTATCTACGTTAGCTTAATGAATTCCATTGTATACATTTTACAGTGTTGACGTATTCTGTGACATAATGATGCAAAGATAAATATCGATTTATTATACGGATCGTTAGAAAGCACGGCTGTCCATTTCTATCATTACATATCGAACCATGTTAAGCGTATAAAAGATGCTTTCCACGTAAAAATTTGTTTTCTTTAAACGCACCTGTATCAATTTGTATTAAAATTCTAGTCTTTGTCTTATTTAAGCTGTTGTGAGTGCTACTTTAAAAAATTATTTAAAAAGTTTTGAACGTCAATACCTTTCTTTGCTCCCTT
The DNA here is from genome assembly GCA_030142655.1 of Trachelus tabidus. Classification (NCBI taxonomy): domain Eukaryota; kingdom Metazoa; phylum Arthropoda; class Insecta; order Hymenoptera; family Cephidae; genus Trachelus; species Trachelus tabidus. The sequence continues at coordinate 94,717 of JARQTI010000706.1, forward strand.
GAGAATCAACCTTAAGATGGCAGGGATTAGAGAGGGGGGATAGGCGTGTGCAAGCACGCGCGTGCGAACACGCAAACATATAGGTATACATCCACGCGCATATGTGCACACCAGTGACACCGCGCGTGATGACACGTATGCAAGTATGAGTAAAGCCAGCAAAGAAAGACACGAGCGCAGCGCTGGGCGCGTCCTCATATCTACGACTCGCGACTTCTCGCCGAGAGAAACGTAAGTCTTTGAAGTTAGCCGCCGTTGCGGAGGACAGATATTATCATCATCGTTGGGCCTTAACGGAGCTTTGGTGGCGGCCGCGTGGGCCCCACGGATCGCGCATGGACTCATGTCCTTTGAGTATTCTTTGCCAGGACCTTACTCGATCCTCGGAATTGGGGTACCTTTTGACAAATCTATTCGTGTGAACGCACCTTTACGATTAATCCCGGTCTTCTCTCTTATCAGATTCTTCGTGGTCCCCTTATAAATTTGTGAACGCGAGGCGATCCCGCACGAGTGTTTTCTTGAGGAACGGATAAACCACCGGGTAAAACCTCCTGCAGATCGAATTCTTTCGAGACCGGCGCCATCATGATTTATGTACTTTTTTTTTTAACTATAAATTTCTACCGGAGATGTTATTATGCAGATCTTGCTGTATCGATAATATTTTTTTTATACGACATCGTGTATTTTTTATATTTAGACAATTCTTTAATTATTGTGTAGCGTATCAAGCTTCTTGGTAGGTAAATTATAAGTGTTTATACGGACAAGTTGAATTGTTTTGAAATTTGAAAAATTATTATCTGTCTCCTTTCTCATACTTTCTTCATTTTACGTCGTAAATATAACCATTTCGTTCTTCATAATCCGCTCTTTTCTTCTCGAAGTTTTATGGTAATAGTGATAAAAGGGTGTTTCTATTTGTATACGGTGAATATAGTTGGTTACTCGTGAGTAAAGAGACCAGAAGTCAAGAACGTGCCAGTCGCACGTTTAATGCATGATAAGGGAGATCGTATCTCATCGTCAGTATCATCTATCATCCATGTAAACAAGTAAGAGATGAGAACTCGATAGTACCAGAAACTTCTCATTGATAGCCCAATCGATTGACAGTAATCACGAGAGATCCAAGAAAATAGAATAATATTTTTCACTGGCCGAAGAGATAGTTAACTAAAAAGTGACAAAATAAAAAAAACCCATTAAATTTTTCACTATTTCGCTAGTTGAATGACAAGAAAATTACTATAAAAAATTTACTCAAAAAAAATATTATAACCCCCAGTGCGTTACCCGATCAATCGAATAAGACGCATTAGTACTACAAGTCGTGGGTAAAATAGGCCCAAAAATAATATATATTCACGGTCAATCTATAAATGGCAAGTAACTTACCATGGACAACGCGTGTCCTCAGGGTTGGCAGTATATCAGGGAAGACGAATTCTAGCAAGAAGAAAGGAAAAGGAAAAGTAAAAGTGTTAAGAAAACGTAAAAGGAAAAGTAAAGAGAGAAGGAGGAAGAAACAGTGGTGGTCATAGGTCGACCGGTGAGATTTCTTTCGGCGAGCAGTATTTCAGTGCAGACGTTGGGGCCTATTTGTATTGTTTTCCCAGTGGGTTTTGTCGCCGTAGGCGTTATCTCGGGATCTAGTCGGTGCCCTGGGACCGATCTACCTGCTAATTCGCCAGGGGCTCGATTGCGGTTCGTTATCTACATAGGGTGGTGGAACGTATTGTCGACGGTACGATATACCGTAGACTATAGAAAATAGGTAGATATAGCGATGAAGATAGAAGTAGAAATAACCATAAGGATAACCATATATACTTATATACATATATAGACGGATGGGGGTTGGTTCGACGGTTTGGACGTGACAATATTTGTCGCGCGTTCTTCTTGGAGCCCCGCGATAGCTACAGTCTATTTGCCCTTGTAATATTGCCCAGGCGGCGCTGCGGTCTATTTGCCGAGGCTTTGTTTCCGCCAGTTTCCGTTTCCTGCGCTATCTTGCCGAACGGCAAACATGGCGGCACCTCTGATCGGCTCTCCGAATCCGCGCCTCAACCATCCACCACCCATCCGAGGAATGTGTCGCGACGTGAAAAACCCGACGCCGGAATATATACGTGATACGCTTTAAGAATTCTGACGCTTCGCTATAAAATGAATTCGTCATTATTTCTATGGATCGTTACAGACTTTCGTTTTATTTTATCGTATCTAGTTCATATATCAACGATATATCTAACTTGTTGAAGATTTAACATTCGATCGGTAAATAAATCGTTGTTAGATGCCTACTTTACCTTTCCTATGTCTTAAGGGCTGATAGCGAATTTTCGAAAAATTTCAAAATTAAATTCAAATATTTAGTCTACTTGTCAGATCTCTCATAATATTTATTTAGCTGCTTTTTATTATCGTGGCTCTTTACGTATACAGGGTTAATCAGGAGTATCGCATCAACTGAAGATGATTCTACGTTAAAAATCAAATAGATGAGACGAACTTCAATTAGTCCAATGTTTTCGAATAAACCTGTATGGAGTTGTTCATTTCTGTGGTAGAGCCAATTTCAGGTGGTACTACAGGGTTCAAATTAAATACACAGCCTCAGTTCAGTTGATGCTTTACCTCTGAGTAACCAGGGTTACTCGGTACAATCGTACCAACCGAAGTTGGCCTTTTTATAGAAAGCAGATAGACCGACTAACTTCAGGGTGTGTGATTGGACCCTATATTCTGCCTTACTCTTGTACACTGTTTATTATACCACGATTATAACTTCCATTAATTATTTTTCATAATAAATTTTATTTCGATGACCACAGCAATAGTTAAAATGCACAACAGGTAGATAGGTTGTATTTAAATATATCTATCAAAAGTAGTGCAAGCTATGTATTTAGTACCTACGTATATGTACTGCTGGTCCATAATTCTCCCTTAAACAGTGTCACGAATGCACTACCTGATTGGTAATAATAATTATCGGGCACGAGGCGCCAGTCAGTCGATTAAAATCGTAACGATTGGACTCTCCTGTGCTACTTTATAATTCCACTAAGAGGTACGTAAATAAATCCTTAACGGACCCTTAACGCCCAGCAGGTTGCCGGCTGAACTATAAACCGTGCTAATCGCTCCACGCTCCTTTATATCCGATTAAACGACGACTACGTCAATTCGAAACGCGTATTTCATCGGCAATCGCTTTGCCGATAAGCAAAGCATCAACCGAATCGGTTTTAATGCGGAATTTTTATGCGCGATCATTATTTATTGGGAACCGGATTTTTTCATTTCACCTGGATCGACTCGTGTACCAATAGTTTTATTGTGCTTTGAAAAATTTACTTTTTTTTCCCAATTAACTTGCCAAGCAAAGATTCAAGTGTGATTGCCCAATTTCACTTATATTTTTAATTTTTCGATTGTTAAAATTTATGACGGATCGAGCCCATTCTTCGATGTATATTTTCAGAATTTGTATTGAAAATTGGTATTTTTACTTTTTTTTGTTTCGTTAATGGACCCTTTAATAAGATATAGGAAATTGCCGTAGATAGATTGGTGGGATCAAATTCTTCAGGATGAATTTGGTGAACGGTGACGGGAGTAAGTAGGTGCGAGAACGTGTTACTCTTTCCAACTCGAGATAAGGGACCACCAGCCATCTTTGATTTAAGACACACTCCTCTTCTTGATTCTTCTTATTTTTTACATTTACTCCCCTGGGTACCAATACACATTAAAGACCACGTATTTTTATATGCGTATGTGCTCGGTCTTCTAATCGAAACATTTCCAGTCTCATTGGATGTCATTAGTAACGGGGATTCCGACAATCCTTCTTGTCTACGAACTGAACTTTCCAGCGTAGACTTCTTGTCAACTCATTCTCAATCTTATTCGAAGATTTGACTGTAGAGAAACGGATACAACGGGGTGACTGAGTCACAAAGAGTTATAAAATCATTAAGTTTGTTATCATTGTCCATTAACTATATTTTTACAGTAAAAAAAGGCGATCTTTGATGCTAAGAAAAATAGTTATATGGAACCAAGAAGAGTCAATTAAAATGATTCTTGGGGTAAGTTAAAAGACGTTCCAATATTCTTAACATTTTTTACTACCTACCCTTGCCATTATTATATAATGTTATCGATAGGTAATATGGCCAGGACGATTGCACTGGTGATCCATGCTATAAATGATATAAAAAAAATTTTAGATAAAAATATATTTTATTATTTTGGACGGCTATTTGCTCAATTCTGCTTGGAAACTAGATGTGAATTAAATATCATTAAATAGTACATTCCATTGTGATTTCAAATATTTTTCTGTGGAATATGGAAACATGTACTATCTATATTATAATATGAAATAAAAATGAATCGTTTGATAAGGTTTAATGAAATTTTGTATTCTGTACTGGAAGAATTCAGTAAGTAGATCATTACTGTGGTCTCTCTGTATAATCCTTCAATTTGACAATCGGGTCTCTTCTGTTTCTCATTACTGGGTGATTTTCAGTGGAAGTATAATATTTTTCTTCGTTCAAGTAAAATTCCAGATGGCTTCTATTGTCAAGAGAATGAAAGCAAAATATTAGTGAGAAATTAATATAAGCTAGTAATAATGAAAAACATAGAGAATTGAAAATTTGAGAAGCACTGTCCTATAACGTGTAAATAAATATTTTATTGCAAAATTACAAGCGTTTATTTATTGAAATATTATAAAAATTATTTGAATATTTTTAATTGTCATATTGGCAAGGATGTTATCTTATGTACATAATTTTATCGTTAGTGTGTAATAATAATAATGAAAATTCTCAGTTTTAATTATTAGTTTTATCGTTAAGCAGTTTTGTACATTTTTATTATATTATTCGTTTTATAGGAGTACTACGTACTCCTGATGAATTCGCCAAGGATTTTACCGCACTAAGTAAACAGTAACAATTCGCATACGCGTATCGTAAAAACCGAATATTTTCACGTATTCAAAAAAGAACGACGCCATGTACAAGAAAAAAGAATAAAAAAATATATCCTCAAAGAAATGTCAGACCAAAGAAACCGATCCAATGGAAAATCACGAATACCCCATGATCTCAAGAAGAACCCCATCAGCTTGATTCCCATAGGCGGAGGTTCATTACGCGAGACATCGTGGTCACGTCGGCGTGCTCTGGGGTGTTTGGGGGCGGCTCGTTCTTGCAATGGCGGATGTTCTTCGTTGCGCAACCCACGCGTCACCTCTTCCTCCTGGTCTTCGTCCTCTCGATCCTCTTCTTGAACCTCCACCATCTCCGGCATCGCCACGATCAAGAAAAGCACAACCACAACCACCACCACCACCACCACCACCACCATCAGCACCACCACCACCACCACCATCATCATCATCACCATCATCATCATCATCATCAATATCAGCGGCCGCCGCGGCACGATTTCCAAGGTGGTGGAGGTGGCTGTCACGAAGTCCTAAGAGTGAATTTTTCTTATTTGGAATCGGAGGAGACTAGGGAGGTGATCATCTCGAGCAAATGAACCAATGACGCGGCCCTGCAAGATCACAAGATCACCGGAGGCGGAGTCGGACTCCTGGCGATGGTTCACAGATGCTGTGGTGGGGGCGGTGGTCCAGCCACATAGTGGGGGGTTGACAGCGACTACTGTGCATTTCCCACGTGCCCTGGGAACCCTTGCGGCGCTGCTGTGGCCCCCGACTCGTCTCTACGGCTTCTCACTCTTTGGCTTCTCTTGACGTCTCTCCCTCGTCTCCCGAACCCACTCTCTCTCTCTCTCACACACTCACTCACTCTCTCTTTCTTTATCCTGCTACCTCTTTCTCTTTCTCTCCCTCCCCCCGCCGGATCGTCGCTATTCTGTCTCATAATGGTATTTCCTTCTCTTGTGCCTGAAGAAACTTGCCGGAGCAACGAGGATCTTGGGATCAGAGAGACGCATCTTGATAGCTTGATAGAAATGTTTAAGTGCTCCAACGATGTAAACCAATTTTTGCTCATTTCTCCTTCATATGACTTTTTCAATAATTACTATTACAGTATTACAGAACGTTATTGAGTAATGTAGGATTACAGATGTTCGGATGAACTTAAAAAATTGGCCCAAGTCTCAGTGCAATATTAATATAATTTATTCGACACTCTTAATAATGTTGTACAATCGAATGCTGGGATCTCTGTGTCTGTCACGTTATTCTGATATACTGTATATAATTTGCAGTACAGTATACACATTCGTTTTGTCCATGTTTACATTTACAGTAATTGATATTTATGGCAAATATAACTGTAGGTAAATCAAGAGTACTCTGTGAAGATGCAATAAGTACCTATTTAAGAGATCTTCATAGCTTATCAAAATATTTTATTTTTATCATTGCATTGAATTTGTGTGAAATTAACCAGTAACGATATAACTGAATTCCGATAACCGTATATACTCTTAAAATTTAACCCCTCGATTGCCAACCATACTCATGATTATTCTAATAAGAAATGTAAAAGGGGTCTCTCATCAGTTCTTAAATTCCTGATCGATACCTAAACCCCCTAAGAAGTCAAGCCAAAAGACCCCCAGTATATCCCAGAGCAAGAAGAGTCAAAGTAAAAGAGTTTAGAGAATCAAAGAGAAAGAAGCAGAAGATGAAGTAGTAAAAGAGGGAAATAAGCCCTGGTTGGCAGGACCCTTCGGTGCCGGTCCGAGTGCTACCTCCGCAGCCGGGTTCGAGTTCTCTCCCTAGCGGAATAGGCTACCGCCCCCGCGGGAGGGCAACCAACACAAGCAGAACGTGCGCGTGACGTGCTGAACAAAGACAGAGAGAACGACCGAACACAGTAAGAGTCACATAGGAAGAGTAAGCGAGGAGGAGTGAAAGAAAGAGACAATGGACACGAGATCCAAGAGGGAAGATCTCATTGCAAAGGGCTAGGGGGCGAAGAAGAGAGGCGCCGCTCGGTAAGGCGAGGCAAGAGACGTATGTATATGCAGGGACCTCGTGCACGAGGGCGGTCCTTCAAACGGTAGAAGGGATGGAAGCCACCAGAGAAAGGGAAGAGGATCCGATGCCGGGAAGGGAAGCGGACCCTAAGCGGGAGCTCAAGAAGCTGCATCGCCGAAGGATTTGTGAGTAACCTCGCTGCTATTCGCCGACCCACCAGACGAGGACCGCATCACCGGATAAAAAAGCGCTACTACTACTACTAGTACGACTACTACTTATACTACTACTAGTAGTACTACTACTACTTCCTCTTCTTCATCATCATCATCATCATCATCATCATCCACTTCGTACTCTTCTTCTTCTTCGTCTTCCTCCAGACTACCACTACCAGAGTACCATATCGTACAGACCTCGAGTTCGGTAGGGAGGTCCCGGTCCTCCAACCAGAAGAAACCTTTGCGTTACTACGACCTACCGTCTTCCGTCTACTATTCGGGCTACCAAGTTTCCACCGCACCGACCCGGCAGCCGCAGTTCAGTCGACGCCGCGCTCCCAAACGGTCCAGACCTGGTACACACCTGACAGCATCCAATACGTGATTCGTTATCGTAGACGTTTAACTGTGACTACGAATTAGATTCTGGACGTGATTCATCCTCGATAGCGACTACGACTCCGATACGCGCCATCGGCCACTGCGACCTGCGTCCACAAGCTCAACGGGATCATTCGACGTTGGACAACCTCAGACTCGTTTTAACTGCGCGTCACGTAATCAACGTAAGTGCCATTGACTTTATGGAATCTTCTGATTTATGTCGCGACGAGAGACACGAGATGCATCCTGACGATGGACCCAGTTTGGATGGCTTATGTGTTATATCGGTACTTTATACCTTCTACGGACACTCTGGCTCCTTCGCATAACCGGGGTTCCTGTTTTGTATGCTACTGACTTTTATGGGTTCGTTCACAGTGCGCGAACTCGTGGCTGCTTGGTATTTTTACGTTCGCCGTATGGTCTTACCTTGACGCTTAATTCGTTACTCGTCAAGTTCAAGGATCCTATGGTCAAATTTATTAATCACTTCGCATTATCATTATACGCGCTGCATACGTCGAATCGATCGAGCGGAATTTGTTTGTTTTACTGGGGATTTAAAAAATGAGAAGCGCTCATCGTGTATGTAGGTTAACGAAAGTTATACAACCGGTTGTCGCAAACTTGAAACTATATTTATGCATCACTGCATACGTGATCCTGAAATTATCCTTCGTATTCACGATGCTTACCGTCGCTACATGCAAATCATCATATCGTAAACTCTAAATATCCGTCGGACGATCGTATACGCTATTTATATTAGTCTTGTCGATTAATTGTATCTTTCGGAGTCATGATAATTAGATTACGCAACAGATTCATTTTGGTTAACATGAGTATTCATGAATGTGAAAAAAATTTATTTAAATATGTTAATACTTAAAACATATGTGGATACCGTGAAAAACTTATCGTTCACTAGTCAGTATAATTTTCTTTAAAATTGATCGCGATAGATCGACTTTAGGCTGGATATCGATAGCAGCGACGTATCCGACCCAAGAAAAGGGATCCTCCATTTAATCGGGCAATCAAATGGAAGGGCCTTAGCGTACATTGGGCCCTTTCTCATATGTGAATATGTTCCCTCGCGAGGGAGGGTGTGGTCCCGAGTTGGGATCTCGGGAGCGACTGGCCTAAAACCGGTAGCTCGGTCTTTTAGCGTAGGGCGGTGCACGGTAGCCGATCTTTGGTTGGCTACGAGTTGCCGCCAAAGAGCTGCTCCCTTCTTATCCGGAATGACGCACGCACGGTAGCTTCTCTTTGGTTGGCTACTGGCTTCTTATCCGTCGACGGGCGAATCAACGCTGCCACTTGGTAGCCGTTCTTTGGTTGGCGCACTTCGCGGTGCATCAGCTCGACCCCTTATTTTTTTCATGGGCTTGCTTTTACTCTCTTTAGCATATTCTGATCTGATTGTTACAGCGAAACTAATTCCCACTTGTAGTGTCGGGATATTGTTCATCCGATATCCAATGACGATAACTATCATTAACAATAATGCTTTTGTAAAAAAATAATAATTTCGACTTGTTGTTTTTAGTTAACTTTTGTATTCTGTTTTTAAAGATTTTTTTGTTCAATATTGGTTGTAAAACTAGTGCAACCCTGTTTTGATAAATTTTCGGAGTCGTCAATGATCTCTATTGATTTGGAACATATAAAAATTTGTGTTAATGAATTTCGAAACTTTTTAGGTATAACATATATTCATTTAAAGAGCGAACCGTATGAGTGAATAATACAAATAGTGATGCAGATAGTTATTTTTCATTTGTTAAATTATTAAATTTCGAGAAAACTCATATTTCTTCGGTTCGTGTTTATCAGTTTCATTATTATCTACGGTGTTTCGGCCCATCAATCTTTTTTTGACTAGTTTTTAATATTCTAAATTTAGCCTAGAATCTATTCACTCATTAAGAATATGATCTCTTGAATGTCGGCGCTTGTTCACACTTGATTTTCTTATTCACACAGTGGAATACGTATAATTGCTTGGTTATATTCTCTACCATTGCACATTCATTACAACACACCTTTTATATTTGTAAACTGGTAGCTTCATTCCTTTCCTCCTGTACTAATAATCAGATAACACCGTTGTACCGTTCCATTAGTCTCATACAATTTATTGTCATTAATATCTCCCATATCAACAGTACCAGAAGTCCCTAGAATGTGCACCAACAAAATAGACACAAATAATATTCAATGTATACTAAAAATATTTAAAAAGAAATATAAAAGTACTCCCTTAATACTCGCGATCAACGTACAGGTTGCGACAAAACTGTTCCAAAAGTTACGTATTTTGTCAATTTTTCAAAAACAAGTCCGGTATCATAATCACAATGAAATTCCATGCCTCCATCCTACTCTGTCCCTGAAGGCGAATTGCTCTCAAGTGCACGTAATATTCTAAACGGTAGCCCATCGTTTGGCATTGGAGTAGAGAAACTTAAATGCATGAGAAGCGTGGGGGAAGTCGGTATCGGATGTTGTATAATGTATGTGTGTTACGAGGTGGGCTGCGTAACACAGAGGCCCAATTAGACCCCACCGCCGTTAGCCTTGCTAACCAAGAACCAACCGGACTACGCCCCGACACGCTTATTACTCATTCGGACACGCCACTTTATTCGAGCACGCTTCGCCACGGTAGCTGAGGCATACAATGGCCGCGATCGGCTTTTATTACGGCGGAGCTCGCCCGAATCCAAAGTGTCCACGCCTTCACACTTCATGCGCTCCTTTGCTTTGTCAATATAACCTAACCTAACCCCTAAACCGACCGCACCCAACGACAAGCGACTCATCGCGGATCTTCTGCTATTCTATCTCGAATCGTTTATTTGCAGAGAACTGATATTAGAGAACAGTCAAGGTCTTGCGTGATACACGGGATTGGTTTGATCCTACTACGATTAGACGTGGGGACTGACTGTAAAATTCGTAGCAATTAAGAACGTTTCTTGAATTTTCGAGGAAAAAGTTGAAGTTGAATTTTATTTTTTCAAAGTTTTACTCACGCAAAGTCACTCGTATGGTTCATGAAAATAATTTTCATTATTTGTTCAGTGTGTAACTGAATTTGACATATGAAGAAAATTAAACTCTGTATCAATTGAGATTAATTAATTTTTTTTCGACACGGTATTAAATCCCCACGGACTCTTCGGCTATTCAGATATTCCTAAAAGTCTTTCTGGAACCGTCGAATGTTTACGTTACAGTCCAACGAGAGATTTTTATTCTATATAATTTTATAAAATTCGTATATTCATTATCTATCATAAATAGCTGATTTCTCACTAATTGTAAGTCTATTCTTAGTCGCGTTCTAGAATCAAACGGGCGAATAGAATCGAGCGATTTTGTCTGCAGGTAGCGATCCGTCGTGTTCGAGACGAGGCAGTGATCTCACTCACGGAGGCTGGAGCCGAGGCGACAAGCAGTACGAGAGACACGTGGAGGAGGAGAACGAGAAGCACACACGAGTCACACACTCTCTCCCATGTGTGCGCATCGATATACGCATACTTAGACGGGCATATTCAGGAGGACTGAGACTCGGAGATTGAGAGAGCTGGCGAGGTAGTAGAGAGAGAGAGAGAGAGAGAGAGAGAGAGAGAGAGAGAGAGAGAGAGAGAGAGAGAGAGAGAGTACACATTCGAGAGAACAAGAGAGGGAGCGAGAGAGCGTTAACAAGAAAGATAGAGAGAGAAAGAGAGAACGAAGAGAGGAGAGAAAAAGAAAGAGAAAGAGAATAAGAGTGGTGGGGGGAGAGAGAGCCGACGATAGACAGAGAGTATAGTCAGCGAGGGAGCGGTGGGAATTTATAAGGATGTTCGCGATAATGCCGATGGAGACAGAGGGGCACGGCAGGGAGTTCGGCCGGCGGCAGAAGATGCGCGCCAAGTGCACCGTCGAGTTCGTCTGCAAGTATTGCCAGCGACGCTTCACGAAACCCTACAACCTCATGATCCACGAGCGCAGCCACAAGGACGATGTGACCTTCACCTGCGAGGTCTGCGGAAAGTCCTTCAAGCGGCAGGACAACCTTAAGCAGCACAGGTAACGTACCTAAGACAACTTTTTTATACCCTTCACGTTCTACGTCGTTTCCATGTAACTTCACTTCACCGCGAACGCGGCTCATTGACAGAATCAGTTTTAACATCCTCGTGCCTCTTTTTTCTCCTCTCTCGTGCTCCTCTCATTTTTCTTTTTCTTATTCTTCGATTCGCATCTATGCGCGGCTTGTCAAGATTATGAAGTGTCATTCTCCTTGGATTACGATCGTGTTTCATTCGTGACTCGATCGGGTTTTCGGGACTCCATTGTCTTTTTTACGATGAACGGTTTTTAGTTGCGTGTATTGTGCTTCTCTTTTTTTTTACCGTTTTTGACAGCTCTAAAAAGGCTTGGTTCGACAGTACGAATATCGTGGGTGGTTTCAAGTGTCTGGTGAGAGTCGAGTCCAGTTTTTACGAGTTTTTTGGTGATTTCATTTTTTTCAATTTGGATTCCTTTTTTTTATTGTAATGTCACGGTTTCAATTGCGTATATGGAAATAGTATTTTTTTTGTTCGAGTTACTGCATTTCTTCAATTATGTGTGGAGCAACTAATACGGTTTTGGTTTTTCTTTTCCGAACTTTCAAGTTTCTTATGAGGAATTTGACTGTCGTTTTCAAAAATTTGTTAAAAAAATACATATCATCTAGATACAGTATACATTTTTCACGTTTTGACATATATTCCTGACTGCCTTGATACGAAATTTTTTTTCATGGAAAATAGCGGCGTGCGTTTACTCCGAGAACCGGTTGGTTGGGCGTACCCATTACTTTTTGCGGTTCTTTAAATTGAGTTTACATTTGAAAAATGACGTAACTTACCTAGCCAACCGCGGAAAAAACTAACTTTCCAAGATTTAACAAATTTTTCAATTTCTCATCAACCACAAGACTCATCGATACGCACGGACACGGAGACGTTTTTATAAGAGAAGAATGCTGAATAATCAAAACCTATGATCAAAGCAAAGCAGCGTTTATGAATGACCATAAAAATAAAAGTCGCGTTACAAGTTCAAATGTCGCCTACTCGACTATCCAGTATCCATACTGGTTTTTCCCACTTAGAAATCATCATGACGAATGTCCTTCGATTTTCAACTAACCATTAAACACATTTTCATATGAAAATCATCGCGTTTCTGTCAATGCGACGTAAGGTCTCTTATAACGTGGATGTTTACCTGGTTTTTCAATGTAGGTGAAAAATCACTGAAAAAAAAACAGTGAAGAGAAAAAAGCCAATTATAAGTGACCAAGATGGAAAGACTTTGGAACAAAGTGTGGGTGTGTACGTGTGTATGACGTATACGCAACATGAAAACCGTCAAGTCTATAGTATATAAGGATGCACTTTTGTACATATAGAAATATACAGATTGGATGCGTGGGCGTGGAAACATCCTCTCGCCTACAGAAATTACCAACGCGGTAATGTGTCCTTAAAGGCGCGTTTCTACATGACGGGAGGCTTGAAATTCCACGTGCACGTATGCGCAACGCTCTAACGCGATGCACTTGCACGAAGATTGCACAATATTAATGACCTTTTTAATGGAATATAACGGCCTCTTCTTCGGAATGATTATTTAGCATGGAGACCCAATAACACAGAATATACTCTCGGCTCTCGAGAACGAATTCTTATTATTTTTTTCGATGTTCGCGTTGCGCACGTAAATTTAAATTGATTTCACGTATCGACGCAGCATCGGCGTGAAATGGAAATACGCTGGTTAAGTTGAAATAAAAGATAATTAAAAATATTATTCATCTGTCAAATCTATCGTACACGTATCATTCGCGAATAGTGAAAAAAAATATAATTTCATTTCGAGAACACGTAATAAGACTGACATGTGGCCATTGTATCTTTAATAGCTGATATGACGTGTACACGCGGGAAATTTGAAAATTGATGTCCTATTTATACCTTATTGTACAATTTTTATAGATACTTTTATGAGGTATAACTGGACTTTTTTATTGGTCCAATAAACGTAACATTTGAATTCATTGAACGAGGAAAAATATCTGAAGTTATCGAGAGCACTGTAATAAGGTAGAATTCTGGGACTGAAGTGGGCCTAATGCCCAAAAACGGACGATGGATGAGTTGTGTGTAACAGCGGTGGTCTTGTTCTGTTCTGTTGTAGATGTGGGTGGCGGTGAGCGGGAGCTCCGAACCTCCTGCCTTCCCAAAACCCCATACGCCTTTATCCCGAACCCCCCACCATACGACCCATCATAATGAAAAAAAAAAATTCCCAAAAACCGCTGCCTCCGCGATCCCGACTGAAAGAGGGAAAGGAAAAAAAAGAAAAGAAAATAGAAAAGAGTGAAAGACCGCCGCGCTACCCAGCATGCCCTTCATCTACTATTTCCATTTCGAGAACATCATCTCCTACTTCGTAGTTCTCACTTGAACTTCACCTGAAACTTTCTTATTTCCACTTCGGTGTAACTTTGCATACTAACCAAGTGACATCGGTCGATCTGTGACTCTCTGTCTCTCTCTCTCTTTATCTCTAACTTTACTTACTTTTGTCTTATCTTACCGATCAATGACTTTTGATCGATTACCCGAAGTCTCTTCGAGCAAACGCAAGCTAGCCTCCTCACCTTCCGAATTCAACGATCTCTGTTCCAGGAGCATACACTCTGTTCCCTACAAGGGCTCCAACGGCTACTCAAACGGCTATTCAAATGGTTACTCTAGGTACTAGAAGCCATTCGCCGGATCCACCCCCCCCCCCTCACCCCATCCCTATTACTATCTCCAGAGCATCCCTTATTCGCAAATTAAAGTAAAGCTTAGTTTACGTAGATCCACTTGAAAGTACCTAACATTGTATCCAACATTTTTACCAGCGCTAGCCCTGCTAAAGGGTGCTTGCTAGTCCAGCAGTCCCAATTCCCATAGAAATACCTATACGCGATATCATCCAAACACCCACTTCTCGTACCCCATGACCGATTCATCTACGGTTCGTCTCTGCCGCCTGCCTGTTTTGACACCTACGACGATGTTCCCACGGAAGGACGTACCGATACCGTTGACCTGGTACCAGCATCAACTTCCGGCTAGCCTTGAAACTACCAGGCGGATGGAATCCGTCAGGAAGGCCTGCACCCGTTCATCAGTAAATTCAAGAAAAACGATCTCGATCGTCTTTCGAGATTCTTTGTCAACCATTGGCCACAGTTTATCACATCAGATTTAATGGGAGTCACTGGTACTCGTCATCGTGAGATCGGCAGGGAACCGGCAACAGATCGCTTGGGATTAACTGACGGAACACCAGGATTTCCATCAGCGAATCACTAGGAAGTCTCGGATTTACATGAACAATCAGACCGGAGCTCGGTGGTGTGGAAATTGCCAGGATTTACATACGTCCATGATCAGGATTGTCTGACGCTTGAAGTCTCAAGGATTCGTCTTGGTGCTGGAGCGATACTTGAAGTTCATCATCGGTAACACTGATCTCAGGAGGTTTCAACTTGGAAGACCTAACAAGTTCATATTCAAGCAATTGAAGGTTAGGTCCGGTCTTGGTATACCCAACAGCAAGATTCTGCATCGGTAATCGATAGCGGAGCAGTTAAGCGAAAGGATTTACATCTACCAGAGGAACAGGACTCCTCGAGGCTGATGTCCTAAATTGGACTACATAATAACGGACCGTTCACTCTGCAAGGATGCTACTGAAGTATACTAAGCTTGAGCTACCGTCGACCACGCCCAAGCCCCGGGCGACATCAGGAACCTGGACTCACCATCTGTCGACTACCGCTCCGAAGAACTCGAGGAATTCGAAGACGTTGGAGATGCTGAAGACACTTTGCTAAAAAGTTCACATGCACATCTCTTCATTTACTAAAGACTTCTTCGCGCACTCATTCTTTATCTGTTTCGTTAAATAGAAGAGACGCAGTATACGTCATAGATACTTTTGAGCTTTTTGAATTATTTTTTTATCTTACAAATCCAGTGTCTTTAACGAACCGAATTTTAAGTCATCGAGTGACCGAAATATTTAAGTTAATTAAATTTGTCAATGTGTCATCAGAAGGCTCTTCAAGTAGAGAAATTTAAAATAACCCTTACCGATTTAATTTTTACATGCGAATTTGAGTTGACAGCCACTAAGGTAACGAACAAAGAGTGTTATTTCTATTCAAGTGATTTCCATCGAGCTGGTGATCACAGCGATAATATCGGAGCGGAGGTCGATCAATTGGGAATGAATTAATAAGTAATTGCACGTAAGCTCGATGAAGCGTTCCGCATACAAGACGGTCTAGACGATTGCTGCATTCCATGATACCAATCGATATGTCACGTTCGAATTAGGTGTCTTTGGAGTATCGAAAAATTGAAAATAATACGGAATCCAGTAACGACTTATACGGTATTTTGAAGAAAAAAAAATGGATCCTTTATATTCGCATTAGATTTCCCTTACGTAAATGAACGACTAAATAGATTAGTGATAGATATATTTAAAGAGAGTGTCTATGAGGCAAAATTTTCTTCATTCGAATTCTTCTTCGGGAAGGACAACGAGACGTTACCGTGGCTCGATAATAAAAAAAATAATAATTTTGAAAAAATATATTTCTTCTTGCCCATTCGAAAATGCAGCTGCGGCGTCTCGAGACTTACCTCGAGACTTGCTTTTCAGCTTGCCTTGGTTTACTTTGAACTCGCCTAGGAGTTTAGAGCTGAAAAATAGAAGAACGAAAAACACTCGAAACACAGAATCGTAGAATGTTCAATAGAAGTAAATTAAAGCGATTAATTATTGTTATCGCGACGCTTACACAAGATGTATCAATAATTAATGGCGACGAATATCCGTGCTAGCAGCAAATTATAAATTACAATAAAGGCCAGGTCCTCACCGAAAATGAGACTGCAGTCGCGCTTTGTATATAGCTTATATGTAATACTGTGTTTTTAATATTATTATAAATAATACGGATTATCCTCCCGAGCATATTATTATTATTTTATAAATACTATCGGATAGACCTTAGTCATTTTAGCACGATAGGCAACCTCGATCATCGAGGCCCCCTGTTGTACCTAGTACTAGGAGTGATAATAATTTTATTAATTATTATTGTATCTATATTCTATTTTATAATCTACCGCTAGCTTTACACGAATACGACGCGCGCGTTTCTATACGGCTGTTATTTTTTGCGTAACTTTTTTTTTTCTTTGTCATCCCTTCAAAAATAGTCGAACGCCGACGCGCGCTTTTGGGGTATCGCAATGTATTGTGGGTAAACCCACTACCAGCCTACCAATAAATTCACCAAGTCGTAAAAAAAATGTATACAATGAATTTTTTTTCCTTTACTCTTTCCTGGTTCTTTTCTTTTGACAGCATTTCTTTTTGATACTGTAATCGTACTGATTGGAAGTAGCATTCTTAAGTGTATGCAAATTTGTGTTTTTGCTGTTGGTCGCATTGTCAAATTTAGGTGAATAATAATGCGATACTTATATAATATTTACTGTTGTTCAATTACTCAAATGATATATAAATATTTTGTTTATGCAGGAAGATGTAGGAGGATGTAAATATCGATATCAAAATAATTTTTGGCATTGCAAAAATTACGCACGCCATTATCGTAATTCCAAAATACTGCTTCAGCGCTATTTTTACAATAGGCATTTTAATTTAATAATTATGTATTTGTTTACTGATTCATGAACAAGCTTTATATCAGGTATCATGATTTTTTCTATATCAGAATTTTATTAAAAAAAAAAAAAAAGGTAATACATTAAAAATGCAAATATAAAGTATATTACGTATAAAGCAGTGTGATAATCCTGCCTGAAAATTCAGGCTTTACAAGCTGATCCACATCTCATACTAATTTGTTGTTGCGTTCGTTTACGAGGGAGTAGACATTTTTAATTTTCAGAAACGAAAGACGTCAATCCAAAAACACGTTAGTTCTCCGATCGGTTAATTACCAGGATGTAATTAACGTATCGTTATGAAAAGCCGAGTGTGGGCGTGTTGAAAGTAAAAGTTAAAAAGAAGAAGATCGAGCGAAAGAAAAAGAACAAAAAACGAATAAAAGAAGAAACAAGAGACGCGTGCTTATCCTATTCATCGGCTCTCACCACCTCGGGCGAAATTCGTGAGCCACCTAGAAACAAGAATCCTTATATATTTTTTTTCGGTCAAACTTGCATTGTTACATAGTTGAATTATTTCTGGAATTACAGTTTTTTATTAGAATTTTTTTTACAAAATTATAAATGCTGACTATCTAACGCTTAATTGGACTGTCTATATGTTTTTATATATTATGAGGTTTAAGTGAAACATAAATGCCTGGAAAATTGCAAAGCTGGTGAACGAGTATCCGTTAGATGTTTTTAGAGTGTTTGCGTGCACGGAATAGGGGGCAGAAGCTTCTCGTGGTTTCCCATAATATAGGATTATTTATCCCATGCAGACTCTCTCCTCCCCGGGCGGAAAGTGAACTTCTGCCGCACTTCTGTGTTGACGATACATGTGCCTTCATTCAGATTGGGATCATTTTCGGGTTAAAGGGCATTGAAAAATTCTGGTGATTGCTGCTAATGGTTTTACGTGACTTTCTATACGGAAATGGAAAGTTTTGTACATATGCACATGCGTACGGTGCATCTTAATGATGACGATTCAATGATTTGATTCGGTAGCAGTCATGAAATTATGAAATATTTTGATCAAACATAATCGTGTGTAACCATATAATTAATGACGAAATAAACATAATTGATTTACTAATCGACAAAATTTTGAATTTTATATATTTTTTACGATTGTGTTTAAATTTAATATTTTTAATTTGTTATATAGGACGATGTAGGTTTATTTAAATAAAATTTTTTTATAATCGCTGACTAATCAATAAAAAATATTCGCATCATCCTAATAACTATTATCGATCACATATGTACACAACTGTGAGCTGAACACGAGAATAATAATTAGTATAGATGATAAAAATAACTATATCAATGCTAATGATAATAACGATAGTATTCTCTGGCGGAAAATTCAAATAACTTCGTTCCTACGTTAGGAGCTAGTTAGATTATTTTTAACCTCGATTTTTCTTATCGCCATAATTACAGTGTACCTCACACCGAGGTAATATAATATACATGACATACAAGTATTTATTTAACAATAAATTTAGCCTCAGTAATTTAAACAAATTGCACGACTGCCGGAAGATCTTCATATATAATATTTAATTATTTCCATAAAGGCACAACCGCAAGGAACAACAGAGACATTAAACCGCAAAGAAAAAACTGCAGTCAAAAATATAGAAATTTTTCTATATCGAGTTCAAAGACGTGAATCTAGAAAAAAAAAAGTCACAATAAAAAAATCCTTTGTCGAGCATCCGTGATAAAAATGGGTAAATATAATAACAAGAAAAAAAGGAAGGAGAAAGTTGTTTCAAAGGGGCAATAATATCGTCTTGTAAGAATTCGATATCGAATAGTAATCGTTCGTGTAGGCGTTTGTAGGATGGTAGAAGCTGCGAGAAGGCGAAGTGAAGACGCAGTAGGTACCAACCTAAAGGTTACTACCGCAGCATCATCGCCACGTCAAACTAGCAGGGAGATTAGTCCCCTTGGGCGAACACGAGGTGTGTTTTGCTCGACTGGTCTCTCAGGCACAGTTCACGATGTAGTAACTGCCATACGGCCGGAGCTAAGCGGTATATTAAATGATCCAGTCTTCGGCCTAGGAGGCGTAGGATCGCGAGACGCTCTAGGATCTACGATCTGTGGGAGCGCCTTTCACCTAATTGTTGGCACAATATGTGAAGACGGAACCTCCGCGGTTCCCATCGACTTCTGGGTTCTCGATTCTCGATTCTGGGCTTTCTGAGCTCGAGATCGGACTTACCAGTATGTTTCACTTGGAATTGCTACCAGTTCTCCATTTACAAGCTGACCTAATATTCCGTACTATTACCACATTACTTCGTGCTCTCTGTATGCTTTAAATTACAGGTTATTGTCTTCCTGCCCCCTCTTAAAATTAGGTTAGGTTAGATCCTTGGTAACCGACCCCGTTAACAAGATTCCTTTATAACGTAAAACAGACGTAAAAGAGACGACCCTTCTATTGGTAAAAACAATCGTATTTTATTAATGTATACATGCAACGATACGTATCCTACAGTTCGTATACAGGGTGTTTCAATTCGAGTATCGAATGAACTTGTAGGATTATATATGAGGATGAGGTATCTCGTTCTTTCTATAACTATATCTATATGGCAATCATCAATCATATACTATCCTGTCTTGAACGTATACCCAGAATTTTTATCAAGAGCTCTTTACACTGACGTATACTGCGTGATAGTAGACAATTTTATTTTACTTCTATCATTTCAAGGATCAGTAACTCACCGAGTATTTTAGTATCAGTAGTCGTTCCGACAACCTCAAAGTATCTACACGCCTAATACGTAATGCCTAACCTACTGGTTACAGTGGAAATGACCAAAAATATATTCCCACCAGTAACACTCCGGTACACCAATTAACCGGAACCTATAATTTGTACAGTTGAAAGATGAAGTTCTAAAAACGTTATTACCCGGTCCAGATTATTCACACTGGAGTTAATCTCGATCGAAACTTACGGAGGTATACTATTTACGTGTAGACGTATATATAATAGGTATATACAGTAGGCAGAAAGTTATCCGTCCGAACGTACCCATAGCCAAGCGAGCTAAAGCCGTAATTTACATATTACAATCTACGAAAATAGCTGCCGTATCCACCGTAACTGGTAGAAGCGTCCAGCATCCCACAAAAACTCGTCGAGGCTCTTCCTCCCGGGCGATTTGCTCTCCGATCTATAAATTACAAGGCAAGACCGCCTCCGCCGTGAGTCACCCTGGCTCTCTGGCTTCGATAATAACGATTATTTACGCCGTTCCGCGATCGACGTTGACATTTAATGCTCGTCCGATTCTGCCGAGGACTTATCTAGCCACGAAGGTAGGTACGCGGCATGCGGCATATACGACGTATGTTAGGTTAGGTAAGTCCCTGGCCCACTACCGGCAATCACCTTGCACGATCATTTCCACAGGAGTAGCGCATCTTGGGATCCATGTCGATTCCTACCTTCCGGTTTCTATGCTAACGACCATCGCGTGCTCGCGTGAGACTAATGGTATACGTGCTAGTCGCGAGAATGAAATATCGTTTCGGAAGCTCCGGAGATCCTACTTCCTTCTTCTCCCCTTTAGGACTTCCGTTAATCGATTATAACATTGCTATTGGGTTTATTGGCTCTTGGTAGGGGTTTACTTTGGTTGGATCTGGAAGGGACGTTACAAGGATGTATTATTGTAGCGTGTGTGACGAGGAAGAGAAACAAGACGAATATATTTTGTTTTTTGATATGGTTTTCTTAACAGAATAATTTTTAACTTTTATTCTATGTTCGGGCATCTTCAATGGGTTTATTCGATAGTTGTATATGTATATATAAATATAGAGGGTTGTTCGGAACTATTGCATTAACCCAAGATAGTTTCGTCATAGGAATTGATAGGTATCATATATGCCTGCTAATTGCAGGTGGTGCAGTAGTTCTGAATGACCATGAACCGAATTTCGACATAAAATAGTTCCGTCCGAAAAACGTGAGAAATTCTTTCGAAACTCGATAACATAAAATCTACCTCACCACGGAGGTTGTCTTTTGATTGATCCAAAATGTTCGTTGCGGCCCATATCGAATTGTCGTTAGATGGACATGGGCCATATCAGTTACCAATGATTGGGCCTTTTTTACGTAGCAGTTCTGATTGGGCCATTTTGGTCGGTAAGGCCTCGACGGGTTGCGGTATGGAAAGGTGATTGGAGCGGATGAAGTTCGACGAAATGTCACACGGACGGCAGATAGCTTATCTGTAAGTGACGATGGTGGAGGCGACGGTGGAGGTGAGCACAGGCCTATCTTACCCGTGAGATCTGGGCTCGTCATCGGGGAATGTGGGAGTGTTGCCAGGAGTATCGCAGTCGTAAGTCCCGGCAGGACGGCTAGGTGTCAAAGGGGCGTCGACGACCACCAGGTGTCCCCTGCCTTGTCGTAGCTTGTCGCAGGTTGTCGCTGCGTGTCACTCGGTGTCACAGCACTCGTCGTAGTCATCCTCCTCGTCATCGTCGGCAGTCGACACGAAGAGGTACGGCCCGCTTCCAGACTCCTTTTCCTTCTGCGTTCGACGACGTAGATCGCTTGGGTGGAAAGGTCGGAGAACCTACAAGAGAAAAGGATTTCGTTCGCCTCGATCAATCCCCGTCGATCCTTTCCACGGAAATGACAATGCCTCGAAGAATTCTTTCTGGTTTTGTATACGTCGTTGCGAGCTTTAAAATGTCAGACGGGAGTAGAGACTTTTTTTTATCACCAATTCCATTCGCTGTACGGCACATCGGGTGACGTAGTAAAAACATATCATTACAAGAAATTTTCTTTTATTACCAAATAAATTTTACTAAATGAAATTAAATTGCTTGTTCGTAAACAGAATATCAGACGTAATTATTTCTTTCAAGACGAACAATGCTGGGACCAGACGGAAAAGTGCTTTTATAGCAAAACATAAACTGGGTTCACTGAGTGAGGAACGAAATTAAAATTTGGTTAAAATGCAGGTATTAAGCTTTTCTGAGCGCAGTTTGAATTTTCAGGAGGAAAATAAATATGACTCAGATATTTCGGAGTAGGCCTCGTCAAGGGGGAGTTTCTTATGGGGTTCCGTGGTGAGTCTCCCGCAGGGGTACCAACCGCGTCCCATTATCCCATGCTAATTCCTGGCTACGGCTGTCATTGCCTCGAGGCGAGGACTGACAAGTAACACCTCACGGCTCGTGTTCGCTTCTCCTGGTTGTAGGAGTGTCTCCTCCAGCTGCTTTTCCGTTCTTCCTCTCCAGCATCAGTTTGGTGAACCACCTCCATACCATGCAGCATTGGGCATACAGCATCTAGCCTGCTGCATTCAGCCTCCGACAGTCAGCATCAGGCACCATCAGGCACCATCAGCATCTCCAGCAGTTTTAGCCTTTCGTCCTTTCCAACCGACCGAAAATCAACTCGTCATGCTCGCTTCATTTTCTCCCGACATAAAACAGTCATTTGTTACGTCGTGTCAAGCCGCGCGTCGCGGGGTGTCCTTCGACGAATGGCATCGATTGGCGATTCATCCGATGAATGCCGATAATAAACGTCCCCTGCCGTTTATTCCCGAGTCTCGAAACTGCCCTTTACGAATGATCCTTATGGACAACTTATGGTAACGCGATGCACCTCCTCTTGTATCTTCCGACCGTATACTTCGATATGTTGTCTTCTTTTTTCAGGTATTGGAATTTCTTTCTCGATGACCTGTTCGCTACTGAATATGACTGATGAGGGTTTGCCTAAACCCACGATAGCTGATAGGACGGTACTCTTTTGGGAATTTTGAAAATTTTCATTGGACCTGAGACCATAATTTTTGCACGATTCGAGATTATCAGTGGTATCAGGGTATATTTGATTTTGAAACTAAGGTTTTAAGAGTTGCTTAATTTTCTTAACTTTGGCCCTGGTCACTTCTCATTTTTCAAAATATTTTTCTGAACTGTCTTCAACCGTTTAGCGTTTAGGAATTTATAAAGGATCTTTTGAAGGATATTTTTCTTTAAGACAGTCATGAGGATTGAGTATCTTTTTTTTTTGAAGAAAACCATCTTTTCTAAACCTGTTAGGCTACTGAAAGTGGTTGATGAGGGTTTAACGACTTTTAGTCAGAATTGTCGATCTGCCTCGAAACGAGAGTAATCCGAATTTAGAATTTCAGACTTTTTATTTTTCGTCAATTCCACGAATCGTTATCGTATAATCGTTAGTCCGCCATAATAACAGAACGAATGCGATTAACAAGAACGATTTTATGTGTTTCCTCACATTAGTATATACGTTCAAAAGGCAGCTGTTTTTTTTTTCGAATAATCTTCTTTCCCTAAAACGGTCGTAACGATCAAAAGTTTCCTTAAGAAACTAAACTTATAGAACCCTGCTCTGCTACTGAATATGACTGACGAGGGTTTAACGAGTTTCGATGATGATCGTTTAGGAAAGAAAAAATAAAGCGCGGGCTCCGCTTTGAATTTTAGTCTCTTAGCTGACTCGAGCTCCAACTCAATATTTCCTATAGAGAATTTTACGAGGTGTCGGAATGAAATAAGTATACCAAGTACAGGAGCCTCACGAAAGGTCAAGAGCTTATTAGTAGTATAAGGTACATCAACGAGTCTCCGTGAGTAGCGACAAGAGCCAAGAGAGCCAATAAAATAACATGATATATTTATTACTATTAATAGTTCCCAGTGCTATTCTATTAATTTTAAATATGGATTCACCCCTTGGCTATAAAACATAAAATATACTTTACGAATACCGTATTATTAGCTTCCCGGAAAAGAATCCAAAAATTTCCTAATTATTAATTTTTATCTATTATCTCATTAATTTCCTCGAATATTCAACTTTCTTCTTTGAATCGTCCCAAAGCCCAATCTGTAATTTTTAAATATTCATAATCTTTTAAAAACATATCTATCGCGTGTACCAAATGTGTTCGTGGTGAATTAAAAGGAACATTATAATTTTTTAAAAAATTGAAAAATTTTTTAATAATTTCGCTCTATTCCCTTTATGTATACCCTCGTAGGTCAAACTACCTATTATATTTCATTGGATACTCAAAAACAGATCCATATCCCGTCTTAAGGATCCAATGAATATTGTGACATTTATTGATCCCGAAATATGGATCCTTTCTAAACGATACAAAGGGAATATTCGCTAAGGAGTATTTCACGTGGTACTCGGAACAGATCGGTGTCGCGGCGGTCTGAGCGTCGTTGCTTCGTGGACGCTCGTTATGCCGCGGCGCTGCCTCGTAAATAACTGCCTTATATTCTCTCCTCCCTTTCTCGCATAGCCTTTTCTCTTCTTCCTCCTCTTTATCGTCATCTTCCTCCTTCTGCTTCTCTCCTTTCACATGGTGCCTTATTCCGTTGCCCCCTCGTCTCGTCCTTCCGCGCGTTATTTTTCTTCTTTTCCGTGCCTCGGGGTTCCTCCTTTGCAGTAACAACCCTTCGTCGTTCAAGTAACGCAACCCACGTTGCGTCATTCAAGCGTACGAGTTCGATGGGACGGAAATAAGAAGAGAAAAAATTTTGAAAATTACATTTGCAAAAGTCAGTCTGCTTCCTATTCTTGACTCGACTCATTCGTATCGAAGGACTTTTTAAAGAGGAGGATATCCGGGATCGTGGCTTCAGCGAGTTTAAATCTCGGTTATTCCCTAGCGGACATCTAGTTGAGATCATGCCAGAAGATCGGCCATTTTACATTTTCGAATTCATGGTCGAGTAACCGCGGCACGAGAAATACAAAAAAAAATAAGCACGAAAGTACATACGTACATTGTATATTACGTTTATTGAAATATTCATGATGACTGTCCTATCTTCTCTGTCTGTCCTTCGGGATTCAATTATTTCTAGTTTCAAGGTAAAAATCTACAGCTCTACGTTTTTCTGTAATGTCCTTAAAAACTTTGGCCCCACTAAAAAAAAGGTCATTAACTTATATAATACATTTGAGCCATTTTTTTTGTATTTTTCCAATTCTTTTTTTTATCAAACTTCACACTCGCAATAAAGATAATTGCCAGTGAAATAATTTTCAATGTGTACGATTAGTTTTCACCGTCTACTTCGCGTGAGACTGAGCTAATTTGAACGCTACTACAAGAGTGACCACATGATGGCGATACGAAATGACGCAGACCAGATCAGACCAGGGACTGCTTTGTTAACCAAAGTACTCGAAACAGAATGTGTTAGTATGCAGGGCCCCGCGCTACACACAGACTGAACCAAATTTATGTGGCACCGGGAGCCGAGGGTGTGCATTTGAATCCCAATCCCAATCCTGGATGGGATGCATTCGTTTAAAGCGCCTGGGATGCACCTTGGTCCCACGAGATTCCAGCAAAAAACCACATTTCTTAGTCTCACACGAACCTCAGCTTATTAATAATCCCATAAGTGCATAAATTAAAGTATGGCAAAGGGTAAGCCCGAATAAAAATATAATTAAATTCAATCAATGAATTGTATATCATTATACAAATTATTTAAACAATCAAAGAGACATGTATAATTAATTTCTTGATTTGTCCCCTATAAAGGATTCTATATCAAAAGACCTAGCGGTACCGACGACCACCCTATCATTTCCTTTGGACAAAAACAACGGATCCATTTAAACGTAAGAGGATATTAAGAGGATCCTTTTTATGGGTAGACACGGTACAACGTCATCATTTCGAAGAGGTTCTCGAAGAGGTATTACCCCATAAAGAAACCATTGCGCTTAGTGTAGTCGCCTGACAGATAGTACCTTTTTAATCACCTTCCATCGAGGGATACACTTGTCACCGTGAATCCCATTCGACTACAAGCCTAAGACAGTAGGTATAGTAGGCAAGCTCGTGGTTAAGATACGAACTCACGTGAAAGCTTTTCTTTTTACGAAGTTGGTATTCGGCCATATTCATAGACCCATACGACCTGTACTCGTGGGCGAGTAAACGAGGATGCGTTTCGTTTAAGAGAAATATTCGAAGGGAAGAATATATCAGTGGAAAAAAAAAATGTCCCTACCAGCCATAAAGGAAAGTATAAAGGATAAATAAATAAAATAATAGAAAGCATAGGTATATTTACTTCCCATAGAAATTTATTGTGTTTCCTTACTACTGGCTATGGGTGTGTAACTTGTGTTTGCTTTTCACGTTCCCAGTAATGAGGGCAGGAATCACCATAAACATAAGTTCAATCCAGTCTTCTTACGGTGTCCCGTAACCCGATCGTTATAACGAACTAGTGAATATACGCACCCTGTACACCGACTAATTACGAACAGACTCGTCGAGTTTGCCGGTTTATATTTTACTGGATATTGCTGCACGATTTACCTATGTGGTTTCTTTAATTTTTATTTTTTATTTTATTCTCATCTGGCTTCGTCTGGTCAGTGTGTCACGCAGGCAGCCATGACAGTGAGCACAAGCTGAATAGAAGAAAATGCAGGTCGTATTTCAATCAGTTTATCTACTTGCCGACGCGTGTGGTCGGGCCCTGTCGCAGGACGCAGGACGCAAGACGCAGGATGCTGGACGCAGAGCTCAGGACGGGCCGTAAAACAATTCGCGGCTTTCCTGCCGGCGGCGATAACGATAATACAAGAACGATAAATCCACTTTATTGCATAAGGTATGGAGAAACTTTGCAAAATTTTAATGTCATCGAATTTTATTGAATTTTTTTAAATCTTAGTGTACGTTCTTTGTATTAAACTATAATTCACACTAGCCAATATAAATTTTTGAAAATTAGGATTTTTGATACTTCCTTGATACGCAAATAAAAGTGTTTGGATAAAAACTGTTATTGAAAAAAATATATATGTATATACCTTGCCATATTACTACTGAAATGTCTTTATGGGGTATGTGAAAATTTTTTTCTTCACTATAAAATTCGTAATGATCAGACATGTCCAAAAATCGATCGATAATACCTTATAGAAATTACACCGATAATCGTATGCGTATGTATCACTACTGTAGGAAGCGTCGAAAAGCGAAAGATTTTAAACGCCCGAGATAACACTAAGGAGGCTCCATAGAGCGCGACGTCAGCGATCCATAATTTACCGTCCGCGACGCATGCGCAGCAGTTTACTTCTAATTTATGTGTTTTTAAAGACAAGCTTCGCTCGTCCGGATTCAATTTTCGAGCGAGAATCCCGACAACGAGTCCTTCGGGCGCATTTACAACCGACTACCACCACTGCCGTACGTAGCTTAACTGCCATAATCCACTGTCGCGATTGCCATTGCTATTGCCATTTCCATCGGTATTGCTGTAGCCGATACTTCTTCTCGTATTCTATTACGAATAAAAACACCGTAGAATCCCACTGCTGCAGTTTCTGCAGTTGCAGCTGCATTTGCATCTGGCCACTCGACCAATGGACTTTCCGATGCGCCGTGCAATTCCCAGCGATAGAGAAAACCAGTTTTCAATGGACGAATACGAGTAATCGCGAGGAAGCTGTGCACACTGCCATTACTTTTTCCTTTACGACGCCAGTCGTCGGCGTCGCTCGCACGTCGCGAGCAAAGTGCAGTCGGAGAGAGACAAACGAAAAAATTCACATATGAAAACAATTGATACTCGTGCTCGTACATACGTGTGCTTACGTACCGAAGCGCATAATAATAAACGTAAATGGGGATCGTGCCGACATTGTCCCCTGGGGTAATTTTCAATATCGTTTTTTTTTATTTTTACTCCCTGACATTTATGAGGCGACTTACCAAAGCAGAATCGTACTTCAGGACGTGAAGCTCTGAAATCATCTTGAAAGCAGGGTACTGTCGTAATTTTCTGTTATTTAGTAGCCGTGTTGGTACTTCGAAGAGGATGAGAATATCCGGCGGCTTTGTTTTCAGTAAAGTAGCAGCTATGGGTTGATTAAATGAAATTGCTTCTTAAAAGCAATTTCTTTCACAGTTTTGTATGACAATTGCGTATTACTTTTATTTTCTAAACTGTTATAAGTTCGATTTTGATTTACTAAAAGTTTGATGAATAATACGTCAGCCGAAGAAATATACGAAGAGTCTTGAATGTTTCAGAAGTACGATATTCAGAAGCTTATAATAGTGGCCAATAGCGACAAAGGCGTACGGTTATAAAGGTATCTCGATCAGAAGCATAAATCATAAAAATATTCTTACGGAGGCGGTAATGCATAGCGGAAACTCGAAGAGCCCAGTCGAACTGCTTTAAATAGACATAAATTACAGGAGGAACATTACCATAGCACAACCGGCCGCGAACAACATCCGAGACACCTGGCGCATTCTGGCGGCGCCCGTCAAAACAACACGTGTCCGACGCGGAATTAATTCGCCGTATTTCAATGGAAACGGTACTTAATATATTACTAGAGTAACCCAGAGCCACCCGTACCTCACAAAGAGTCGCAATGTATAACAATGAAAATTGTGTAACATACGAAAAAGCATAGAAAATGCATATCTCCCTATATAAAGGAAAATTAGGAGCAGTCAAAATCGTTTAAAGTTGAAAAGAGTTTCTGGTCGACCCCGGTCGGTAATTTGACGGAGCAAGGGGTGCCTTTTTTCCTTTGGTTAAACGAAGTCAGGCAGCACGCGTTCCAATTACGTTAAAAATGTCGGTCGTTGATGGCGCGAGCTGGGCACGTCTATTAAAAGTTAATTTTCTTAATACCGCGGCAATATTCGTTGCCCGTTGCAGGCTAATTAAGGCCCAAGGAAACGGTGGGCCTGCCACCAAGAATTTTCTGTCGGTTAAACGGGGGTCTCGAAGGGGCGGTAAGAGGGAGAAGGACCCTAGCTTAAGCGGTATTTAATAACGTAACAATTATATGGTAGGCACTGGCTGCTAAGGGTTCTCGGCTTTCAGGCAATTGGGAAAACTCCGACATAAAGAATCTGGGCCGCGGGGCCCAATTTCGGGAATCGCAGGCTCTTGACGCGTAGATATAATTGGTCCCAGGGCCTGATATTCCACCTACTACGAGGGGTACCAATATTTCTGGGATCGCCACCATCATCCACCACGAACCCCATGAACCCCATGAGATCCGCCATTCTTCCAGGTCCCGTCGTAAACGCGTTCTGGTCCAGGTCCTCGTTCCTCACGAAATTTGGTCCAACTTCCAGCAAACAGTTTACAACGCGGAGCAACGCAACACAATATAACTCCTAACAACCGGGGCCCGACTTTCGAGTAGCCAATTAAAAGTAGGAACGTCCAATTACTTGGGGGTTACGACTCCCCGAAAAGTTCCCGGCTTTCTGTGCCGCAATAAGGCCCTTTATGCCTCCCTCGTGGAAGACGCGCGTTCACCATTCTCGTGAGTTGACCTCTAGACCTCCTAAGGTCTAGTTTCCCAGAATAAGGTCCTCGATGTTTTTGACAAAAAGAAAATTCTTGTTTACCGATGGTTATTACGCGTGGCCTGTAGCCGCTGCCACGCGGCTACCTTAAGACCCACGTCGTATACGGGAACTTCTACGGCGATTCCTATTCGTTACCTTTTGGGGCCCATCGCTTACGGCCCTGGTTTTACTGTGTTATTGGTCTAGGCACTATGGGAAGGTAAACTATGGTTAAAGCGATTGTTGCGCGTACCTACTTTTTAGAGATCTGCTCCCGTCGGGTCGTAAACACAGGGCGCCGGTTATGACCAGTGGGTCATTTTCAAGATCGGTCCATCACAGAAGCTGGGCCCTATATATTTCACCACTACAAATACACTCTTGACATCTTCTCTTTTGTCCGTCCTCTTCAATTTTTTACCTTTCTGTCAATTTTTCAGTCTGAAACTACCAGTCACCATATTACTGAATTATAATGTTATACCTGTATTGTATTTTTAAGAAATTCGAATTTTTCTGTCTGTGTATATTATATAAATATAATAGTGAAATTAATGGTTTTTTAATTATTATTTACATGTCTGAAT
The DNA here is from genome assembly GCA_030142655.1 of Trachelus tabidus. NCBI lineage: Eukaryota > Metazoa > Arthropoda > Insecta > Hymenoptera > Cephidae > Trachelus > Trachelus tabidus. The sequence goes on from JARQTI010000706.1 coordinate 125,122, forward strand.
CCCCAAATACCGTTTTATATGCATATACGCGCAATTATAAAAATTTCATTAAACCTACAAAAACCTCTCGTATATTCGTTTTTCAGTTAATTGACTTTTATGAATCTTTTAACAATTTTTTTTCTTCTTATGCTTCTCGTAAAACTATTCAATATATTTCTTATATCGTAATGGACCCAGGTAGGTCATAATAAATAATATTTTTTTGCGTGTCAGTTAGAAGTTAAATATGTACTACGGTATATTAGAAGGAGGAACGGCTTGTTGTGATTCAGTTGTTTTATACGAATTTACACAAAGAATTATGTTGTTCCTGTTGATTCAACATTTTCGAAGTGCATACTGAAATTCTCATGGTAATTTTAACGTAGGTACAGGGTGTCTTGCATAATATGTATGTTGAATTTGATGTATGCCCTTTATATAAGTTTACACTATATTATACTATAGCACATAGTCATTCGGTACCGTAATAAATTTTTTTGGAAATTTTCGAAAGCATTGAGATCTTGCATTAAAATAATATATTTATATATTATATTATGAGTTTCGTCATAGAGCTATACTATATAAGAAAAAAATAACAATATTACATAAAATCATGTAAATTGATAGATAAATCGATGCTGCCAAAAAATGATAATTATTTTGAAAAATCTGATATTATATACTGTCGCTGCTAGAGAATAACAAAAAAAGTTGTACAAATTGATTTTCCATCATTTTAATCTGACAGACATTATAAGAGTCTTTCTGAGACATAAAAATTAATATATTAAAACGCCGCATTCTCTATAATTAAGACATTGCTTCTTAATCAATAAGAATTGTAAGTAATTAGTCGATTCAGCGAAGTCATACAGTCGTACGCAAATTGAGAAAGATAAATTTATAAAATAACAAATTATTCTCTACAAATTTGAGTAATGTCTTTCTTTCAACTATCTTACGTTGAAAATTAGAATTTATAATTATCTGAAATCCGTACAAAAAAAATGGTGTATTTCAAAAAAATCAGCAAAGAGCAAAAATGCACGCATCGCATAAATACAATATAATTAGGAGTATATTGAATACGAAAAAAATAGAAAAAAAATTAAATGATAACCGTAACGGAATAAAAAGAATATCGAAGGTTCGAATTCACGAAATATATAAACGCCCCAAACTCTGATTTCTTCGAAGCATCGGCAGAAGAGCGTAACTGCCCATAAATCCCACGTAATCCTATGGGGTAACGTCGAATTCCAATCCCTCGAAAATTGCCTTCAATTTAGCAATTAAAAGGAAGAAGTGGAAGATGAGGAAGGGATGTTCGAAGGAAGTGAAATAAGTAGAGAAGAATAAAGGGGGCTAATAGGAGGGTAGCTAGACAGCGGGAAGTGAGTGACAGCTCTGACCTCTCCCACAAACCTGGCTGCTCCTTAAATCGTTACCTCCTGTGAGTAAATGGGGTCCCTTAATCGCAAAGTGGTAAGGCCCCGAGCATTATAAAGGGCCCGACGATACTCGTTGGTTACCCTACAAATTTCTTTTTTCACGCCCCACGCGTACGGTATAAACGTTGCTACTCGATCGAACGACAAAATAAGTACAATATCCCGTATACCAAGGGAGCAGCCAGGACAATAGGAAAAAGGATCAGGATGACATTGAAGGTCCTTTTTTTTTCTTTTTTTCTCCGTGTCCTTTATAGAGATAAATCTGAAGAAGTATCATGGTGGTCTTCCATACTCGAAAACCGTGAAGGCTACCGTGCGGTTATCCCTAGGGGTCCCTCTTATCCCCATTCTTCCTATTCTTGTGAGATTTTCTTCCTACTTCGTACCAAGTGCCAGCACGAGCCGACAGGAAGAAAACGATCCCTTGAACTTGAACGAGATTAGACAAAGGATACCGGCGTGGCAAGGACCCGTGTCGAATTTCGGAAGTCCTTCGCTCTTTTCTACATAAGGGATGCGACATTCCTTGGCTTCCTAAATATTGGACTTTGTCGCGGTCACTTTAGATCCTTGGATAAACTCCAGCATCCTCCCCTGTCTCTTACGGTTACAGTCTACGGATTTTTGCTTTCTGTAATCTTTTGTCTACCTTTGACCTACCTCGACATCTCTTCCAATTAGGTTTTCTCGTGGTTCTTCGCTTTATCTTTGATGCAAATCAAAAATTCTGGCATCCACTGTCGAAGCTGTCATACTTATTACGTATAGTTGAATTTTTGGAAATACATTGGTCAGCTAATTTATAAGACAAAGTTCACGTGACGTATTGGAAATATTTGAAACGTAGTTATACAATGTCAAATAAATTTTTCTATCTTTCAGTATAAAAAGGTATTCACTATGTTTTTCCTTATATTGACTTTCGTCTTGTCGAATGTTCCTCAAAAAATATCAGACAACTTGACAAATTTTTTGTAACGAGCAACGAAGAAAAACCTGAACCCAAAGGAAGGAGGGAGAGCGAGAAAGAGGTTTTTATGAATAATGAGAGCGAGAAAGAACATAGCCAGCAGGTCCTGGGCAACTTGGACGCCATAACAGGCGGCGTCTTTATGATTAGCATTGTGAGTTTCTCGATGAATGTGATTGTTATACGGGGCGTGGTGGAGTAGAGGGGAGATGGGGCCCACAAGTCCAGTCTTCTTCGTTGGGACCACTCGCGGTCTCGTGCTGGGACCACAATGCACGGAGCTATGCGAAGCACGCGTCCCTTGTACGTGCGCCCGTACATGCCTATATTTATAATACATTATTAACAACTATAAGGATCCCTTGGGTCAGTCGGCATTGTGTTCAGACGTATCCTATGGACCCCACGTGCCCGATTTGGCACGCTGCCCCGCCATCTTAGAACGTTACATATCCCGTGGCAGTTGGACGATTTCCCTTGGGCACGATTATCCCGAATTTCTCAACTTCCAACTGCACAACTTCTGAATGCCTTGCTAATTGAGACACGCGAGATGTGATCCATCGATTTCGAAGATCTCTCTTTTGGGTCCGATCCGATCTCCCTTGAGAAAAAAAAGGTCCCAGCCGGTCCGGGAGAACGTTTTACCTGACTGTAGTATGTCTGGTCTAATTAATACTTCAGTAATTCATTTCCTAATAAGGATATATGGTTAGTACCATCGTTAGTAGCAGTTGGTTATTTAGCCTGTGATCTATTAATCGTAATAATTGGTTACGATCTTTAATAAGATACGCCGAATTTACAACGATGTAAAAAAAAACATAAATTCGAATTAAATACTAAAACTTCGAAAACAATTTTTATCTATTATTCTCAAAATTATTTTTTTTTCGTAATTGTCATAGATTCGTAAACCAACGGTACCGTCCGATCTACAGCGATGTTAATTTAATCTTAGATTCTACTGTTAATTTTTACAAGAAAAAATCCTTTGTAGTGCGTGGACACTCGCGGGAACAACGACGATGACTGTAGACACTGCAAAAAAGAATTAACAAGGAAATCGATTCTCCGGGGCACATATCGTTTACAAGCTATCGAAGACAGCCGATAAAAGAGAAGAGTACAAAAAAGAAATAAGAAGAAAACGAAACGATGTGGAAGTAAAGTAAATAGAATGAAAAAGAAAAAAACGGGGACATTTTACGGTTAATTGTCGCCACGTAGCTGGCAGGAGGCAGCCAAAAGGCCGAGGCTTCGGAGTGGGTGGCCGCCGGCTCAGATCCTAATCTGTTGCTTTACGAGGTCTTGTCCTTTCTTCCTCAGGCGACCTCTTACACGCATCCCTGTACGAACCCCGTGCCGAGCAACCCTCCAGGAACTCAACGAAAATCCATGCCGAGTTGGATGAAAGTAGTGAACGTTATAGCATATACATATGTACTGTGCTATATACGTATATAGTCATTGCGTACATTGTATAGTATTCATATTGGTTGGTTGTGGCAAGAGTGGGGAAGGTGAGCGAGTGAGTCGTGGTAGTTTCAGGGGTTGCGATCCTCCGGAGGAGGTCGTTACGTGCGTCGAGTGCCGAAAGAGAGGAAAAAGAGAAGCTCAGGAATATTTGCGCCGAAAGCAGCATGAGCAGCAGATTGACGCGGGACCACCCGTGTCCCAGAATTTTGCGTGGTCTTCTTTGCCTCGCGACAACTGCCCTTGACGCATTTGCTTCAACTTCTTTTCCTTTTGCATTTCTCTTTTTTTTTCGTACTTTTATTTTTTTTTCTTTGTCAGTGTTCGTTTACGGTCTTATTGCCGTTTTGAATGACGAGTCTCTTTATATTTGAACTATATGTACTTTTTAGAGTAGCAACGCGGGTAGTTCCTGTAAAGTTATTGGGGTGTGATGGTATTCTTTGATTTTATAATTAAAATATTTAATTGTTAAGTAATTTAAAATGAATGCATTCTCAAAACTCATTTCCATGGTCTTTTGGGTTTTAGTAAGAAATTGACGTTGAGTGATAAAGTGGAATTTTTAGACCTTTTTTTTAACCTAACAAAGTGAAGAGTAATCTTCTCCCGAATCAAACTGCTTTTGACCTCATGGGTCTGATTTTATTCTTCAATCGCTGATCTAAGCCTAGTCGTTCGATGAGTCGGATCTTGTTGTTTGGCCCCGGATCTAGGTCCATTTTTTGCGAATTCCGGGCTGAAACGGAACTTTGAAATCCTGTTCACGCACTACCGAGAAGAATGAAAAAGTAGTACAAAAACAGGACTTATATTTTGATTCGAGATGTTAAACCGAAAAGATTCGAATTTGTATAAATAATTCAGACTTGAATATTGATAATGTAATAATATTTGCAAAATTCAATGTTTTTATCACAAACTAACAATATTGCGAATAAAAAAGTAATATTGTCAGTAGTTTGTATTCCATTTTTTCAAATTTTATTTTTTCACAGTGTTTAACGCAGAATTTTTTTTGCAGAAATCATTTATTTTGGTATACCGTACGGCAATGCAAATTATGGAAGATGTACCCATATTCGTGTGACGCAATTACACATCACATAATGCACATTCTATTTTTGCACTGACATATGGACACAGCCATAGACAACGTGCACAACAGCAAACGCGCCTGCTCATATTTTTTTATTTAAAAATATTTTATGCGTTCGACAGAGATCCACCTCCTTCATGCTAATGCGATAATGAGATGATTATCGAGCTGACTATAATTACATGGAGATTGTATTTTAAATAGAGAACATTAGATGAACCGCTCTCATACATTATTCTATTTTGTTAAACACAGTTATTATAATTATAACAATATCCTCTTCATTAAAGGCCACCAAAATTTATTTCGTACTCAAAACCAAATTTTTTTTGGAAATAAGTTATCTTCGAAAAATGACGTCACCGTCTATAACTACAAAAAATCTTATTTGAAAGTCCGTCAATAAACTTTTGATCACCCACAAATTTTTGAATTTATACAACAAGCTTTTTTCAATTTTCAATCTGATTTTCTTTTCTACTTTTAATAATAGTCAAACCTTTTGATTTCTTCATAAGTGCAAAAGTAGGTCTTGCAACGAAATTTTCACTGAGCAAAGCCAACGGTCTGCATAGAAATAAATAATAGGAAGTAAAGTCCAGGGAAGTGAAGCGGAGCGAATCGAAGTGGATTGAAGTCTGGGGAAAATCCACGAAGCAGGCGTGAGCCAGACGAAGCTGAAGAAGTCTGGACACGCGGCGACCACCGCGACGACCGCGGCGTCATTAACGTTTTATTGTTATCCGGTCGATCGGGCCGAAAATTTGACGAACTGGTTCCCTCCTCTCTGACCTGTTCCCGGCTGGTTCGACGTTTCATCTTTCGTCTCTTCGTCATCTCCTCATCTTCATCCTCTTACCTCATCATCTTCATCTTATCGTCCTTCCTATTATCCACAATTATTTTATCGTCATAGCGAATATTTTTCTATTGAATGATCTTCCAAATTATTTTTTAGTATATATACTATATATATACATAGATAAAACTTTATTAAAAATGGCGACAACCTTACAAATTATTTGTGTTTAATGTACAGATTCAACCATACCCGTCGGGCGAGGATACTTGGGATTCACGACTTTACACCTTTTTTCAATTGAGATTTGATCCGTACTTTTCTTTTTACGATTTCTAAGAACCCGACCATAAAATAAAAAATGATCTGCAGTTGCGAAATAAATACGGTGGAATTTTTTTGTTGATTCGTCTGGTGAATATTTAATTAGAGCACTCGATCGGAATTAATTTTCATATTTCTACGTACGTTAACGGCTTGTTCAGTTATTGACTTTTTTTTGGAGAATGATAATTTTAGGTTTGGTAATAGGCGGCAATTTTAAGAAGTCTTATACAATCTGCTGGAATTTTTATTACGTTGTAATTTCGGGTGAGACAAAAATGCTGAGTTAGAGCCAGTTCTCAATGTTGCAATATACCTACAATTTATTTATGTAACAATAATTTTGATTGACAGTATCAAAAATTACACATATAATGAGAAAATAAGGTTTATAAAAATTACAGAAAATTAAAAAAATTACTCAACAGTTATTCAACGAAGTCTTCGTTAATCCCTTACTTCAGTATAGTCAATTAATAAATACAAACTTATAAAATAATTCTCAAAATTAATAATCCTACTTAAATAATATATACCTAACCCTGCATTTAAATTTTGAAATAACATTTAATCAAAAGTTATATAATTTTCCAAATTTCACTATACGCACGTAATTTCTGTTACATGTTAAAAACTCTGATCTCCCCTCGAATGATCTCTCAAACCAGTTACATAATAGTACAATCAATATTTAAAAATCCAAGGTGTCTAAACCATAATAACATCACCCCTAGCATTTCCAAGAAACAAGATCTGACAAAAATTCCAGACAAAATTATCATCTCGACCCGAATCATCCAAAAAAGGAGAAAACTCTATGACCAGATTGAAATCTCCACCAGAAGGTAACGCGTGTCTATAAATAAACAATTCAAAAGCTGGTATCAAAGGGATATTCGCGAGGAGGATCGGGAACAAGAGAATAGTCAAGATTCCGAAAGGAATTCCGGGCAAAGTCATTATCGCGATCTCGATCAGGCTGACAACCTGACGAACCACCCAGTTCCGTCGATGGCGAAGGGTGACACGGTGGGAACGCAACGTTCTTCTCTATCCGTGCCGAACTGATCGGCACCGATCCATGGTGGTACCATGGGTACCATCATGGTAGAGGTCCGGACGTCGCTCTTCTACACGGGGGTTTATGGTGGAGAGTGGGTGAAGGGATCGACTGCTTCAGAGGATTACAGGTTTGCGGAGAGATCGAGATCTGAGCCTCTGGTGCTGATCGGACATCGGGCGGACGGATGGACCGACGACCGAACCGAACGACGGTTCCCACACGCGGCTAATTGATCGATTCGAAAATCTCAGTGATCGCCTCGGGATCTGCTCGAGCATTTAGGTACCAAGCGTCTTCTCTCTTCTTATGCCGCTTAGTTTCGACTTTGGCCAAAGAACCATAATCTGCCTGGGCTTCTTTCTTCCCGATGAAGAAACGAGGTAAAAGATGACGGGAATAAACGAGTGATCATTATTATTATTATTGCTACGTGAAACTTGGAATTTTAATATCGAAGCGGTCGATATTTTCAAACGAAAGTGGTCAATCACAAAAAAAGGTATTAATAAAAATTTTATTCAATACAGTTGCAATCTTTTTTGTTACATAGATTTTATGGGACGCAAAATAAACGCTATGGCACCGACATTTTTGTTCGGTAATATTCCTTGGTTGATGCGACAAGAAGTTCGTACAAGGAAATAAAGAGAGATGTTGGCACGAAGTGAAAGGTGGGGTAGAGCCGAATATTTCTCAAGATTATGACGTCAGGCTGCCAGTTAGTCCCGGCTTACCGATGTAATCCCTCGTAATGCTCCCCAACCCTCCGCCTCCCTTTTGAATACCCGAACAGTGAATACCTTGAATACACCAGCGCTTAACCGTGAATCCCTTAACGTTCCTATTATTGTCGTACAGACTTCACACTCGCTGTATCAACCAATGTCTCTATTAACCACCCTTTAGAAAGGGCTTAATCCTTATTGGTCACTACCAACATTTACGAGACATAACTCCAGCGTTCCTTTGACAGTCTGGCATGAAGTATAAAAATATGTAACAAAATTATTAAAAAAAAAAAAGTTCAAAATATCCATCATTTTATCTGTACATGCCCAACAGAGTGTAATCCTTGATATCATGGCGCAATGTAAAATAATTTAATCAGCATGTCGACATTCTAGAGAATTTCTATATGCATACAGGAATTTTCCAAGAAGATACGAGCTACGGTAGAATCCGGCGCGTCTACTCCAGGAGTTTTCAACTCGGGGCGATAAATAAGGTAGGAAGAGGAAGATGCGGGTGACAACAGCCTCGCCACTGTCAGCTTATATATGTATATGCATGTATACGTAGGTAGAAACGTATAGGTATACCACAGCCAAGTATAAACGTGACAGTGAATCCAACGTATAGAGCGAATAGAATAAGAGAAGCTGGTATAGCGGAGTCCCCGGTAATAAATAGAAGGTGGCAGGAAGGAGAAGAAGATACGGATGACGAGAGAGTCATAGACCCAGCAGAAGGAGTGGTGTTTTGCGTCGGCGGCAGTCTTTAGAATTTTCGGTAATTTGATCTCTGTGCCCGGACGCTGCTTCTTTCATCTGGGGTCACGCTACTCATAAACCTGCGGCAAGTCTCTCATGGTACCACCTTCGAGGTACGTACCTACCTTCTCTAGCAGCTTAACCTACCACCTCCAGTACCGGCTCCAGAGGCATTACTATAGTTACGTGCATAGCTGCTATCTGTACCAACCCACCTCCAATCCAGTCGTACCACCTCTTCCTCTTTGCAACTCTCAACTTTTATTTGAGCTAACTCAACCCTCTGCTGTCGTTTTTTTCTCTCTTTCTTTTTCTTCTTCTCCTCGGGATACCTAATTGTAAGTGTGCACGTTTCGATACGTGTTTTTCACCTAACCCCTTCCGAATACATACTTCGTTCGCTACGCACTCTACGCGTGGACTACCATGGATACGCGTGTAAAGGCTAACAGTCAGTAGTCTTGGACAGGTGAGATGACCACGGGAGGTCGGACTTCACGGCTTACGATTCTCGCGCCGCGTGCGCGCAGCATCCGACCATGAGATCTTCTTGTCTTTCTGCAGCGGGTTCGGTCTTCCTGGAAATTTTCAAGGAAGTTATCAAGGAAGTATTTATGTGATGGGATATTGTTGGTCAGCTTGATGGAAATATTTTTTTAGGTATTTTTAAATGAATTTTCTATTTTTGAGAGGCCACTCTGGAAGTATTTTTTATGACTTTCAAAATTTTTTTAGTTTCTTAGTGAAATAATATTTCTCGTGGAAATGCTTATTTATGGATTCTTCAGGATGTTGGAAACTACTAGTTTTAGTCAGTAGCTCCAATTAGGTTTGATGAGCACATCGAGAAGCTGAATTTCACGCTTTACGTGTATCTTGTATAATGATAGTTTAGCTTGAAAAGATTCTCTTTCGTGAGGAATAAGCAATGAGGCTTTGAAATTGAAAGGTGAATTGTATATGGAGGCTCGTGCGTGCTACTCGCGCAATTGACATGATCTTGCGTGTAAAACGTGATTACCAGTCAGCAGGCTGTAATAGGTGAGTCGACCACTGGAGATCAAATCTGAACTCGTAATTCATGTATTAAAATGACATTAAAAAGGTTCGTATTGACACGAGAGAAAGTTGGCTAATGGAAGAAATGGTAAATTTAATAGACTGCAAAATAAGTATACTTTACTGAACTGCGTAGGAATGCCTGTACGTAACTGTACATGTCGTATGCACAGTATTTACTTCGTACGACTAAATGGACCATTTGCTAAACAATAATTCGAAAACAGAGTTCAGCTTAATTCTTTATTCCTTTTTTGTAAATTCACATACAAGCTATTATTATATTTTTATTTATTTTATTTTATTGATTATTACATATTAAATTTTTAATAACATATTTATTGTAAGTACATAGCGCTCTTAGAAAGTACAGTTCGACAAAACAAGTATTGTTTTTCAAAAAATTGTTGATAACGTAATTCTCTAAGAGCCATTAAATAAGAAAAAAGTAAATATTAATTATAATGTTATATGTAATTGCGTGATTAGTAAACTATTATATTTCACAAAATATTCATTCATAAGTCGGAAAGTCTTGAAAAATTTTATTTTTACTCAATCTAAAACACGTTAAATTCGTACTTCTGTCTAAGTGAAAAATGTGGAAGAGAATTTTTCAAAATATTGCACATATATAGAAAAGGTGCAGTTGCCCAGAATTGCAGAAAAAAGAGAGGAAGGAGAAGTAGGAGTAGAAGAAAGACGAAGAAGCAGAAGATTTTCGCGTGGGTGTCGCTTGGTGGGCGTCGCGTCTGCCTCGTCGAGTACGGGTGACCCCTGACCTCTTCCAGCTCCTCTGCCTCTTCCTTCTCGGGCACCAGCATCACCTCCACCACCACCACGAGCGTTGGTCTTCTCCCGAGCTCTCACGCATATCCGAACGAGTGTGCACACACGCGAGAGTAAGAATCGCGCGTGCAATTATCCTACGCGTGCGTGGGCGATTCCATCCCACCTCCACGACTTCCTCCTTCACCTTCCTTACCATCTTCTTCGGCACCACCACGAGGTCCTGTCCTCGTCCGAGGCCCCTTATCTTCCGCGCCCTTTCCGTCTCCCTGTAGGTACGTACCTTTGCAAAAATCTCGCTTCTACTCAGCCAGGGATGGTTATGTAATTCTGATTTTCCAAAGATTGGGCCCACGCGATTGAACAGGGCCTTACATCCTGCGAAGCCCAAAAAGCCATAATACACCGAGCAAAGTGATTGATCGGTAAATTAAAAATATCTTTCCAAAGTTTCCTTAACAATCTTATATCCCAAGGTGAGAGATACGATCATAAGGCGGGTGTAAAAATTAAAAAAAATTAAGGAAATATCTTAAAATGAACTTTTTAAAATCGCATAATATTATTGTCACGTACTTAAAAAAATTCGATTAACAAATGCCATAATACGATTTTCGTCCCTTTTTGGTAAAGGAATTCAAATTGCGCGCCAAGTATCTTTGACGCGTTATGGGCTGAGAATATTCATGCGGAAGGATAGCCAAATCGCTCACGCATTGGTTCCGAAGAGTAATGGCGGAAGGCGAATTTGCGTTGGCTTTTGGGTCGTTCGGTTAAGTGCGACCCTGGCTCTTTTGCAGCCTCTGCCCTGTCTCTCTTTTTCGGTATGTTGGTAATCGTGAAGTCCTCTCTCCTCGTAAGCTCCGACACCCATAAGGCACACCGCAACGTACATAATAATGGAGGCCCAGAGGCACGGGGCCTTCGTCGCGACACTACGACAAACTCGTGCCACAGTAGGCGGTACTGGGGTTCTTCTTGGTCGTGGACGGCCCTGCCTTTCCCCCCATAATTAATAGCAACCCGTCTGCCTGTCTGTCTGCTTATCCATCTGCCTGTCTATACCAAGTTCACTCTTTCCACCCTTTTGCTCATTCTGAAATCTTCTCTTAAATATAGGTTAGGCATTACATAGTATTTGTATAAGGACAATAAAGAAAACAGTCTGGCAGGTACTGAAAAACGGTAAATTTTGAGGATCATTTTCAAAGACGAAAATTAGGGAAAAACAAGAATAAAAAAGGTAAATCGGAGAAAACTGTTTCGAAACTAGGAATGGGAGGATCTTGTCGAGAAAGAGAAGATACAGGGTATCGCCATTCGAGAGGTCGGTCAATTAACTAAGCCATGGAAATATATTAGGCCTTGGTGCCAGCCAACCCTTATTTACGAGGGGTTGTCAACCACCGACTCTTGACACTTGAAAATCTCGAAATATCTATGGGGTATCCGGAAGCTGTCCGTCTCTCCGTAAAGGGGCCCCTTAAGAGGGACCACTTGTCACCAGGGTCCACTGGTCAAACACTCTATGGGGGTGCGAAATCCTTGGAACATCTACCCTTTGTTATATCATTCGATCTTTATACCTGTTCGCAACTTTTTATCGTTACAACGCTAAATTAAATGCACGTTATCTATAGAATTTCTGATTACATAAAATTAAATACCATATTTGCAATCCAATCCACCAATTATTTATCCACTTAGCTTTTAATCGATGCTTTCCAAAAATTCAAGGACCATCGTTAGTTATTTCAATACAGACATATCTACATGTAACACTACTGTAACACATTATATGTATAAACTGTACCTATCATTAATGAATACGGCACCTATGTCGGTATCCATTTGCCATGAAGATCGGTCATCGAGAATTCGAAAGGAAAGATAGGTCCCACGTGGTGCCATCACGTCAATCAATAGATCTAATTGGTCACTTCCGTTTCCGTAACCAATCCAGGGAGAAAGGAGTCTCGCTGGACCAGACGGACATGACAGTATGGTTCAGTCAGCACTTAAGAAGGGTGAGAAGTGTCACCAGGTTGGCGAGGGTGTGTAGACCGGCTGGCGGGGTTTACCGAAAAGGCCTCTACGAAGAGATCTGTGAATGGAGATAGCGGAGCCCGAGCCAAGGGACATTTTGGCTTGGGGGTTAGGGGGAGTAATTTGTCGTGCGACCACCTCGGGGAATGTTTAAATGAATTGCTCGGGGGGGCCTTAGGACCCCCGTCTCATCTCGCCCCATCCCATTTCTACATGGCTGATGGGTACGACGAGATGCAGCAGGAGAGGAAGGGATTTTATCGGCGCGACATCTTGTACGGGAATGCGGGCCCAACAGAAATAAGACCCAAACCAGAAGAAGGACTCGAGATCTCTCTCGCAGGGTAGGGAACAAGAAGACGAAGAAGAAGAGGAAGAGGAAAGAGACTTACCTCCCAGTTGGTTTATTGCTCAATCCGCGCTCTTGCCTAATGGATTCGTCTCCGAAGAGTACAGCATCGACCCGTTTGGGCCCCGTGTCTCTATCTATGGGGCCCCATATCGACAGTGACGGCTAGCGTCTCTACCGGGTGCGCAAGCTTCGACCTCCAAGAATTTCACTGAAATTCTTCTCTTATTTATTGGACACCGTCCCGTTCCAGCGGATACTTCGCGGAGCTGTTATTTACTTTACGAGTCATCCTGTCACGCGTTCCTAATATCTTTATACTAGGTGTCAAGAATTTAATGTGCTAATGAACCAATTTAATTAGGAGAGTGCATACTGTTACGTAATACGTGTACCACCCAGTATAGTAGTGCATTCGCTCCGTTACACGCGTGACATCGATGATATTCTAACGCATGGTATCGCATACGTGACAATTAATTGTTTACTTTTGAAAAAGGGAGGTGGTATTGATCCAGCTAAGGAGTGGGTACCAGTCCTGGTACGATACGGTCCTGGGACACTGGGGCCACCCTGGGGCCACCCTGGTCACTCTTGCTAAGGTTGCTTCCATCGAGAGGCAAAGCAGCCATGTATACCTAAGGAAGGTGTCGCGTTATCTGGTACGGGGCAGCTCTTATGGGGGTTTGTTTAAATGTCACAGATCATCGATGTGATAAGATGGCCGCCCGCGTCGCATCCCTTACCGGCACTAAACTTTATCTACACCACCTTACCTCGGACTCCTACCTGCTCGCGTGTGTGTTTACGCAGCTAACACCATGGACCACACCTTCTATGGTGAAGTCTAAGCCTAAGTAAACGGCCAATGCTTTACCTAATTTTATGGTAAACCCAGCATGGATGTTGTCCTGCCTAACGAGACCTCAGAGGCAAATTACTTCGAATTTCCTATATTTCCACTTAAACTTCCTACTATCGTCATACTTACGTTCGGCTTATGTATAATTTTCCATTAAACATTACACCGTTCCAGTTGGACGTGGTTAATACATTTGAAAAACAATGAGCACCAACTATGATCTTGAACGAAGAAATTACCTGGTCCGTTCTCATTGACAAGGCAATGATCATCATTAGCATTCGTAAACGGACCATTGGCGACTTTGAATACCCATGAGAATCATAGTACATTTTTATGTGAATATTTTGATATTTAAAAAACACCTGTTCAATTTCAAGCTTGAAGTTACACGAAATGTGGGGTTCCGCGAAATATTGAAAATTACCTGAAAGACTTTTAGTTTAGTAACGGGACAATTGACAATCGAAAAGCGATAGGATGAGTTAGCAAAGATCGGAAGGAAGGACCCTTAATGGGTAGGTAGGTAGAGGTAACGTATGACAGCTGGCTGACTAGTCATCCCTTCCACATGAAAGAAGAAGAATAAGAGCCAAAGAAGAAGAAGAAGAAGAAGAAGAAGCGAAGAAGAAGAAGAGTGTCCGTGCCGGTGGAATCCTATGGTTATGTCTGGATGGTCGGCATGGGCCATGGGGGTGTGCCGCGTGCCAGACCCGAGGCCCCGTAGCTTCACAGGGGGCCCGATGGGCCTCACCATAAGATAAGGCCTCCTGGTGCGAGCCGACGACGCGCGACCGACAACCATGTCACATTATTACCATATAGGTACGCCTCGCATCGTCACAACACGAGCATCGAACATACCACCGGGGATCGGACGAAAAACCCCCACCTACACGAGTCCTACAGGCTATTCCGGTTATTAGCGGGTACTCCGTGATAGCAGCCCTTTCCTTCTTTGGCACTGTCGCCATATACATCCGCTTCATTGGGACGTCGATACCCACCCGGTACATGAATACTGTAGTCATACTCACACCTTGTTAGAATGGGGACGGTTTAAGCAAATCGCAAGATGCACTTCTCGAAGGACTTACGTCAGTTAAGGTATGAGGGATTAAAAATATTTTATAATTGAGTCGAGGAATTTCAAAGGATTTTTTAAATATTGCGAACGAGGAAAATTTAGCGGATGAAATCTGAAACGGAAAAATATATGGAACGAAGGTTGTTTGGCTGGTTTTTCCTGATTGGAGCTTGGGTCAAAGATGCTGTGTTATATTTATGAGCTTGTGATGAAAGGGAGTATTTACGAATTCAAGGGATTTATTAATGGGGTTAAAGCTTAGACCGCCTGTAAATTCTTGGATTACGTATTTTACAGCTCTCGCACGTGAAGTATCGAGTATAATTACTATAAACAGCAGTCTAGTGCATCTTTAAAATTTTCAACATAAAAGCGACAGATACACACCGTGATGTGAGTCATAATTCTAAAAGTCCGGACTAAGTACAATATAATTCACAAGGAAGTGCGTTCCGTTGGTTAGATATAGCATAGTTAAAAAAATACCAGTTTCAAATAAAACGATTCACTGTAATTTCTAGGCGTAAAACAATCTCGCTCTTTAATAATGAAAAAATAAATAAATAAATAAAAACAATACCAAATCCCACGTAATACCGTCTGTTTCAAATAAATCCCAAAATGATACCTCGAGAGGATTCCTACGTACCCGCGTGCAAAAGTGCACCACGCATAAAGTATAGTAGTACTTGCACGATTTGCACGAAGCAGAAGATAAGTTATGAAAATTAGGTGTCTATCGTAGAATTTATCCGTTTGCGCTCTAATCGTTAATAACCAATGGCAGAGTATGCCGTATATGCCATTTAACCAATAGGAGGTGTGAGCTGAAGATAGTTAAGGGTGCAGTGCGAAAGGTGTAACGTGGAAGGTGGAAGGTGAAAGAGCCTGTAGCCAACGAGTTTGGTACGGTGTGTACGTACATGCATTCTAATAACGAGAGCCTTCGCGTAGCATAGGAATGGTGTAGGAGAATTTATTCAACAGGTTTACGAAGTGATGACGCGGTGAAACATCTATAATGTGGCTCGTGTCTGGGTTCACGTCCGACGGAGCCACTCGGCTTCGAGAGACGATTACAATATAAATAGGAATTTATTTGCCCCTCGAAAGCATTAGGTTAAAAGGTTTACGTTTATTAATTTCGCTAATCCACCTCAAAGTCGACATAAAAATTCTGAGCCAGAATGGCGACCCCTCGATAACTTCCTCTGTGTATCCGTGTATACGTATAAATGCAGAGATACGGACAGCGCGGATGGTCGATAATGACACTTTTAGAAAAATATATGACATTTCAAAATGCTTATCCTATATCATGTATACTTTATTATAATAATATCACTTTAATATAATCGTTAAAGGATAATGGGGGAAAAAATGATAAAAATCTTGAAAACATTTCAATTTCTGTATTTTCCTGTCTCGCATATAGGCACAAATAGGACAGGTTGTATAATTAATAAAAATAATAATCTGGTAATAAATGTTCGGACTGAGGTGTTACCGTGTGATGTTGATAGATATATTTGATTTTGTTATTCAAATCTTCGCGCCTTTTCACGTTCCAGTTGTCTCGGTATACCTATAGTTATAGGATAGGACAGACAAGGCTGGACGGTTCGGTAAATTAAAACTGTGCACGAGGTGTTTAATTAATCTGGAAATTCCAACGCGATAGAGCATGAATCACCGTGTAAATTATCGGCCGGTGTTATCTCGTCGTTATTGAGCGCAGGTACTCTTCCACGCCTTGAGCATTCACACGTAAGATTGCGTTATCTTCCCCATTCCCCCATGACAGGTAGGTTAGAGTACCTGCACCTCTATAGTCTCGCTTATACTTGGTCCCGTAAAGAGTGATCGAGACAGCAGGACCAGCTAGAGACACTTTCAACGAAAAGTTCTTTGTTTCTTCTATACAGACACTGCGCTGCTTACCTGCTCCTGAAGCCACTGTGCATTCCAAAAGAGTGTCCTTGTGAGGAAAATTTCACTATACTTTAGCATATACCAAAATCATGTTCAAGGATCAATATTTTGTAGTAATTAAAAAAATGAGTAAATTTATAAAAAGTGTATAATTAGATAGATCAAATTTTGTAACGTTATTCGATGTGTCTTGGAGTGATAAGTGATTTACGTTTTGAGGTTATGATGAGATCGATAGAGAATTTTGAGGTTAGAAATGAAATAGAAAGATACTGTACGAATGTGAAGGAAGGAACGTAATTCGAGTATGCAGTTGTGCAGTGATAAGACGTGCCAGGCGGTAAGAGGCCGTTTATGGATGACTTATGGTAAACCGCAGTCATGCTTTTGTCCCGGGTACAGGGGTTAGGTATGTCAGCCGGGTACGACCGGTACGAGAATAGCCAGGGCCGTGAATGAAAGAAAATAAAATGGCATAGCGCATCTTGGGGCCTCATCCGTAAAGCTTCGCGTTGCTCGGCATTCCCCCATTAATATAGTTGTTCCCTTACCGTTTCTCTCTTGTGCGCGAGCTCAGAAGACCCGAGTGAACTCCTCGTCAAGTCGTCATTGTCGACAGAACGACAAAGAGCATGGAAGAGAAATAAAAAAAGAAAATTTAAAAAAAAGGACTCTAAACGCAAAAGCATGACCACTCACTCTGTATGGTGGCAGGAAATAAAATGAGCATTTGCATATATGCGACAGAAGGCTATTTCGGCATTCGCTCGGTCGGCTAATATAATGAGATTACAACATTTTTTCCAAAAGTGTAAATAATTATAAAAAAAATTCCTGCATTATATTTTGTAAAAAAAAGAGACTCCTACAATACATACGGATAAATAGGTGTGTTTGAAGTATGTAAAGGTAAAGGTAAACGAGTAATTTTAATGATAATAATTTTTCTTATTGCTCGTAGATACTTTGACAAAGGCGAGAATGAATTAATGGCTGCTGGATAATCCAGATGCTTATGGAATTTCTTTAAAATGCCTCAAAGAAATGTGGTGGATAACTTGGTCAAAGTAACCCGAGAATCTTGTCAGCCCCAAAACACGAGCTGGATGTATTGTAAATCTTTTGCAGTCCTATAACTGAATATAAGAGGATCGAAACTCCAAAATCTTGGACCACGGTCTGGTTTGCCGGTTCGCTGGTTTGCGGACGGAATCGGCGAATATACGCGCTTGCTCGAATGTCCTGACAAAACACGAGAAGGCAGATAGAAGAACGAGACGACCACAGGTTGTAACATATTACAGGATATCGTTTATGGCCGACCATGATCCTCTTGTTCCTTCGGCTGTGGTTCTCTTTGTTTGCTATTTCATATACCTACTGCCGTGATATACATACAGGGTGTTCGGATCTAACCGCATGTGGATAGGAAGATTTAATTTTTTGTGAAAAACAAAAAGACACTTGCTCAAGTATTTTTTAATTATTAGATCTAATTTTTGGGATAATCAATATTTAAGCTTGAAATTATCATAGCCTATCAGCTCGGATGAGCTCACGGACACGATGCCCGTCCTTGCCCAAATTTATTTTATTGGTTATGTTAACCGTTGCATCTATTGAATGTATTTACAATTTTTTTAAATCTTTAATATTCATAGAATCCCCTTCTCTGGAAGAATTCTCCAAATTTTTTAAACATATATTTGGATAAGGCACTTGAAATTTAGTTAAATTTTTATTAATCTCGATTCAACTGATTTATTTTATTTATTACTAGAATAATTTATACGAAATGCGACCTTACCTGTTTATTAATAATTTTATTAATGTGGCGTCATTATAAAGTACTATTAATTTCTCTTGCATAAATCAGTAACTTAAAGTACTGAGTAAATGAATAAAATAAATGCTTAGAAGCCTCACAGTCAGAGTCTATTGCCGTTAAGAATACTTTTAAAAAAATGTAAAATTATGTAAACGAAGCAATGGCTAAAACGGCATGATAAACCCCAGTATTTTATTTGTGAACCTTCCCTATTTATCACTGACAGACTAGTAATCTCAAACTGTAAAATTAATGTCAAAATTTAAATTTAATAATTAAACGCGTCTCTGTATGTTTTTCTTACAAAAACTCAACCATGTCACTCAGTTCTGTTACACGTGAACACCCTATATATAATGTATACAATGCAGAGCTTTTTTTATTTTCATATTAGTCCATTCAGTATGGCATCGATTTAGTACGTGCCGCATTACTTAATGACGAGACTTACACGCTTTATTGTTTCCCTTTATTTACCTCTGGACAATGCAGACCAGTTTTATGCACTGCCAGACTTATTTTATGCACAATGAGAACCATTAATGCGTTATATGCGGTTACGTATGGTAGAAGGCTTATTTAAACGACATTAAAAAGAGCGTTAAATTTTATGAAACGCGATTTTTATGAAAGAAATTCTGATGTAATTTTATGAAATACCATAAAGTTATAATAACACATATGATTATTATGCGCGATTATAATATTTGCGTTTACTAATTGGATTCTTAATTGATAGGCTATAAATATTTACTTATTACATCATATGTATACCATACGAAAAATCTTAAAAACCATTTAATATAATTACTTCAAGATACACGATACCAATTATATTAAAAATTATAAAAATATTTTTTTAACGATTAACTATCGAAATTATAAAAACTGATAAATTGTTTGCGATAACCACATAGGCAGATACTATTATAAAAAACCATTGAAGTACAGCTGAGAGAGAAGATTCGCCAAGTGCATTTTATATGCAGTTAGTATGCACTGGGTTGAGATTTTAGGACTGCCTGGTCGGCCGCAAGAAGAGCGGCGGAGGGCCCTATAAATAAAATCTCGGGACCTTTCGCGGCAGACCGCCGATATTTTAGCGGCTTGCCACCATATAGCCACCATAGTGAACGTTGCGTACGGTATGTATCTATGTATGTAGGTAGGTATATCTACTCTTTTTGTGATGTTACGATGGTCTTACGGTGCGCTGCGAGCAGTGACGGCGATGGTGCTTGTGATTGTGATGGTGATGGCGAAGGCTGAGGAGAACTAAGTTCAAATGCGTGGGCGAGTGTGTTAGTTTGTGTCGCACGCGAGTCACCACTTGGTTGCCCAGGGCGTCCTGCCGTCCGTCATCCTGTCCGCCCGTTCGTATTTCGTAGGCACACCGTGTACATCGCAAAGACCTCGCCAATCAGGACCGGACCTCCTTCAGGACTTCGTGTATCCTGAACGGGCCCGAAGGACCTTTGCCATTCTCTCGTTACGTGTCTCTTATCCTTTGCTGGCGGAATGGCTCTGAAGTCCTTAAGCGTAAGAAGTAATTTCTTGCTTTTTAATTTTTGTTCTGTCTTTGGAATCAGTTGCCGGTTCCGATCTTGTGATCGATGTGAATGATTAATATTTGTTTGTAATTTCTTGTTAATACTTTTTTTCAATCATTCGGAGAACATTGGCGGAGGCTTGTTCTATGGGGAGAACCTGTTTTTTGTATGTAATTGATTAAAGTAGCCCGATTCGTATGGCGTGGGTAAAGATAGCCTTTGGAAAAAGATTTCAACTGTTCACGATACGTGGGAGCACGGGTTTTTGCGAGTTACGAAAAGTTCCGTATTGATCGTAAATTCTCGTGCGAATCGTTAAGTGGCGCGTAATAGCTTTTGCGGGTGGGCTCTTTACGTTTTGCAAGAAGAAAAATTGAATAGGTTCAATATCTCCGGTTCGATTGATATGTTATTCCTTGTGTGGTGATCCAAGTCATAGCTTTAACTTTGGCTACCTGAGAGAATGCCGATGCATAACAAAAAAAATGCTAAAAAATCATAATTCGTAATTTTTTTTAATTTGTCAACGTTATCGATGCACAGGAGAAAAATGTTTCATAAGACATCGTGAATAACACAGGAAAATGTATGCCGTCTCAGTCCCTAGATTAAGGACGGTTAAATTATAAATTTCAATAGGCCCAATATGAAATATAATTAAAAATAAAAGATTGCCATTTGCAATCTAAACTCTAGCTGAGTTCGAATTTCGACATTTTTGTCGGAGACTCAATTGATAAAAATTTTTTTCTATAAATTAAACAATATGATTATATACGTTCTTAGTTGAACATGCATGTTAACATCTTATGGCACTAATTTTTTTTTCTCAACAAGATATCAAAAAGTTACGTAGCCCGTGGGCAGAACTGTAAATGGCGGGTAAGATTTTAAAATCGAGCACGTGGGTGCACAGGTTCGCGAGTTACGAAAAGTCTCATATCGCTCGTAAATTCCACTGGCAGTCGTTAAGCGATACATGGTGAGTATTGCGGGTGGCCCCCTTCCGCATGAGGAGCCCCGATCGTATATCGGCAAGTACAACTTCGTTTACTCGTATGGAGACGTTACGTGTAGTGTGTGCGCGGTGCCCAAGTACAGGAACGTGTACGATCTTATGTGGCCGCATGGCAATCGAGAGTGTAACACACATGAAAGTACCATTGACGATTTAAGCCCCTTTTTTATCGTATAAAAAAATGGTTCTTAAGTTACTTCCCAGTACTGTATAATTTTCTCATATTAAATTGAGCATAAAACTTTTTTTTAATAAAACAAGAAAACACGCAGCGCGTGTGATAATATTACCCGATAAGGTCTGATAAGATGCACGAGGTGTTACAAGCACGTCGTAAATTCCCTGTACAATAAAAAATTTATAGCCTTGACCAATTTCAAAAATTTATCTACTTTCCACCAATATGGATTTTTCTTAATATTACTATGTATACAGATACTTATCAATTAGATACAACCACGTCATACTCCGTTCACGGAACCACTTGACAGAAACTTCTTTATACGGCGATAAGGGAGAGTTCTTTCAACTGTCATATAAATTACTCAACCGTCTTTGCACAGCTAATGATATTTGATTAAGTGGATCCTACCGAGAATCAAAATGTAAAAAAATGTCATCCAAATGCATTTCAATCCACGGAACGTCAAATCATCATAACGCAATTTACCTGAGCACAGCCCACTTTTTCCTTACGATACAAAACTGACTGACAATGGTACAAAGAACAAGTTTTACCTAGACAAAGTTTCAACTGCGGAATATTACACAGCCACGCCAAACCCCCCCGGAGTACCGAGCAGATAGTCCCGATGAAAAGGAAGAGAGTGAAAAAAAAAGGTTATAGGTAAAAAAATAGAAAAGAAAGAGAAAGGGGAAGCGTCCGTGGCTTTTTTAGTGATGAAGGAGGACATGCGCATGCAGATCACGTCGGTTGTAGCGAGTGATAGCGTATCTGTGGGCGGCGCGTGCGTGTGGTCTTCGGTGTCCCCTTCTATTTCCCCACCTCACGGTATGGTTAACCCCCATACCGACGAAATCCCCACTACGTTAGGGCCCCATAACGTGCCTTGCCTTTTCCACTAGGATAGGGGCCCCTACGTGGAGCCCGGATCCCCCATCCTCTTTCTGTGACCTCCTGATCGGACCCACCTCTCTAACCTAACCTAACTACTCGTGTCTCAGCCTGGCTCGCCTCACAATCTTATTCTTGCGTGACTTTACTGTCTACCTTTTACCCACCACGCACGGACGATACGTATCCATGGGTCTACCACCACCGGCCGCCAAGAATGTTCCTTTTAATGTGAGCGTGTCCACACCTCGGGCTGCCTGGACATCTCCACCTCGTATCCATGTCCACACATGAACGCCCGCGGCGGGCATAGCGGCACGAATTTCCACCGTGTCGGCAGCCATGTTCGGCCCGTTGGACCTGCTTGGGCCCTTTCGGACTTTACCATGCTCGTGGGGACCTACGACACGTGGGCCACTATCCTTCGTTCACTGGTACTTTGCCACTTTTTTTTTTTCCTTAGGCAATAAACACGTCCGGGATTGTCCCTTTTGTTCACTTTTTAAGCGTTAATATATATTGGGGGACTATTCGCAAAGTTTGAGAAAGAAAAAATTTTTTGCTATTTATTTTTATTGTAAACTTGATTATATAAACTTTAATAAGATACTCTATTCCATTGCAATTTATGGTATAAGAACATTTTTAGATTTTTATCAATTTTCAGAATTCAATGCGACCGAACATACCTATGGGTACGTACGAACATATACGTAAATACAACAGTAGACATATTGTACTTCAAAGGTATATCATCGTACGATCAATATTTGTAGAATGACTAAAAGTAAATATTCAAATTGACCCGTAAACAGATTTATGTCACATGTTGGAGGTATTGTACACTTAAAAAAAAATGGACATTTTTTACTCGTTTAAGGAATATACACAAACCACTTCCTGTTCGACTCGAACTCACTAGTCAAACGATTTACTTACGCGTCACTTCCTGTGCTGCGTTCCGTTCATAGAATGGATAACGGTGGAAGTAATAGAGAAGATTCTTCGGACTTTCTCGTAGAGCACCAACCACCTCCACCTTCGTTTCCCGGCTGTAATGTCGTCGTAAGTCACGGTAAGCATCGGAACGTACCAGCATTATGAAACTATAAATGAAGGTGAGGGGGGGGGGGGTCGTTACACCGGTGGGTGTTCAGAGTGTTGTGTGTGTTAATGATGTTCGTGGTGTTCAGGATATTCATTGGGGCCCCGATACGAATAAGCTGCACGCGTCGACTTATCGGTCCCCAATAGGTAGATGCCTGCCTGGTTGAAAAGACTCTAGCAGCATTAGGCCCCTATTCGGCGGGACCCACTCGAGAAAGAAACGTAACCCTAGACGTATCGCGGTGTCATGTCTTGCGCACCTGGCGGCCTGTCTTTGTAACACGATACTGAACTTTTTGTTCCTTTATTTATAACTGCGAGCACGGATAGAAAACCGCCTAATTAATTAGCTCGACATCGTATGACGCGCAACGGGCCCCAATCCCATCGTCTGGCCCCCGTATACATCCTCCAAGAAGATTGGGCTAGAAATCAGGGAGGAATGAAATTGTCGAGTTCATCGTGATCACCTGATAAATTTCGTGGAAGCGGAGGTAAGAAGAGGAAGGAAGAGACGTGGGACATCAAGAAATGACTCGATGAACTAGACCCTTTATGAAAATCTTTAAAAGATTGGGCCCTGCTTGATTACATGATCATCGTGAGTATGTCAGTCGAGAAATCAACGGACCCAAAAGCGTATAGAGCCATAGTCATGGACGAACCAGAGTGTAGCTGATGTTTACGGAGATTATGACACGTTGCTAACAATGGAAGGATCACTTATTAAAAAATAATAATAAAAATTTATTTTACACATACGGTCGAACACAGGCACATACACAGGTATTCACTTAACAAACGTAATCATCTGTGTTATTGACATAATTACAGATCTAGTGAGCACGAACCTATCTTAATGGACGATAATAATTAGACGCTAACGTGTTCTAGAGTCCTTTTAACGGCGGGTACGAATTCGCAGGGGCTGTCAGATAATATGGTCTTCGAAGATTTTAGGGGCTAGGAAGTTTCCTGGAGGACGGCGGTACTCGTTCCAGGTACAGGAATTCCTGAGGATGGCGGTGGCGGCGATGATGCTACCCCCAGGTTATGGGTCAACGAGTGCCTTCTGAGATCACAGTTCCTGCGGAAGACCTTCCCGCAGGAGGCGCAATGATACGGCTTTATATCCGTGTGCGTTAGGAGATGCGTCTTTAAATTGCTGCGCTGATTAAAACTTCTCGCGCAGACGGGACACTTGTGCGGCGACTCTTCCATGTGAAGTATTTTGTGGACCGCCAGGGTTCTGCTCTGGCAGAATCCCTTACCGCATTCAGCACATTTGAAGGGTTTTTCCTTGCTATGAATGTACCTGAAAGTATTTTATAAAACGCTTACGTTAGGTGACGATAATAGACAGACTGTACTCTTATCAGGATCTCGATTGGGCATGATAAGATCGAGGATTGGGATTGGTTGTTTCGAGAACGCTGTTATGCGTACAGAATGAGGTTTGGAACTGGCCGGTTTTTGGTTTCTAATCTAGTTTCTGGTTAGAGTCATTCAGGCTGTGAGCTCACGGAACGACAGCTGGTAAATGGAGACTGATTGATTTTATGAGGTGAATCTTTATCAAGTGAAACTTTGTATCTTTGATGAGACAGGGAGCACAATGAGGAATCGAGGTAAGATAAGTTTGTTACGATTTTCTTACCTGTGATCTCGAAGATGATCCTGACGACGGAATGCTTTTCCACATATGTCGCAGGAATAAGGTCTCTCATCGGTATGAGTCCTTTCGTGTATCAGAAGATTGTAGCTCTTTGTGAATTGACGATTGCAAAACTTGCAGATAAATTGTTTCTTAGGCCTAGACGCTCTGCACGGCCTGACAATTCCAGTATCCGTCGTGGACGAGCTGGCTGGGACGGAAGTTGTCACAACGGACACCGGTGCCGTCGGCGCGGCACTGACATTTCCTGGACTCCCTTCGGTTATCCTTTGAAAGAGAACATCCTGATTCGTCGAGGTGGAATTTGAACTTTCCCGCAGCATAGCATCTTCTTCTTCCAGAAGTGCTAGATCCTCCTCGGGATCCGTAACAAAGTCTAAATGCGAAGCGTCATCCTCATCGAGCGATGCCGGCAGTACCTCCACGAGGTGATCAGTCTTTAAGGTGGAGGAACTCGAGTTGCTCGGTAACGAGGTAGACCTCGGACTCGCTGGATTATTGTTCGCGGAAGTGGTCGGCGATGTGGGAGTCGTGGAACTGGCATGAAGCCTATGAAGTGTCAAGTACGTCTCTAGGGCTTGAAGATTGAGGGCCGCGGCAGCAGCATGACCGGGTGGTAACAACGCGGCCCTCTGTAGAGCTGCCAGTAATGCACCCTGAAGTCCCAAAGCGACACTCTGAAGTGTGAGATTCGGTAAGGTCCCGATCGGTCCCAGATCCAACGCACTCGTGTCCGAGGCTTCGACATCCTGAAGATCCGTCGGCTCCTGCTGCTCTTGCTGCTGCATGATCCAGTAGGCCCTGGCTTCTTGCTTCCGGTCTAGATCCCGAAGGTCCTCAAGAGTATCCTTAGGACACGTCCTCGGAGATCACATGTGGCCGCGATATTATCTCGTCACTTTTTCAAAGATACTCAAACGATCCTACTCAGGCCGTTACGATCTCTCACAAAAGGCCGCCGATACTTGGAGCGTTTGCATTCTCCTGCCGGTTTTAAGAATACAAACAAACGCGAGGTGCTCACGATACGGAGGCGCCCGAACGACTGATCGGGCATCGTGCGCTTGGACGCTGCTGGTGGAGCCACCTGGCGGCCGGTATCTCACCTCTGGACGAGACTCGGTACGTCCCCACGAGCCCCTCGTTCGTAGTCAGTCCCGGCTCGGCCAGCTGTGTTTCACGGCGTTTCACGTACCGTTTCATGGCGTTTCACGGCCAGGCACACGCCTATACTTACCTGCGCTGTCCCTTCCTCCGTCTCTTCTTTTCATCTCTCCTTCCTTCCTATCCTCTCCTCTCCTTCACATTTCTCGAGGATCCTAGCTACCCAGATCCACAACTTCCCTACTACCACACTCGCATCATCCTAAGCCGGACCCAAACCCCCTGGTTCAGGTAGACTGACACGCGTATTAATACCAACTGATTCTCGTTGCTGGTTTATGTTGTCCTTTCTAAGGGGACAATTAACCTATTCGCGCGCAACAACCTATGCAACTGTCAGATCCCATAATACCAGGGTAGTCTTATGGTTCCTTTCTTTGCCTCTCTTTATGACACTGCATTGAGAAAACTAACGACATTCTTCGGGAACACATTGGGCACGTGTAACTGGATATACAGAGTATATCGGAAGGTATACTCAATATTTTATGAGGTTAGTAGAGCACTCTGTTTATAGTGAAGAATAACTATAACCCATGTCGGACTTGTAACTGTTATCATGTTGCACAGTGGCGAAGTTTACGATCTCGGAATTCCTTCATTGTTGTACAGTCAACGTAAACTTCTCTAATATGCCACCATCTCGATAACTCGATGCCAATAAGCTTATTCGATATTCTACTGATGCAGCTACAGGATAACCCGCTGACCTATACGGTGTGTCTATACTTCATTTCAGAGTACTTACCAGCATTAGACTTTTATATTTTTTTTTACAAATTCAACGGTTCCTTATATGCATTTACATACCACAATTTTTTTATTTACTTCAATGGCTATGGAACTAATTTTGTATACTTCAAATAATTACATGATTTTTTCGTGATAACACACGAAGTACCAGACGCACGGTAGAAAGAAGGGAAAATTGTTGTTCGTGATGGAACTAGAACTAAAAGAAAAAATAACAGAGAAAATAATCCCTCTGTATAATACCTTAACAAAGACGATCCTCAAACGATGTTATCGGTTCATAACCTATCGCACGAACTCTGACAACATAGTTATAGTTACCACACGTATCGTCCAGCTTATTCTCATTGCGGAGATAGACGATGCTAACGAGGTTAACGATCCTAATCAATAAACGGTCTTTATTACTGTGTTTAGCACGGTTGAGCATCCGGTGTAAAAGCATTTAACGGTTAAACCTTTCTGTAATTAAGTATCCGCGTTAAAATATCACTAGAATAAATATAATTATTTAAAAAGAAAACTGCTCGGCAATGATGCAATACTGTACAATGCACTCACTATCGGTAAGAAATGACATGTTATGTCCAAGTATACATATATATATATATCTTGTGTAATTATATATACTGATCTCTATGATGAAATAGAGATTGAATCAAAAATTTAAATGATTGTCCGGTTGACGAGCTCTGATCGTTATTAATGAATGATTAAAAGGCATCTTCCCGGACAGAGAACCCGTGGCATAACGTGCCGTTGCGTTTTCGAGCGGGTCCCGCAAAGCCGCAACAATTTACGACGGCAATTAATGCACGAGAGTAAACCGTGTATAGCGCCTATAGTTGGCTCCATAGAGAAGCCAGGGGCGGCTATTGGTTGGGGTACATGGAGGCCCCAGTGGGGCCCATCACGGCGGCTGTGGTTGACCGGTAATGGGGGAGGAGAGTGCGCTGAGTCGAACCGAGTGGGGCATCATGAGAAGAGACTGAGAAAGAGAGAAAGAGGGAGCAAAAGAAGGGCAGAGAAAGAGAGAAAATGAGAAGGACAGGAGGATAGAGAGTAAAAGAGAGAAGCAAGCACGGGCAGACTAAATAATATTATAGTTGGTGTTCTCACGGTCTCAGGACGCCCGCGGGCCACTTGAACCCTTCCCGCGACTCGCCCACGCCACGATGCGAGTGCGACCAGGCTCAAGACCACGGGGCTCGCTTGGGCCCCATGAGCACGGGCCCCGACAGAGACGACGCTCGCCTGGGTCAGAGGTCAGCTCGCGCTCGCTGACCGTCACCGCGGATCTTTCCTTCTCTCTTTCTCGCACGCGAGATTTCTCTCTTGGTTTAGCTTCATCTCCTTTCTTATTGTTACCGTTGTTGCTTCGGTGAGCTTCTCTTTGTAAGAGTACTTAATTGTTCTATAGATTTTTCGCTACCTGAATCAATGATCGCGATACCTCGTTCTATTATCTATTTACATTTCATTAAAGTAGTTGATGAAAAAATTTTTCAAAATTTTTTATATAAATTCTGCCTATATTCTAAAAAAAATTTGGAATGTGCGTATTGTTTTATTTGACTTTTCTGGTCCGGTATCACCCGGTTCCCCTAATCGCACTGATGACTGTGAAATATCTCGGATGAACCTTCAAATCCTTTGGGTAACCTCGGGGCCTCTTCTGGTTCCACTCAGGGCCCTTTGCTGCTCTGTTTCTCCGATAGCACCAGGGGAGGCCGCACTTCCCGCCGCGTAGATAATTAGATCGCTACTAACCTCCATTTTGACGCATCTTCACCTCCGCAGTGCGTATCCTGGTGAACGCAGCACTCCTTTACGCGCTGCAAGATGTATGGCATGTAAACGCCACAAAAGGAGAACGCGCCCGAATGCCAGTAACCCCTCACTCTACGATCATGAGATTGATTTGTCCAATTACGTTAAACAATCCCTGAGGTAATTCAAACTTTGTAGAACGCACCGACATTTTTTGCTATATTTAAATGCCATTAATATTTTAATCCATTTCGTGTCATACATTTTTTAAATTTTTTTTCAAATTATTTCAATTACAATATTTTTCATACATTAGTTTTGTCGTTAATTAATTGCGCAATCGTTAGATTTACGATCTCACCCTCGAGCTATTACGTGCAAGGTAAGTGCAAGCCTTGGTGGAAAACAGCAACAAGTGTTTATATATTTATTTAATTTATTAATATATCATTCTATAAAATATAGCGTGTGCTCACGTTACGCATAACCTGTGTTCCATATGTGTACCATGTCTCGTGTGGATGGAGGTAAGCTATTACACGAGCCGGGTGTATCTCTAGGCGTTAACTGCGCGCTAGTACCTGGGTCTACGATCAACACGGGTTGCGTGCGTGTTCTTTTTCGAGAGAAAGAGAAGAAGAAAAAAGATAAGAAAACCTCTTGCCCTCCTGCGGATTCTCGCATCAAATCAGACAATTTGTTTCAAGAGTGATGCATGATATTCCGTTCGATTTATAACTCCTCCGATCGGTGGGTGGAGACTGAAACTCCTCCGATCTAGAGAACGATCGAGACTCCACGAGCAAAATTAGTTTAAACTGAAATAAAAAAAATTGTATTGTCCCGAAGACGTTTTAACTGTACTTTTGGTTTTAACACTGTACAACGTGAATAAAGTATGTTGCAAAAGTTATGCGTTTTTTAAATTAAATTAAATTTTTTTTGAAAAATATTTATTACAATCCAACAAAATCGAAACCGAAACTTCCCTGTTGACATGAACTTATTATACAGATACGAAAAAATGTTCATTGCAATTTGTTGAATCATTTAACTGTTTTTGTTTACTTTATAAATTTTTCATGTCGTATGTTAATAATTTTTACCAAATATACTCATGACAAATTAATTACTTATTCATTAGTTTCGGGTTAGTTACAAAAAAAAAAAAGGATCAAGATGTCAGTGGTTAAAATTTTTATAAATTTCTCAACATTGTATAATCGGTAATCAAACATCTTCCGATTAATTGTATATGAGTGTATGTTCAATGTTTTTTGTTAAAAAAAAAATACTGACTGCTGCCGCCATGTTGGCAGTTTTCGAGATGATTCTTTGTCTCATAATATATATTAGGGCTTTTTCGTCCGACGCCGCTCCCACTGTTTCTCAGGCGGCTAGATAAAGTGCCCGATGTCTTACACCCGGTTACGCTCCTGGAAATAAATGTGATACTTTCAGCACTGCCGGCAGTGCCGGCACCGTGGCGCACAGCGTCTCGCATAAATAATGCATGGCACCCGCGGACGACGATGACGGTGCCTGGGCCTTTGCCCGAACCTCTGCTAGGAAAAGGTCCTTTGGTCGAGAGGACCTTTCGTTATAGTCCTGGGGAAAAACGTATCACCAGGAGGCTTGGCGTGATTCCATTAGTCAGGACCTCACCACCGATTTCGACAGGCTAAAGTCCGGTTTACGGTGACGGTAAGATTAATTTGAAAATTATTATTCAGTTCAAGATGATTCAGTGTTAACCATTTCTGAAAGAGATTTCTTTCTTTCACTATAAATTGAGATATTAATTGTAATTATTTTTATTAAGATTACAACGCCACGTGGAATGCAAACCGCTGTGTTTGGAATTTTTTAAATTGGAGAAGGAGGCCGATTAACATTTTTTTTTTTTAATGATTTTGATGATTCAATGACAATAGACTTGATAACTAATTTCATGAAATAATTCTTTAAAAAAAACCAAGACTATTTTCGAATTAGTTCAAATAAATAGTATGAAATTGATTGTTGATCTTTACCAAATGACATTGTCTATACGGTGTCCGCTTAAATCTGTCACAAATGCTAAACATCACTTTTGCCGTTAATTTAAAAAAAAATGATAAATCATAATAGCCTAGACACAGTTCCAAATTCAATAACGATTAGCTACCTTGAAAGAACTAACATACAGGATACAAAAACTGAATTCAAAAAAGTATTCTCTTCGAATAAGCCTGAAGCATCCCCTCTAATTAAACGTTAATTTACAAATATTTTTATGAATAAATATGAAAACAATGATAACACTATCTAAGGGTCGTATGCCACAAAAAATTAATCGACACAGACACCAATAATTATATAATAAAATCACATCGAGATATTTTATGCCTACTCATTATCAAAGAATTGCCAATGGATATCATTAGCTTATCATTGCGTTCAATAGTGTCTTATCTCTTACCGCACAAGCAATGCCATTAGCAACTGTAAATATCCAACGAGAGACAAAGTACACGTTAAGTCAATCCGCTATAGGACTAGCAGTAGATTCAGGCGTGAATCTCGGTTGATGAGTAGAACACGTATAAACCGTGCCTAAGGAACTCGGGTACTCCGAAACTCCTGGCAGGGGGTCTCCACCGGCTTCTCCTTCCTCTTTTTAAAGTAAGGATGCCTGTCACCGATAGTGATTTGTTGAGTGTATTTGCATTTTAGATTTAGGCTGCCGCGCCTGGCGGCGGTGGCGGCGCACGGCGTCTCTCTCTCTCTCTCTCTCTCTCTCTCTCTCTCTCTCTCTCTCTCTCTCTCTCTCTCTCGCTAACTGCTCGCATCCCACTCTGGCTTTTTCCCACACCCCTCTATCCGTCCCTCTCGAGCATTCGCTCCTTCAATTTCTCGTTTCTGGTTTCCGAGGAGGCAGGCACTGGACCCACTCGGAGGCTGGGGAAGGCTGGCCACGGGGGCCTAAAAATACGTGCCCGGAGACGGGGGCGGTTCTGGAATGACATTAGTCATATACCATCCCCAAGCTGGCTCGGGGACTTGTTTATGCACGTTTAAAGAATGATTAGGCGGCGGCGTCGCGACGGGGGGCGTCTCTCCTCCTTACCCACCTCACCTCGCCACCCGGCCCTCCGTTTCTTCTTTGCTTCTCTACTTTTCCTCTCCTATTTTACTTCCTTCTCCGACTGTCTCTTTCGTTAGCTAGGTCTGTCCTCTTCTCTTTCTCTTTCCTCGCCATGCCTTCTTTTTACGAGGATTCCTCCTGTTTATCCCTTATTTTACTTTGTCCATCCCATCGTTCTCCCTCTCCTTGTCTGTCTTTAGAATTAGCTCATTGCTCCTTTACTCTCTCGCTTGCCCTTTACGACTCTCTCACGTTCCTTCTCGCGGTTCGGATGCTACGGCTCTCTTGGCCCCCGGTGAATCCAGTTAGCAGCGCCTTTTACTTCGTTACATTATTATTATTATTATTATTAATTTTAGGCTTTTTGCGGGTACCGGTAGTTACTCGACGGTTTACTGCTGTGAGAAAGCTCGCCGGAGTACGACAGTGCTGCAGCGCCTGTGCTGCATTCTTTCTGTTCGAATAAAAATCTACAGGAAATATCGTCATCCGGTACCAGTGCCGATTTAAATACCAATCGACTGACTGATACAACTCGGTAAATCTGTTTGCTGCTGTACCGCGACTTCTGAAAATGCTAACTACAGTATCCAGAAAACTATTTAGCTCTTAATATTGTTCCCGATAGGAGAAAAAAGTGAAAAATTTTACTTATACTTTAAAACAAATTATTTTCTTATTAACTTTTAAAACCAAGACTTGCGTAACTCGTTTAATACCTACCTCAAGAACGACCGTATATATCTACTGAATGATAAGGTTCGATACACGGTATAAGGGTTAGAGATTGGAGGCGTAGTCGCAAAAGAAGAAGAAGAAGAAGAAGAAAGGAGGGAGGAGTTGAAGAATAAGAATAAGGAGATGATGGTGGTGGAGAAGGGAGAGGGAGGACGTCGATTCGTCGTGCATTCCGACGGCGGACCCGTTGAATGACAGATCGATAATTGATCATTATTATTGTATGACTGGGGTCCATTGTTGGGGGCCAGAGTCCTCCCCGTGCTCTTCGTCTTGGAAGCGAAGCCCCTTGAAAACTTACAGGGCCGCACCCTGTCGCGGGAGTACCTCGGGTCAGGGGTCAGAAGCTACGTGGACACCCGCTGCGAGTGTCGCGCAGCATTCTCGTCCGAACGGCTCGTGTCCAACGGATCTGTCCTCCCAGATCCTTTTCTTCATCCTATTCATCCTCTTTATACTCTTCATCCTTTACTCTCTTCGTACACTTCATTCTGCAGTACACGCACGGGTACTGGCTCATTCTCTTCGTACTCCAGAGTCTCCTGCTCCAACCGCTTCACCTTTGGGAACTTCGCTCGTCTGACACGGAAGAGTCTGGGCACTTGCTTTGGTATCACTGACAATGCATAAAAATAGTCACTGCAGTCGTTATTGGCTCAAGCTATATTTACGACGTTGAGGACTGTTGATAAGAAAAATAATGATAACGGTAATCGCACGTTGATTTCGGGTAGAGAGAGCTCTAGCAAAATTAACGATGCTATTGGAGGTAAATAGAGCCAAATGATCGTGACTGTTAAAGTGAACCAATTGCGATGGAGCTTCAAGGGAATATAAGTATATTGAAGTATCCGGTACAGTGGCTGAGGTCGTAAAGTCGATTGTAAATTCCGAGTAAGAGTATAATATGGCTACTAAGAACTAAACACGGTGGGTACGGGCTACGAAGCATTGAAAAAGAAATTCATGAGGTAAAGTATATCTAATTCCTGTTATTTCAATGTAAAACCAGAGA
Source organism: Trachelus tabidus (assembly GCA_030142655.1). NCBI lineage: Eukaryota > Metazoa > Arthropoda > Insecta > Hymenoptera > Cephidae > Trachelus > Trachelus tabidus. Next base: position 158,729 of record JARQTI010000706.1, read on the forward strand.
ATACAAATCAGATATAATATTAAATAGTCATGTAAAATTTTTAATCCGAGAAATAATAAATTTATATCCCCTAACGCTTATAGATGATTGTTCCTTTTTTTTTATAGCTTAACTCAGGCACAGCAAACAACGCAAATCGTTCTAGGGAGGTTCGAAAAATCAAAAACATTCAATCCCGCACACAAAGATCCTGTCGAAGATCGAAGGATCTGTCCAGGATCCACGTTTCTTTTTGGTGGGTTCGTTCGACGTTCTATTGCCAGGACGTCGATCTTGACCGCGTGTACGGGAAATTGGCGAGAGGCCGGCAGTACAAGCCAGTTGTAAAGTTGCGTCGGGCTACGAGTTGGAGGATGTCGAGGTGAGGGTCTAAGGAGATGTACCGAGAGGAGGATGAGGAAGACGAGGAAGAGATGGAGGATGCGGGGTAAGAGGGTCCAAGAGGAGGAGTACCAACACGAGGTGGTTAAAGAGAAGGAGGCGAAGGAGGGGAGCTGGAGACTTCCCGGAATGCTCGGCCCGTGTAAAGCGGACTTTACCTCGGATCCAGCCTGGAGCCTGGCTCCTCTTGGAACATCGAAACGCAGGACGTATTGCTCTGTCACCCAGGACTCGCCGATCTATTAGTTATGAATATGTTGCCCACGGCGATACATGCTCGGCGCTCCCCCACCCCGAAAATATGTCTGCTGAGATCGCCATGGCTATATTCATTTCGAAATGTCACGAAAAGCGCACCTCGTCCTAGCTGTGCGCTAAACTATCGTCTCCTGCTCCACCGTTCGGACGAGATGATCCGCTTTGATAGGAGGGACGTGTGCTGGTATTGAAACGCACTGAGATCATCAACTCGGATGATACGAAGAAGGAGAGTTCAAGAACAGTGTTGAGGTCGTGTCACAAGGTCCATTAGGATTGGTGTATTTGAAGGCTGCTGAATTTGGAGTCAGCTTAACTCTGAAACTTCCGATTTGATATTTCGAACCGGTCGGTACCGTAGGGATTATTGGCTGTACCTATATCTATCACAAAGTGACGGTGGCTATATAGCCAGTAACGATGATGAAGTGTAGCAGGACTCCTGATGGTAGCTCGGTGTATTGCTGATGTCGAATGCCGGTGTCAGGGACGTCACTGAGGTTGCTTCGGATCGAAGTTCGACCGATGACGAAGTGGCCGACGTTGGATAGCATTATCGAAAGAGGAGGCGGGTGTGGTATCCGAAAAAAGAAAAGCCAAAGAAGTTTGAGGCGAAGGTGGATGTGGAGGATATGTGGAGTATAAGGATGTGGAGGTGAGAGCGGTGGGAGCGGGTCGCCATTAAGCGGACCCCCTGCCGCGTGGCCCGCGGCAACCCTTCACAAAAAACTGTAATTGGAAATACTTTTCCTCCTTTTTTCCTAAAATAATTTATGAATCTCCACCGGTCCACGGGTCCTAGCCGGGGCTCCTCCGCGCGTAAGGCCCTCTCCCGGAGGAGCCTCTCCGTGGTCCTGGTTAGGACCGAGGTAACGAACGGAGCAACCTTTAACCGGGAGGACGCTTCTTATTTCGTGGCCCGACGACCCCTGCTGCGATTCGGGTGGAGGTGAACCTTCTTAAGGTCCACGTGAGGTACCGTCAGGGAGACACGCCGGCAGCCCGAAGACGCCGTTATCAATTTGCGTGATTCTCAGGATTTATAATGAAGACGCAATGAGTGGACCAGCATCGGCGCCTTGTACCGATCCCTCGTTTCGAGCAACCACCTCCCGCAATAATTACCCACTAGCCACCATCCGGTTACCATCAGCGACCTCATCGACCGCCATCAGCCACCAATAGCCACCATCGGACCCCACGCATTCCGCCCATACGTATCAATCGGCGCCCGATTTCGCGCGTCATGTAAACGATCAGCTGCCACTACAGCCATTATAGCCACTATAGAGGCTTTATTAACGAGCCATCCCACTTACACGTCCACCTCCGAACGTCAATTATCCTACAGATCTTCTGCCACGAATAAACGCGGTCAGAGCTCAATAGGTTACCTTACGGTGACCAGCATTTCTCATTCAAACAATTACCCACATCCCACTCTATGTGGTAAACGACGGTAATCACAAGACAGGTACGTACGTACCGTTATACCTGCAAAGTCTCTCGCAATGCACAAAATCAAATTGACAGACTTGCTTGACATTTAATGAAGTCCATATCCATATGCCGCGGCAGAATAGCTTAAATAAAATAATTTTTCGTCCTGCTAAAAAAATATAATCCGTTATTTGCTGACCATCGATCATCAGGATTCATTGACATTCGCATGTCATTATTCGGCGGCTTCAGCAATACTCTTGTAACTTATTCACAAACCATATTTAAAACGTACAAAGTTCGTATGCTAAAATATTTAAGTACAAAAGGACTACCTACGATATATTATGTCTTCGTAGCCTATTATATCAAACTACTGCTATTGTTCCTTCTATCTAACCCAGCCGTGTTTCTATCAGTATCTGTTTAATTAAACAACTTTACCTGTTACCTTAATGACCGGGGACTACCGTCAGAAACTGATGAGCCATCGGAGTTCAATATCCGACACCAAGTCGACCGACTCTTCTCTCTTGCCGGTCAATATCGGTTTCTCGTCGAAGCGACATGACAGGTCGTATAACCTCTGCGACGACCTCTATGCATCTAAATTGGGCGGACTCCCATGACCGCGATACTCGCAATCGCTCGCGCTTCGTGGGAAGCGACCCGCACTCGACCTGTCCCGTAACCATATTTTGCCTTCGAGAGACAGCAATAATCACAAACGTCTGTTCGAGGGAACGTCTTTCTCGCTAGGCATTCCTCAAGAGCTTGCTTCTGGACTGGTTCGAATCCTTCGAATGGTTCAACGGACCACGTTGTAAATGGATGGTTATAAATACACTGGTATAAATATAATATGTACATATGATATACATGCGTTCCATAGTTCCAGTTGGCTTCGCGCGTGCTACGTGTCATTTTTTTTAATACAGTATGTTATTAATCAAACGGATTACCCTTGGCGTTAAAATATTAAAATTATGTAATCCATGCAAGATACTGAGCTAAATGCGTATGTACGATTAAAGATTGTGATAGCGTAGGATATAATATATATTTTTTTTAATGTGTTGAGACACCGATTATGCATTCTTTGGCTTTAATTTAAAGGCAGACAAAGATAATATATTTAATACTTGTCTAGGAGAATGATTAACAGCAGAAGCATACGTAAGACGAAAGGTAATAATTTATAGTTAAAATTTTGGTACTGTGAAAGTATCTAATAGACTGATACACAGTATTTAAAAACTAATATAAATTTAGTACATAGCTTAGATTTTATTTTAATATAAAATTTTAATTTGACTGATAACCTTGATCTTCGTGAATTAAAGCCAGTGTCACTATGCCAAATTTTCTTACAACATACAAAAGGAATATATGAAATGGTCGGAATCGATGGACTCGAAGTTTGAGTTCTTGAATTTTCAAAATAAATTTCAAAAAAAGCTTTACGTAGATTCCACTAAACATAAGATATTACAGAAAGCGTATCGAGTACAGGAAAAAAGAAGCAACGGGTGCAAATAGAGGCGTTTTTAGAGTGAGAAAAATATAAAGTGCGATCAAGTGGAGAGAAAGAGAGTGAAGATAAAAAAAATGTGTCGGAGAGTGTAGAAGAGAGAGAGAAAGAGAGCAGCGAGTAGAAGCGGCACGAAAATCTCAAGGCGCCTTTCCACGCCGGCTATTAAGCTATTGTAAGTCGCGCAAAGGCGAACCCGACACAAAGGTATAAAACCTTTTGAAGATGTCACTTATTAATTCCCCCATTCTCTCGAGGCGGCCTAAAATGAATAGGGAGTTCCCGAAGGAATTCGGTGAGACAGAAGGAAGGATGGACGTACGGACGTACAGACGGATCATGGACAGCCGGTAGAGGTCAAAGGATCTCGCTACCTGACCACTTCCAGTCCTCTCCTGGAGCGGCGCGTCTTGCCGTGTCCTAGCCCTTTCCATCCTTGGACGATTAATAATTCCTGGTCCAGCTACACCAGGACTCCGGACGGCCTCTCGCTCCCAGAAAACCACAAATTTTAGCTCCTGACCCAGGATCGGTCATCAAATTCGATACAGAATGAACCCGACTCGGTCCCCGAGGACCTCCTGCTGATACCGAGGATCCTGATGGAGGCGGAGCACCACGGACGCATCCTTTACGTCTATGAAATGCACCCACGATGCACGTTCTGCTGCAGAACAATCTTACCTATATTAAATAATGTCAAGTTTTCATAGTGAAACAAATTTTTAATTCAAACCCTTATAATATATATCAGCATGAGAGTTTGCATTTGAACAAAAAAATTATTCTTATCGAACAACAGTATTTGACATTGTTCTTTTGTATTGATTATTACAGGTATTGCATACATTTTATTACATGCACTAAACACTGATGACGCCTGGGCGTACAAAATGGCCTTGCTACTTTTAAAGTACTTCATATCGAACCTATACGTAGATCAGTAGGATCAATGATTCATAATAAGGTGGCATCGGAGCTCAGAGTGTTTATTAAGTAACGTTTGATTTATTCTAGATTAAATCAGTCACCTGTCCAGGACACCCTTTCACTACCTACTGACTTCCACTCATACACAACCAACTCCCATATAGCTTCGTACCATTCTCTTTACATTGTATTAACAGATTGTAACGATCTATGATTTATAACCGAAGTTACAACCAAATACAGAGGATATTTACTCAGTCACCTATGCCTAGTACCCTTTTGCCACTGATTCATGCTCATACATAATCATTCACTCTTTTATCCCACCACATCTAGATCCTATACAAAGATTATAATGATCAATGGTTCACAAACGAAGTTAGTATTCAATGTAAGGATTATACCAGTAGTTAGTCTTGTTGTCAAGCGCAATAAATGTATGTTTAATTATATTTAGTTTGATTCATTAGGGCCGTTTATGTAACCCCCCTCCCTCGCCACTATAAAAAAAAGGTTCTTGTGTCAATAACAGGACAAAAGCAATAACAACATTGTACAATAGCATTTGTGAGTCCTGGATAATTTTCTTTCAATATTTTTTTTTGACTCGATAAGCTAGAGACCTTTCTCACCCTTTTCTTTGCTCTCGGCCAAGGAGATTGTTAGCGTTGCTCTTGTTCTTGTTTTTAGGGGGGTCAATAGGGGGTTGAAGCTCAAGCGAGTAATATGGGTTCCTTGAGATGAGGGTGTCGCGATTCCCTGCTGTGCGTTGATGGCCCCATCTAGGGCTAGGGCCGAATTCGGTAATTAGCTTTTTCGTTTGGTGCCAATTACCTTCCCGATTTACATAACGGCCTCCGGTTGGCCGGGCTGGTCTTAATGGATCCCGACGCGGTGACGGATGCCGGGGCTGTCAATTTTAAAAAAGTGCCCCGAAGCCACCGAGCAACCCCATGGCTCCCTGCTGCGTAAAATTGTCTTTTGCCTCCGCTGACCGCAACGCGAGACCCACCGTGTAATTATTACCTTGGCCATAACTTTGGGCCTTCTACACGAACTTCGAATCTCGAACCTACGATCTGACGTTTCATCCATAAATCTGATAACTACCGAAACGATTTCGCGCCCTTCTCGGTATTAGTGAAAATTACCGATTCCATTGTGGTTCACGAATCTCTATCTTATGTTAGGTAAGTGGGACGTGGTTGAAAAATTTCATGTATTTGTTTTTTGAATTGGTTCAAATAAATTTTGATAATTTATATCGGGACGTGTTTAATTAATGGAAGTTTTGCAGAAACGATCCGAGACGGTAGTCGCAAGAGTTTAATACTTTATAAAAAATTTTTTTAATTTATTGTCATTTAATTCAATCTGAGGAATTCTAAGAATCGTCGAAAAAATCCGTTCGTAAATCGGTAGACTACCGAAGGTAATTTGTGACTTAAAAAAAAAGGAGATAGGGGGGAAAAAATAAGAAACTGAACAGCGGCTCTAATTATCAAAGGACTCTAGGCTAGATGAGGCCATCAAGTCTCAGCGGGGAATCGCGACACCCCCCGGCCCTGGACCCACATTACTCATCTACATTTCACTCGAGCTCATCCTCGTTCCAACGCCGTCACGCTCTTTACAGCACCCACATAAAATTCGGATTCCTATCCAACGAAGAAAATCATGGTTGGGCGTTAATTATATCGGCATGACGCCGTACTGAGATATCGCTCGTATCTCACTGGCCTAGTACATTCATCAGGACTTTTGCTGGACCCAAATTAGAGGCCCGTGTCCATAGTGCGCGTAACTAATGCTCCACCCACGTTTTTACATAATTCCTGTCAATATAGAACTGAACATACTGATCCCGATAAAAAATCATCGAAATCGAAACTTTTTCAAAAAAAATCCTTAACATATAATATTACATATATAAAATCCAGTACTTATTTACTAAAAAAGTATGAATTAATCTGTAATCCATACATGTTATAGAAATTCTTCATAATTGAAGTACGTGTACCCCATAGGTAAATAAACATTTAAAAAATAAGATTTATTCATCCCGATAGAATTAAAGCGACTACGAGATAAGTTATTTCAAAAAACGATGAAAATCATCTAGCTTAAAACAATAAAAATGTGCCAGTCTCAATCCTTTTCTGAATCACTGTAAATTTCGAGACGCTCCATTTATTTTGATATTAAGAATATCCGGAGGTAAATAATTAAATAAGAAAAATGTATACGACGTACCAATAATGAAGATACAAGTCAAATAAAAGAAAGTCCAATTGCCATATATGGTTGCCCATGAGATAGCATGGTAGGCAAAAGGACTAAAAAAAGGGAGAATAAAACGGTAACGTCGATGAGGGCGGGAGACGGTAGATGCTAGTATAAGGTTGAGAATGGGAAGGAGGTGGAGAAGAAGAGGTTCGCGTCTGTTGTACCGCGGAGGTCATCGGGCTTCAAAGAGACAATTAATGTGCCGCGGACACAATGGCGGACCAATGGTCCATTGTCAGGGCTACAAGCGAGTGTCCCTGCAGTGTCTCTCCCTCTATGCCTGAACAGCGGCCGTGCATAAAGCGCATAGAGGGCCGAGTATCTATTGGTAGGCGACCATTGGACGTCCGTCGACCCATGGGGGGCGGAGTGGAATGCATATCGTTAACTTTTGGGCCCCATCGTGCGGCCCGAACGGACTGGCTCAAAGACAACGCGGAATCACCGTCACGCGTACCCAATATCTGCCCGTAAGTCACTCATGAAAAATCCTTAGACTTTGCCACATAAAAGCGACAAATGATTAGGTCATTGTTTAAATAAAAAAATTCACAGATGCGGATATGCAGAATTGAATGGAATAGAAAATTGAAAAACATCTATATATAACTAATACGTAATACATCTTTGGACGTTCGAACAATATGTCTGTTCACAGTACGAAGAGACCGGGTCAAGGGTCGTGGCTTTAAAAAGAAAGACGGTGTTAAATCATCGAAATATTTCATCTTTTTTTTGTTATAAACTCTTTTCGAGACTCTATGAAATCCTCCGAGCTATCGGACTCTTGGCTATTGATATTATCGAGTTACGGTTGTCCGGCATCAGGAATAAAAGAAAGAATAATAATAAGCGCGTGTCTCCGTGACGAGGTAATTCGTTTCGTTCCATTTTAAAAGGCAACAGGCAGGTTTAACGTCCCGGGAAGAATGGTGTTTCGTAATGGTTCCTTGCAGTTCTATTTTGCGCGATGTCCTTTGTGTTTCGGCGTACCCGGGGGCCTAGTCCAGGTCTCTTGGGTCCGTAGTCGCATCTAATAATTGGCTTCGTTGAAAACCGCACTCCGCGACGAATCCTTCGACTCCTCTCTCTCTCTCTCTCTCTCTCTCTCTCTCTCGCTCTCTTTCTCTCTCTCTCTCTCTCTCGCTCTCTTTCTCTCTCTCATTCACTCGTTACACTCTGTCTCCTTCCTTCCTTCACGCGCCTCTCCTCCCTCATTCTTATTCTCTTACCTGACCCCCGTTCACTCCTCCCGATCACTGGACTCCTTTGGCATCTCTCACGAGTCGCTCGTCTCGCGAGGTTGAGCAGCCGTGCGATCCTTCTACGTTCTACGGTGCCCCATTCCATTGAGCGACCACGTGGGAACTCGAGGGTATTTTTACGTTTCGCCATTCATGTGGACCATTATAACAGATTGTTTCTCGGAACGAGAGAACCAGGAGTAGGACTGCGTCGTCGTCCCGTGCCGTGGCGATCCAGGATCACGCCTAATAATACCTAGAGAGCGTGAAGAATACCCATAAAAAGTCCGTAAGTGGTTCGTTTTGTCTCCGCGCTGTCTTCTTTGGAAGGACAACGAAAATGACGACGCCGACGATGTGGACAGGAACGAGTGAGGTCGGTTGGGTCATCCGAGTTAACTGAATGCCGAAGAATTAATAGATCTTGTCTGACCTTCTTGGCTGCCATTGTCGTATTATAGGTTAGGGCTGGCAAAATTAAGATAGGAAAATTGTATGTTGCAGGGGTTATGTGATATTTTGTGGTAAAACTTTTTCGAAGGTACGGACGGGGGCAACTTTACGAAATTGGGCCATACCGACGAGACGAGAAAAGGAGAATCCGTGCCAAAGACCGGGTTGCGGGCGTGGACGGGACTGACAAAAATAATGATTGATTGAGCAATTAAATTCCGTTGTCATGCGGCGGCGGCCTGCTTGAATCGTTCGGAACACCGCGGGGAGTCGGTCCCCACAATTGCTGGTAATGAGCCAACTTCAGCCTTCTGACAGAACTCTTACGCTTCTTCGCCACCAAATTTGCATGCTCACCTCGCTCTGATAGGTCCAGTGACAACCGTGACACGCCTTTTGACGAAAGTGGAGATGATCGGTACTAAATGTACGCGATGCACCGCGGCCAAGATCAGATAACAAAGTTTGTAATCGATCAACAACCGATAGACCTCATTTACCGTTTTTTCTCATTTTGTAAATGCATATCATCCAATTTCGTTATCAATTTATGGAGCAGCGAACATTATACTACCCAAAGGATACGGTTACTAAGGTCAATATATTCACACTGTTCGCCTACATTATACAAATTTTATATTGATCTTCCTCCTCTCTCCTTCAGGAGAAACATTGTTTTTCAAAAGTGCAACTGATTTTTATTTGCAACACAGTGTAAATCGTGTTGTACGTTGATATACAATCAAGCGAATTATCGAGGTGATCTGTGCTGTTGCGTCGGACATTTTTGTGCACGTGTCGCCATCTGGTGGCAACTCGATAAGTTGGAAAAGCGGAGTGAGAAAAGAGTCGACGGCGATTTTCATCACGTGCCGGCAAGCAAGCCTAGACCAGCACGACACTTTATATTCTGATATATCGGCGCTCGCAGCGTGCGGCGAATATATCGGTAAGATTAATCGAGTCAAAAGCCGCGTTGTTACAAAGTGCGCCGCCCGCCGCGACACAAACCCATGCATTACCGGAGGGCCGGCCGTGTTCTAGCCCGGCTTGTCTCCAGGATACACCCACGCCAGGTATCCAGCTCGAGATTGCTTTATTGCGACTCCGTCGCAGAAACCCGGCCCGCGAGTCCCGAACTACCAATCCCCGCGATAAACGAGATTTAGGGTTGGCCCTGAGGTTACGGGGTCCTCGAAGAGGAAACAAAAATTGCAAGATCCTTGGAGATAGGAACGACGACAGGATTCATTCAGGATAAACTAAAACATCATTATACTCGATTAATTTTTAGTCGTTCACGTTCCGCGACTTCATCGGGTCTCTTGTAGCAAGATTTAAAAAGTCACCACTCTTTTCGTTTCATTTATAAATTTATATCCGTCGTCCCGCTTGTGTACCGGAATTCTTGTTCGATTCAAAGGATTGGCAAACAGCGCTTGAGTTATACTTCATGAAAATTCTCATTATACAAGCGACGAACAGAGACTTGAAAAATGTGCTTCAATTATTTAGCTTCGTTCCCTTATTAGGCACTAACGTTTCGTTACGTTGTAGGTGTCAGGTCGATCGTTTTGGAAATGAGCCTGTGCCGGTTTGAATAATCGCGATAAAGAGAGTAGCTAAAGTGCAGAAAGAATGGACAATAAAAGGAAACGTAAGTAAGGAAAAATATTGGATGGGTTCCAAGGGTGAGTCTTCTTTCTTGGTTCTTGGGTCTTCGCAATGTTCGGTGCGTCGATTCCCTTTATTAATGCCCACCTCTTACGGTAATCTAATATTGGTTGATATATGGGGTAAGGCGATGGGGAGCCGATGGCTCGCAAAGGTCGTAACACCGGGGGTCGCGATGGATATTTACAATTTTAATCATCGTCTCTGCGTGGGACTTGGGGCCCAGATACGGCAGGGCCCTCACCTCGAAACACTCCCAACCACCCGAACCACCCTCCACCCGCCGCATCAACGCATTTCTTTTCCATGGTAGTGGGCTTCTTTATCGCGGCGCGATCTCGCCCTGTTCGATGAGCCGAATAATATTTAAGGCTGTTCTTCTGAGGCGACGGCCGGCTGGGTTTGATGAAGCGAACCAGCGCCGCGACGCGACAAGAAGTTTCTTCTCTTTCCTTCTTCTACTATCTTCCTGTCTTCTTTTTTTTTTTTTGAAATATCGTTACCAATGCTCCACCTCGACTATGAGGCACCAAGGGGCCGTCTTCTTTTCTCTTGGATCCTTCCTTGGACCCTTTATAGGTACGCATTGACCGACACGCCCCTTCGTTATTCGGTGACAAAGGGCAACTGGGCACCGCGGTAGCTTTGACCACCTGTCGCTACTTCGGCACATAATGCCACCATAGCACCACCATGAGACCAAGACACTACTTGCTGGGCCCGGTGTGACTTCGTAATGCTCGGAACAGAAGTGGGTCCCATTGTCGCGAACCTCACGAAATTCCTTGCTAAAATGTATTATGGGAAAATACAGTCGAAAATGAACCCCTATAGCTCTTTTTTCACCAGCATTTTCAATTCATTCCTTATTGTACCATTATAATTTCTTTTTCTTTATTTTCCTATTACCTACAAATATATTCCCACTCTTGGACATTTATTTGCACTCATGAATTCACCCATCACATACTGCCCTCTCTACTCCCTTCTCTCCTTCTCGTGTCATGCACGATATATTACTGCTATGGATTAAGTAGCTGGCAATCGTATACATAATTAAACGTGGTTTACACGGGACGCCGATAACACTACGGGTTAATTATCTTGGCCTTACAAGATGTGCGCCATCTGCTTTTACACCTTTTACATTTTATACACAGTCGCTTGCTGTTTCCTTTTTCTATGAATAAAAAATTATACATTTCATTTAAAAATTCACTTTTCTCCCACACACTCGTCTCGCGCTGGTTATCTGTTCAAAGAAATAAATAATTTTATAAATATACTATACCGATATCGTAACTCTATAGTGTCAATGATACAGTGGTGGTTTATTTTGTCACGTGGTTAATTTAAAAGAAAGTAAATAGTCCGTTCTTGGTGGATAATGGAAAAATATGAAAATTCCCACGACAGGGACGCATTCCAATGCGGGATATTTTTAGCTGGTAAATTCATGAGAACCTATCTGGGTAGTGACAAGTCGGCGAAGCTTGCAATTCCTCTAAGAATTGATTGGGATAATTGCATTCTCGCGTGTGAGCGCAGGGAATCGACATGGAACTGGTTTCGAGTCGTCGCAACGTCTCAATTCTGACGTGTTACGAAAGGCGTAACGCAACGCTTCAGACTAGGTACCTTCTTTACCTTCTTATCCACTTGGAACAAAACCAAGTTGAATGAAGAGCGCTCGTTTCTTTATTTTATGGGATACCATTCCATTCTATGGGTGCAATGCTAGAACTCCACAAGCTGACGGCCGAGTGGCGCTGCTCTGGCCAGAGGCGCGTTTTCAACGTAATCGCGGCGCGGCTACGTGGCTTAATTAGCCACTGCTAGCAGCCGAGTTAACTACGAGGGAATACGAGAGCTTCGAGCCTTACAAAATCTTCAGGGTTACGGTCCCTTGACAAAGCACCGATTGGCTCTTGGAGAATCTCTTCTCTTTATTTGAAATTTTTCTTTTTCGTAATTTGCATTGGAAAATATTAAGTTTCTTCAGTTCACATGTTTACAGCTGCGATTAAGCGAATCGAAAATCCGTTTAAACTTTTAAGATTCTCACGGTATATTTCATTCGAAATTTTTCAATATTTTCTGTAAGTAGAAATTTGTTTTGCAATTTTAGTATAAGATTCGACTATGGTAATTGACGTGGGTTTTTTGGATTATTGTTTTTCTTTCAAATAATAATTAGTACGTACATGATCCCGAGCCTAGTGGTTTTATTTCGGAATGAATGATATTTTTGTGTAATTTAATATTTTTTAACATTCACTTATTTTCAATATACTAATTATTGAACTATTTATGAATTAGACGTGTACTTGAATGCTATCCTCGATACGGTAAGACATTTATGAAATGAATAACTGTTTAATCTCTTACCAAGGTACCCCTTATTAATCCGCTCAAGCGAACCTGCCACTTATACGTATGTATCCAGTCTTTTACGCGTAAACCCAACATTACATTGATAAATATGCACTACCCTGATAATGCGATACAAAAAAATACAGGACTGTTCATCAATCCCAATATTTAACGCCCCCTGGTACTCCTAAGCATGAGACTGTTAACTTGGTCAAACAAAAATGGACAGTAACCCTCTCTCCAAGATCGTTCAAAATAATCAATCCTGTGCAGAGAACTTGATGACTCTTGATATTATTTAAAAAAAAAGAAAGAGGAAAGCAAAGTACCTCCTACATTTCAGCGAGACTTAGATGGTCCTTCCGGAACCCTTTAGAGACCCCCCTCGGTGGTGCCTTACTTCGGTCCTGGAACCTACGTAGCGATAGCTTCATAAAATCTCGTTTTTAGAAGGGGGAGCGAGGAGGGAGTCGGTGGCGGCGCCTGGGGGCCCTCCCATGAGGAGGAGTGACTTTAGTTAGCTTTGCTCTTGGGAATGAGCGCCGCGATCTTTCGCTCGGTGGCCGCGAGGGGGCCCCCCCAGGGTCGCTCACTCGGTCGGGGCCCAACGCCAAGAAAGCAGTGGCGGCGAATAGTGGAGGTTACGAGGTTGGCAGAAGAGAAGAAGACCTAAGACGCGCTTCGCAATACTTTGGGTCTTCCAGAGTACGTGGGGGGCAGTGAGTCTTACCATCCGCTGCTGGGGAAGCTCTGCCTACCCCCAACTATGGGAAGACACCTACCACCACCACCCAAAAGGAACAGGCTGCTCGCTGGCAGCTCCTTCTGCACGACTAGCCATCATCCCGAGCTCAGAGAATTGTGGGCCCACGAGATGAGGAAGAGGAAAGAGGAGAGGAAGAAGTTGCGTCGTTACCGAGTAATCTTTCGCCGCCGCCATCCTGGCATTTAACGACCCGAGGCTCCCTCGGGCCGCTGAACTTGACCCGGCAACGATTCGACGATACCGAAAATTCGGACGCGACTTGCAGTCATCCCCCCTGCCCACCTTTCGGACCCACCTATTCCGTTGCTGATTAAGGGAGATTCCGTTACCACCATATTGAACTCCATCGCCCACATACTTAACGAGAGGATACGACGATAAGGAGATACATCCTCCCACTACCATCCATCTATTTTCTCTCCCACCATCTTCAGCATATTTCGTGACGAGCTATACACGCACGTTAATTGATTCGTTCAAATAGACACGTGACTGGCACGATACATCGCTGGTCCACTGGGCAGAGCAGCTCCATTTTTCTGATATCACAGTTGATATATATATACATATACGGCCCACCATGCGTCTGTTCAGCACTTGCAAAGACCTAGTCCAAAGTCACGTAGTAGAACTCCGCGTATTCCTGGCTGTGAATCAGGTATATGATAAAGGACACCAGGATTCGTTTGAGAAGCTGTCCTGCGAATTAATTGGCTGTCAACGGGCCCAAGTGAGTCATGGCTCCGTTGCACGGCCCTGAGTCGCACGCCGTCCGTCCGTCCATCGGGGTCCGGTGATCCCTCCGTGCGTCCGTCAGGGTTGGTCTCCAGACTTCGCGACGTGTAAAAGGCAACGAAGACCTAGGAGGAGGATAAGGAGATGCAGAAGAAGGTAAGAGGTACCCCGAGGGCGCGAGCCAAGAGTTACCCTGCGCACACGCCTGCTGCTCGAGTGCTCACTCCTTCCACGTGTAGAACAGAGTGGGTACCACTGAGACCGTGTGCTACGTCAGTGGTGTACTTGATTCGATGCCGTTCGGATGTGTGGGCGCGTCTATATAGGCAGTTACGTCCGTAGGAGTCGGCGTCAGTCGAGTCCCGGTACCGGGTAATGGGGGGTCAGAGGTCAGCGAGCCGCCAACGCTAGAGGAAGGAGTGTATACGTTATATATCGGGGGGTGGGAGGAGGAGAGACCATAGAGACCAACGGAGGGACGATATGCCTCGAAACCGTGGGAACGCGCGTGGACCCACGCGCCTAACTAACCCCTTCTTCTGCTTCTTCCTCTTCATCTTCCTCTTCTATACTTCTTTGCCTTTTTCTTCCTTCCGTTATTCCCTGCTGGCTCTTTTTTTCCCCTTTTTTCTTAGCGCCGCAAAGACTCCATCTTTCTGGTAGTTCCTTCGACGGACTTACCACCATCTTTTTTTTTCATGGTCCCACCTCGTTCGGCCCACCGCATCACGTTCTCCACTATGGTGGTATTTTCATAGAAATCGATCCGCCGATTACACCCTATTTATGGGTTTAACATTCTTTACGTGCTTTGGATGACCTGCTGACCTTGAATCCTCGTGGTTACCTTCTGCTTTGGATTTCTTCCTCATCTGGATTTTACTTCAGTTTACATGGTAGTTTCGACCCTCTTATTAGACTGGATTCTTAGCGCGAACAGACCAATCGATACACCCCCGCTTAACGCGCTAACGTATTTATTAATATACTCACTGGCTCGAGACCTTCAGCTTTAACCTGCTTTTTCTTTTTCTCTTAGTCTTTACGTTTTTTGATAACTTTTTATCTATCCCCCTTTCCTCCTCGTAAACTTCCTTTCCCGGAAGCTTTTTGATCTGTTGAAGCGAAACAATTTGAAGAAAATTCGTTCTCGTCGCTGTGAGTACTTTGTCATTTTTTTTCGTTGGATGTTTTACAGCACGGCTTCTTTCGTTAAGGTAGCATTTTAGCCCATAATGATATCCTTCGAGATACTTTCTTGGTTTTGAGTGTACCTGATAATAATATTTATTTGGCTTTGTTTGTTTGCGCGCAGGGATAACTATTATTTTTATTTTTAAAACATTTTTGCGAGTAATAAATGCCTTGTCTTTTTTTTATAAAAAATCTTGATTCCTTTCGTTCGCGTCTGATTTTCCTTTTTTTCAAAAATTTATTCTTATCCGATGGGCTGCTAAGTTCACAGGCTTTGATGAAATATGGAGTATGAATGCAACATTTTAACGCATGAGTGTCCCGAGGAGAAAAAAATGTCTGCTGGAAGATGAACGGATCCCCCGCAGCTAGTGAGCACGTGCCCCGGGGCATCCGTGGGCTTCTAAGGTGGGAGGCCTTAGGGTAAATTTACACGGAAACTCATCAGACTACCGCCCAAAAGATTCTCACGTATTCTGGCTAAATCACTAATTAGCAAGTAGCTCATTCTTGTTGCCCATCCTATGCAACAGTCGTATTCATATACATATTTCTTTGCTAACGATGATTCATAGCTAATCAAATTTTTAATTTGAGTTTGGAAATTCAAAATCTTGTGAGTAACACCATAGCGTGTATGTCAAGCAGTCCTTCTTAATAATTAATAAATACAGAACCATGACTATATCATTAAAAAATATTATCCCTGTCTGGCAATTAATATTTAATTAATTTACTTATTAAATTTATATGTAAACAGAAATATAAGAACGAAATTAGCACGAGGGACATTATGTCATTATTCGGCCACGTCGTTATCAATCCTCCTCGCAAGATCTGATTAAATTCGCTCAGATGTCAATTTCAAACCAGAAGTTCCAATTATTTGCAACTCTTACTGACTTATCCGTACCCGTTTCGAGGTTGATTATTTTTTTACGCTGCAGTCTAATTGGTTGATTGGTTCGTTAAAAACAGTTGTATGATGAAACACGGATGAATAGAGATTCGCGCATGCGCAGCTGCAGAACCAAAACTACTGGATATATGTAAATGCTACCGCTTCTCCTAGACCTAAATATTGAATTTTCTCATAAATTTCATTTTGATTTGTTCAACAATTTATATGAAATTTATGATAAAGATGTACGTACTTGCACGTGCACATGAAATTTGTTCACATACTTTCCAATTTTTCAATAGCGTGTTGCAAAAGTATTCCAAACTGCTTCTTGCGGTAGTGTCTGGAAAAAATAAAAATATTTTTTATTCATTCAAAAAGAATTTGTAATACTATAGTCAATACATACATAGGTATTCAAGCAAATGAAATTAAATTAATAAAATAAAAATGAAGTCTTAGCTGCCTGCATAATCATACGTACAAGATATTGTTCTTTATTGAATATTTTTATAATAATCTAAATACCGAATCGTCGGCTCGATCAATAATCCAATCCGAAGGACACGCGCTTTCCGAGGCAATTACCGTCGTTGCCGATGCGGATGATCGGCCGGCTTGAAATTGATTATTGCCCAGTGATAATGATCCATTACGACTGGATAATATTACACCGTGGATAAATCAGCCGACTGACAATCACTGTCTCGCAACACGTGAGTTACGAGCCCGTAATCCGCGGGTACCTTCGACCAATGGGACGCTTTTATCGTTGGATAATCGCCCCAAATCGCCTCATGGAAATCTAAACCGAATCCCAGTTCACATCCGTAATTTTGAGGAGGAATTAAAAAAAAATGATTAACACAGTCCCGTGTTTCAATGTCTATGAAAGTTAATGGGAATTAAAAGAAAATATTTTGATTTATGATCCTAATTCCAGACCAAATACAGTTCATTGACTTTATATCGAATACCATACACTGTATTGCCTGTATCTAGAACTATCAAAATAAATTTTGAAAATTACATGTTGTATATAAGTTACAAGCGAATTTCTATTAAAATTGTTCATGTCTCTGATTACTGAATCAAACGTCAATTAATATCTATATATTCGAAGCTACAGTAACAATTGTTCTTCAACATTTTTAATTTCTTGTCTGAGTGCAGTATTCACTAATTTATTACGCATGAACAAAAATTGTTTGCAACGATATGCAACTACGCACGATAACACAATTTAATCGTCGTGATAGAAAAGTGTTTTAATCGAAGACATACCAGACTTCGACGCATCTTTGATGCAACAATTTAAGTCAGTGAAAAATATTAGTGTTCCTTCATTGCACCCACTGTAAACAAAGCGCAGTTCCGTAATTGATAAAGAGAACGCATCACTCATACAAAACCTAGGCACGCTTTTAAAACGGCAATTAATAAATCATACGCAAAGTATCCCAATAAGAAGGTACAAATTATTAGCAGCTTGAGAACGAGCAGGAAGCCAATCAGTTGGCAAATTGATTGGCGATCAAGACGAGTTAATGAGCTTCGGTAAAAGTCTAAGACAGGTTATAATCGACGCCGGTAGATGGCAGCATGTGGCGGATGTCCCGGTTCGAGTTCGAAGCATATTCTAGTAAGGTGACACGGGCGACATCGGGTCGACCGTGGGAAACTGTCCTGCGCGACACTCGGTCGGTAATTCAGAGGTTTTTCGACTGTTGCATGACCCCCCGCAATGGTCGCCACCATTAGTACGGCCTTTACTCCGCGGAAAAGAATTGCATCCACACGAACCACGGCGCCAAGGCTCCCGGTTTAACCGCGAATTAGTGGCGTTTAAAGGCGAGTCAAGTTTACTTGTCTATACTACTAACTAATAGCAGCCCTAGAACGTGTCTACAATGTGAACACAGCCAGCAGACGTTTACCTAATTACCGGTCACAAAAAATATCCAGCCGCCCTAACCACAGGCCATGAGCCGCAGGCACCGAACCCCCCCTCAAGCCATAACACCGTGTTTTACCGAGATCCTATCTGCACTTGCGTTTCTTCTCTATCGCTGTTTGAGTACGTGAATTTGAAGACTGTCCGAAAGTTGATGTATTCTTGTTGTGAGCAATAGCGAAATTTGTGGTAAGTTCAATGAGAATATTGAAGCTTTATATTGCTCATTAATAACCTCATTTTTCTCGTTGAATATACTTAAATATTAAATTTGAGACCGTGGTAGAAGTTTTCCTTTTGGTCAGAAGTTAACAACAACTTTAAGTTTCAATCAGAGGTTCTCACGTAACATTCGCGAGATCTGTACTTGGTACCAACATGAGAGTCTTTTTTTTTTTGATAATGTAAGTATTTAATAGTACGGAGATTAAAGGAGTTTACGACAAAATCTTATCTCTGAGAAGTGTCATTAAAGTTTGTGATGTATTCGGAGAATTCGCAAGTAATTAAAATTTCTAATACTAATTATATTGAAATTAAGGAGGTGATTTTATTTTAAATTATTATTTTGAGTATTACATCCTTTGGATTTGATTTAAGCTGTAGTGTACGTTAGATTTTAAAAGTTCATTTAATTGTGTATCGATCTTGAGTGAATAACAAGGATTTGTAAAGATTAATTTCTAAAACAATCGATCATCCAGATATTCAGTAATTATATAATAAAATGAATAAAGAATTAATATTATTGTAAAGTTTTTAGTTAGTTTAGAATAACCTTGAGTTTGCTACCTATTCAACTTACTTTTGTTAATTACCTTAGTCTGTCTATTATACGTGTTACATTTGAAGAAATGTCCATTATACAGAATCTTACGCAATCAACGAAATGTAGCACATTCAGTGTTATCATTTTAGTTTAATTGCAAAGATTAAAAAGGAAGCACAAGTAGTTTGCGAAGAGATCATAATCGAGCAGTTAATCACACAGCCTAGCTATAATTAAGTACATGTATTAATTAAGAGTCCTCATAATGCGATATGACCAATATGGCGGCGACATTCGGGTCGCTATTAAATATCGAAGAAAAATATGCCTTAAGAACTAACAATTTTTTAAAAATTATTATTCCACGTTAATCATCGTGACAGGTAAAAATTAAGTTGAAAATATAAATATAAGCAGAATTTTGACTTTCAACACATTTTCATACTTACATCTTACAAGCTTTATCACAAAAATAATAGTGACGGTAGTAACATGTACCATTAAAATATATAAAATTTCAAAAAACGATAAAAGTTCTCAAATCAAATATTCTTTGAAAAGAAAATGTTTTACCATCAGTAATCACTTTTTTCTAAGGCACGATGAAGCAATAAAAATTCAAAGTTTGGATACCTTGAATTTGATAACTTTGATTAAAGTGAATAAAAAGAGAAGGACTGGTCCCGTTTGATACGAGGCCCTTGCAAACTTAGTACGGTGCGGAAGAAGGACGAAGGGACCAAATTTGATGGGCACGAACTCCTGGAATTCGACTGTGGGACTTGGGTCCGAGGTCGCATGGGCCCGGTGACCCTTAGATAAGGCTCACGCCCTAATAAGAGGGTATGCCTGCCGAGTTTCTAGTCGACTACAACCCAACCATAACCTAACCCGTCTAACCCATACGCTCTCTGTGGTTAGCTGAGTTAGCCTTTTGCTGAGCAGTGAAGGCCCAAAAGCCGAGTTCACGACATTCCTACGAAAGGCTCCCACACCGCAGCAAGGTTCAACGCAATAAAGCCACGAAATCGTCCGAATTTCATTCTCCGATCCTCGGGTCCCATCCTGTTATTAGAAACCGGGTTACATCCTCCCTTTTAAACGCAGCCTCTTACCGATCGATCTTCCTCTGTTCTTCCTTCTTGCAGCTCTTTATTTTTTCATGCCCCGTACTTTTCTTTTTCTTCTCACTTTTTTCTATTCTCCCACCAATTACACCACTTTGTACACGCTTTAGGTATAACCGCGACAGCTTGTACTGTGCCACGCTTGACTTAAAAAACTGTTATACATATAATACATGTCCGTCCAAACGATATCAAAAGATTCAGGGACGTACCAATTTTTTTTCCCACCCTTGCAGATCACTAGCAATTATTTTATCGTTACGATAACCTCAGATCTCGCGACCTCCACTTGAAAATTCGTTCGATTAAAATACTCTGTAATTGTATAGCCTATAAGCTTACAAAATAAGTAGTCAGACTCTTTCTTGAATATAGTACAAGACTATTTACACGACTCTGTATTTTAGCAATGTCCATCGTTGATTTAGGAAGCGATTACCTCGAGTTCGAGACAAGTCATCAAGGATACTAGGAAGGTGCGTTCAGATTATTGTAATTAAATCGTTTCCAAGGGATCCACTAAAAGGGTGGAACAGCTCCTCTTCGGCTACCTGGTTTCAACTGTGTATGGCACGGCTCCACCCTTTCATTTGATCCTCACCAAAACAGCATCTCGTGTACTAATAATTATCCAGAACCCGAAAATAATAGTACAAAGAAGACTTCCGAAATTCGTCCAAACTGAACGGCAAGCTCTTGAAATATATATCTTATCCTTTGGGAGTCTCAATTAACGGTTTGCTACTCGGGATGTTTTACGATCTGACGCCTCGAGTGCACAGAACGATATTCCCAGGGAATTGGTGCCAGCGGCCATTGACTTTTCGCGATGGATCCGTGTCCGAAAATCCCTTAGAAAAATCCCTGGAATAGGGGATGACAGTGGGGCAGTTCAAGGGTTTACGGAACAATAAAACCGGCTAAATGGCGCGCGCCGATGTTTGCTCGCCTTTTTCATTATCTTTTATACTCCGGGGGTGAGAATTAATTAAAGTTAAACATTGCTAACTGGACGGCAAGCGTGTTACAGGGCGGCCATTGTGTCTGAGATTGCACCTGCTGCGCCACTGGTTAAAAAATTTCGAGCAAGAATTTAATGCCATATACACATATATATAATTGTTATGTAGCAAATTTAATCCCTTATCTTTCTCTGAAAAATTTCTAATTAAAAAAATACTCAAACTTTAAATCTGGAAAATTTTGGATAAGGAACTTGTATTATTGTGTAAAATGACATTTCTGGGATATTTGATGTGGACATTTTTTTAAGTATATTCTTTAATTGTTACTCTTTTTATATTATTTATATTATTATAACAGCCTATCGATTCTTTCCTTATTATAGAGAAATACGTGTCAGACGAAGTTAAATTTCTTAAAAATTCTTAAAATTCTAAAAAGGAGTTATTCTTAAAAGACCCAAAAAGTAATGTTGCGAACAAGACGCGAAACTATTAAGAAAATTTATCATTCATCACGTCGCTTCGCTTTACGTCACATATGGAATCGAAAAAAAGGTAAGCAGGTAAAATACAACATCTAGTCAGCCGTAATAACCAGATTTCCTATTTGTGCATAATGACAAAAAACGATTATCACCTATCGACATCTTCAGACAATAAAAGGAACTTTTTATCAAAAAACAATTTTCAAAAACGTTAAAAAAATTTTACAAACTCCAAAATACCTTAGCATACGTACTATCGATCTTGTACGGTGATTCGAACACGTATGCTTTCATTGCTCCAAGAACGATACGATACGTCAGATGAACTTGAATGATAACAACACGTTCAAAAATGATGATGAGACAGTTAATGATTATGACTTATTGTTATAACAACGAAAATGACATAACTCGTCGTCTACAATTTCGGGCAATAAGAAACATATCTTTAATACAGTCGACTAGGAAGAAAATGACTTCTCTGAATGTCTTTCTTTCTTTCGTTTTAATTATTATTCTTTTTTTTGTCTTTTTGGTATATCCATACGGTAACGACGAAGTTCTTAATGCCTGGCAGCTTACATGTAGCTTATGGGGCTAGGTACTTAATGATTCAGATAAGGTGACGATGACGACACGTTTCAAGACGATTTACACCTAGGAAAGACGACGCGTCACACGATACTACGTATATGTATGTGTGTGTATATATATATATATATGTTATGTACACCGATCTTAAATTAGTGGTAACATCGAAAGGGACACGACGGGATGCGCATAAAATGAGGGGTTTCACGCACAAAAACGGAGTCCTCTTTCGACTATGTTGTACTATGTACAAGACGTGCGCGTGGGTGGTCCCATGGGTCTGCTTGGGTCTGCAGGACTCGACGCGGACCCAACCGGGTACCTATTGGGGCCTTGAAAAATCCTATTTACAGTATGCGAGCCACGAACGGGATCCCTATCTTTTTCTAACATTTATGTCCTTTTGAAATGACTACGCCTTCGCTATGAGAGATTAGAATTTTTCTCGTTTATCAAAGATCCACGCCGGATCATTATACAAGGAGACACTTTGCACCCTTGATTCGTTGTACTTAAACCTAGAAATACAGTTAGTTGAAAGTTCCTGTTTTTGCTACTAAAATATTGAAATCAATCATTTAAGTCGAAATTCGATCCAACTGGATGTTCTTTACATTAACATTGAAATAGTTAATTATCGGTTCGTTGCCAATATGTTTTTCTCGTTATATATCCACAGCTATTAATTATTTCGAAAAGTGACATAAGAAACGGTACCTGCTTTGAATTTGAAAAATCGACTTTGATGTAATTCCACAATTTTCACGCTATAACAAAATTATACGGAATTGTTATCAATGTCGATTTTATATGTCTTATCTGTATTCTGTGAGTTCGTTCTATTTTTTTGACAATCAAAATTAAATAATTGGCCGTTGCGCAACGAGCTACACTGGAATGATTTTTTAACAAGAAAGATGCGCGGATGATTATTTACAATGGTATTGACTATACGTATGCGCGAGATACAATAGATACGAGATCTAACGTCGCATTATCTCTTCTATACTGAAACCCAACTTTGGGGTTGTAGTCGTTTTCTGTGGTGCATGAAGTCCGCCGATTCTCTCCGTAATCTGCCGAATCGTCGTTGACGCTGTCATTCCGGTTTCCATAGGCGCCGGTACCTCCACTCTGAGATCCTGTGGTGCATCCGTGTGCGTTAACAAATGTGTCTTCAGATTGCTACGCTGATTGAAACTTCTCGCGCAGACTGGACATTTGTGCGGTGATTCCTCCATATGTACAATCTTGTGCACTGCCAAGGTTCTGCTCTGGCAGAATCCTTTGCCGCATTCGCCGCATTTGAAAGGCTTCTCTTTGCTGTGTATGTATCTGTAATGCAATGTGAAAAAGAGCCTTTAGAATATTTATCAAAAGTTTTAAGTAAACCTTATTACAACAGTGATTATTATATATCGACAAGGATTGTATACGACTGTCAATTATTAATTATCAAAAACTAAAAACAATGTCTATTAATAATTATAGAGAACATTAATTGAATACACGAGTTATTATAGTGACACTAAAATTATTTTTAAAAATTCATTAACGCTCCATAATGTGTTGGAATTAGAATAATTAATAATCAGCATGACGTATTTGACGTGCGTGTTACAAATTTTTATTTTTTTAATCTACTCTTTATAATCTGTTTATTATGACAATTAAAAAATGTGCCAAGTGTATTGCCACGTGGTAAATCGGTCAGTATCAGTATGCAGTATAGAGAAACGTCATTGAGTCGTTGGTACTGTATCTAGCAAGATTTCATAAAACCACAAATATCGTATCAAGATAACGTGTGTCTAAAATAAAAGATATACAATTTGATACGAAATCCTGAAACCGTGAAGTCTCAAAGTCAGACTAGACGGAAAGATAATGTACAAGTCAAACAACGCATTTGCCACGAGCCACACATGGATTTGTATATATAATTATGTATATACTTAAAGTTCCCCATGTGAAACATCATTAAGTCATCGTACTAACTAGTCATCCTATATTACCGCTGATACGACACCTGCCTAACGCTATTCCAAGTCATACTCATGCCATCCATCGAGGGGTGGTTCTACCAGATGGGACCGGACCCATTTAAAAGTGATTGAAGTATGACAAGCCAAAAACGGCACAGAATAGAACACAAGGCACATAGAACCTCGTAAACCGATCATTAATTATTTTCATAATATGATTTGTATTATGAAAAGTTACAGGCTGTTTCATATTATTACCGCATGATCAGTCAAATAATTAAACTCTGACGTAGGTAACTAAAATATATGGCACCTGCGCCCTTTACGGTCCTATCCTGGAATAGTGCTAAGTGACACAAAAAAAAAAGTAAAGCAAGTGTCAAACTGAATTACCTGTGATCCCGAAGATGATCTTGTCTCCTAAAGGCCTTGCCGCAGATGTCACACGAGTAAGGTCTCTCATCAGTGTGAGTTCTTTCGTGTATAAGGAGATTGTAGCTCTTGGTGAACTGCCTGTTACAAAATTTGCAGATGAACTGTTTCTTGGGTCGCTGACCAGGTACTCGTCGAGTGAGGAAGGAGGCCGGCGGTGGTACTTGCATCCCTGGATGGATCAATGGATGCTGTGGTCCGTGATGATGCGGTGACGTTTGCGGACAGCAACCCCTAACGGCCAAGAGAGCAGCACCCCGTAACCAGTGATCAAGAAAGGTTGCGTGATAACCAGCCGGATGTGCCTGATGATGTTGCTGATGTGGTACGTGAAGCTGGGAGCGAATCCATCGGGGTGGTGACGTTCTATGGGGATGGACCAGCTCTCCGGAGGGAGGCGTATGGGGTGGCGTTAGAGGCTCCATCTTAGTTTCCATTATCTGACAAGCCTGTTTATCCCGTGGCAAGTATTCACGATGTGTGCAAAATGAAATTTTGTCTTCTCAGGTTGGTAACAATTTTATATAATTATTTCACCATTCACATTCACTTCACTCCTCCCTGCCTTAAAGTCCCATGTACTTATGAGCACCTTGGTTCCTTCTCTACAGGATGGTCCCTTCTACTTTGGAACGAGTACCGAAAAGTGCGTGCCTGATGTATTGGTGGGAACGTGAGGTCAAAAAAAAGAACAAGAAGCTCTCTACTCGAGGGTTCGAGCGATACTGAAGTGTGCAACGAGTCCTTCGGGTTTACCTGACACAGGAGGTGGCGGCTCCTCCCGTTCGGGAAGTTTGGACTCCCGGTTGGCGGCGACTTCCACAGGGGCGTGGCTTCCGGGACGGCGCCTCAGGGCGTCGCGACGCTACCCCTGCTTGCCCTAGCTCCGTTCTACCATACGGAACCTTTACTCGTTCTTATACGCTTTCACGACCAATACCAACACTCTACCAAACTATCGCTGCCAATAGCACGACAACTCTACCACCACCAGTCACGGTCATATGTTAAAAGCGGAATTTATTATTACGTCAGATTTGTCTGTTTTTTTATCAATACTGATAACACTCTTTCGTCGCTCGTATGCATCTGCACAATCGTGTCTATAAACGTTGCATTCGGTCAAGCAGCACCCTTGCAATTTTTTAAAAACACTTTTGCTAGAGAATCTTATGAATTTTTTTATTAATTTTTGCATACACAAGTATAGCCGGCTCAGGAAAATTGTGGGCAGAAATAATTTGCAATATCTTATCGCTAATCCATACTTGATACTAATAACAATGAAATTATTGCTGCAGTACAAAGTTGGCTTTTTGCAGCAGATCTCTTGTAGTATTAAACAAAAATTGTAACGTCATTCTAACCGTATTTGGAACCACGTAAGATATTAATGATAATATAGATATTAGAAGTAGAAATGAAAATACGCTTAACAGGTTTGACTCATACGGTAGATAAAGGCCTAACGTAACACCTTTACTTTAATCTCAATCGGTACTAATAAACTCGTTACAATCGCCTGATACCGACTCACCGATCGGTATCGAAAGATTGACTCCTCTCTTTCAACATTTCATTCCCGATTTACTTCTAGGCGGAGTTCTGCTGATTAAATCTTCGATAGCTGATAAATTTCCTAATTAACTAATTGCTGCCAACCGGTAGCCGATGCAGGTGACCGATACTCTGATGAATGACGCTGATTATAAACACTTCTTTTTCTTCTTATACGCTTTTTCTTTTAAAATATTTCTAAACATATTCCGTACTTTGAATTAACATCTAGGACTATAGATTAGAATGAGCTGTTTTAATTAAAACGTAGACGTATATAATTTTGTTTTCAAATAACGTAGTAGGTACGGTCTGGTGGGTGCGTTTCAATAATATTCTTGATAATACCAGCAGAGCCTGTAATTTAGATTATTCAAATAGCTATCTAAAAAATTAGAAGAGGGAGCAGCCATACCTCGGCATGCTCCAGATCTTTTTGGTACTTTTTTTTTTCTTATATAATGCTTTTAGACACTTTTATCCTCCCTTGTAAATAAGGAAGTCTGACAGTGGGCCTGTTCAGGTGATAGTATCAAGGGCGGTCTGTTAGTAATATTTCTAATCTTCAATCACTACTTCATATTTAATTATCATATGCCTACGGTGTATTTGTAATTTTTTAAAAATATTTCTACAACTATCAGAATCACTTAAGTCTGCTTAAGTTCAGTACTTACTTTATTTTCTTATGTCGGGATCTTATACAAAACTTTTAAATGTTTCTGTAGCTTTAAGAACAAAGGAGGAATGAGCTAGAATAAAGTAATGAGGGAGTTTGAATAAAGTAGTATACAATTTTTAATGGAAAACACCAGTGAAAAATTAATTGCGAATGCTTATGCTTACATTGTAAAAAGGACCTGAAGAAATTTTAATAAATAATAAATTCTCGACGTATGCCAAGTTTTAATTTTTTAATCGCCACCCTTGAAAAATACTGCTAGATGTACAAAGGTATTCTTCCACTATATCGCAATAGTCAAATAGCAGATTAATTGTATTTTTAATTAAATAATTCCTTTTTATCGAAGCGTAGAACTTTAATTATCAATCAACCGTACCCTATTGACCCACAACTGCTCTGGATATCGTCGAATGGAACAGAGGATCAGCGTGCGATAAAATATGGTTGGGTTATAAAAAATCAGAATTATCTATTGAAAATCAGAATAAGGATTTGCAGATAAGAAAGTATCCATAAAAAAGCATATTATTCATTAAAATGACTTTTTCCCTAATCAATATTTCATTCCTTACATATAACTCATTCAATTCTCTTGCATTTATTGTAATCAGAAATGTACAAACCCCGAAAAAAGAACCACAGATCGTCCATTTTTTTTCACGTACTTTTTATTAACATTTTTTTTCTCGGCACCTCTCAAAGCCCAACCCGTTACTGACATATTGATAATATCAAGTGCGGCCTGTTAGTAGCTCTATAATCTACCCCTTTCTCGCTTTGCGAGTAACATCTGGTTACCCGGTATATTTATCGCGAGATTATGTCAAAGAACAGGTATGTTTCCTGAGGAGCTTACCATACTCGTAGAAGACCCCGTGCATACGCATGGAATTTGAAATAATAATAAATAAAATGAAAAATAATAACCTCTAAGTCGATACATAGTTATACGACAGTGTAGTAGATTGCAGATTAATACGCTTTTCAAAATAGCTATAGATAAGTTCAGTGTACGACGATTATCTCTTCACCGGTATTTATCATTGACGTCAAGGCCATAAAACGCAATCGTTTGCTTCTTTTCAAGAAAAAAACATTTAACAGCTGGAAAAAAAGTCATCCTGTCTTATATTCTGATTCGTTATCAACGTTAAGGTGTAGGCACCGCAAGTTACGATTCTGCAATGATAGGAACAAATCGCCAAGCACTGAGGTGGATACCAAGAGAGATTGGATTGGGATCGATAAACGAGCTTCTCGGACTCCCTGGGAGTCTCGACTCTGTATCTCCGAAACTCACTCGAAACATAGATTATACTATGTAGATCATTAATTGGAACACGCTCTTTTTTTTTCGGCAACAAGTTTTTTCGACTCCCGCTGACGCCGGATCGGTAATCTTATTATGCGCTAACGATGTTACCCAGCGTGATATTACCAGGGCTACCAACGTGCTTTCTTCGTGAACTCGCGCCGTTACGAGGGCTACCGGATCTTTCATTTCGACATTCGAATTCCCCGCGCAATTGCTTACCTATTCGATAACACTTGTCCATTATGTTAGTCACGAATGCACCAATGATAGTATTGCTAATCTACTTTATCAAACCTCAAACAATAGACACACCTCAGTATGTGCTGAGTGATAGCGAACGATTACGTTTGGCGAGAAATTCTTTGAATTTTGAATTTTTTTTACGTCTTTCGGGTGACGAATGAGTTTGTGCTTGACATTTTTGTTGTTTAATGTGTTAGGGGTTTTATGTTACTTTGAAAAAATGTTTTTATTAAATCCATTGTGCATACTTCGATCTATAGTAACGTTATCGATAGCGGCACACGCAGTTAAACGTTCTTATCCATTTATGGCGGAGCAGACAGCGCGTCACTGCGATAGAATCACTCGAGCCACTCGGGAGACATCAACGAGCCTTTTCATGACATATTCTTGTTATTATCTATGTTATCTAACGATATATCGAAAAGTGAGTTAATTTATGTTTTTTTTTGCGAATTTTCACAAGTCATGTGTTAATCTTAATTATCGATAATAATGCATGGAATGTATTTTCGGAAATTTATTAAGGAAGCGGTATCGGAAATTTTTGAAAATTATCTCGGACTATAATTGATTTTTGTGTATCCGATTGTATATCGATATGCGTCATGACGCGTAGACATCATGCGTATCATGGATTTCGAAGAAATTTTTTGGAGGGCGATAAAAGTCATTTGATAAGGTAGCAGATAACGGGACATTGGTTTGTTTATTAAGAAGTGTAAAAAAGAGTAAAAAAATTTGAGGCTTTTTTTGGATAAAAAATGAATTCCGTTGTATTAAATGAATTTGATATTAGTAGAAATATCTAGCTGGCAGATCGATTGAAGTAGTACACAATTATGAATTTTTGGAAAAAGTTTTGGATTTGTTTTTCTGATTCCTTTCATATAGAAAATCTGTTATCGAGACACAATCAGTCTACTACGGAGCAAGCATAGGTACATGTAAAGACATTTATAAGGGATGCTGGTGATGGTAGGGTTCGGGGGTTGCAGAGGGGGGTGTCTGCCTGATGGAGCTAGAAACTGAATTAACCACCCACGCCCGGGGCCGACGATCTTCAACGCGCAATCTCATCTCGACATCCATTATATCTGTCTTTGTATGCTAAACATTTTGCGAAATTATACAGACTCTCTTTTTCGCCTCGCCGGAATAAAGGCGTTCTTGAAAATATGTGCTTTGACTGAAACTAGAAGATATTTTGGAGCAAAACGTGAAAATAGAATATTAAAAAAAAATTAAATCAAGGTACTGTAATGAAGCATGTATATATTTTTTTATCGTTACGTTCACAGAATATTTGTACTTTGCAAAAATTAAATCACCAAGCTGAAAGCATTTCAATTATTTTGTGCAAGATGATTAATATACGTTTCGAATAATTTTAAAAAATATGAAAATTAAAATTTTGCTTGATTCTAGCATGGAGTATTATTAAAATTTTAGTCTGCAAAATTTAATAATTTTTGACTGATAATTATAATCAAATGTGCCAAACATTTATCAAAGACATATTGACATCTTTGCATTTAAGATGTAACTCATAAAATACAAAATATTCGTTTATACTTCTTTTACTTAAAAATATTGATTTTTTCATTCGAAATTTCAATATCAAGTCTATGAAAAAAAATAATTTGATTTCTAGCGTCTGCTTTTACATGAAATGCCGACAGTATTGGTCTAAGAGAGCATATAAGTGAGTGGTAACTTCTTAACGCTTATATATACACTTCATGATATATGTATAACTGTGAACATTCGGGTGTGAAAGGTTCGTGAAGAAGAGAAAAGCAGACAGCGTGGCCTTAGCCGTGCATGTTATGCAGTGGGCTGCTCAAGTAGGATGCACCAAGATGCACCAGAATGCATTCAGGAGGTCCATCTGCGTTATAACTTCTGAAACTAATCACCGTCTTCACAGGAACGTGAAAATGTTATCGGGTCGTATCTAAACGATTAGAAGGGCCCACTCGAACTACTCGAGAATAGGGCCCATCCCTAGCACTGCTGCACTCTTTGAAGGACCCTTTCTACAGCTTTCCACGTGACATTTCTCTCTTCGTCGTTTTCCAATGTATATGTTTACAGCAGTATTGAATTACGATAAACTGTCAAAAATATGTCTCAGCAGCTCAACTTTCTTTTTAAAAAATAGTTAAATTTCTTGAAAAAACTCGAACCAATCACTCGCGACAAAATATATTTAAAAAGTCCAATGTCAAGAAAATTTTTAGCTGAATTGTGCTATTTCAAATTACAGCCTTATTGTTTTGACTAGTGTTTATACTTGTTGGAAATAACGACTTTTGTACTCGAACAATAATGGGAACGATTTGATCTTTATATTTATTAGGTATTATCCGTAGGTCATAATATTTGACAAGTTGACGTTTGTTTCAAAAACAAAAGTATAAATATTGAACAACGTGTTAATCCTGGTTTATATTTATTGTTTGATATACTTTTGAATATATCTGGAAAATTATTTTGTTCAATGTAGCCATGGATTATACAGGTTTCTTAGTTTCCTTTCATTCAAGTCTAATAAATACGTGAAATACGTATTTGCTGTCTTACAATCATCCACGTGGATAATTTGAATTAACGTCATAGCTAAGGTACCTATTGCGCTGCAAATTAATCGAATGAGGGCTAATTTTTTTTTGTGAATTTTAAAAAGTTAATGGTATTAACTGAAAGTAGTAGAGTAGTACAGTAGCAGTAAACGGTCATGTATAGCAATGCATTTGCTGAAGCATTGAGTGATCAATACTAACTATCATAGAGGTACATTTTCGTTGAGTGTTTTCGAAGAATAAACCGTAATTTCGTACCGATTTCAATGCGCCGCAGTTCATTCGGTTTTTTGAAAGTTGCTCTACGAATTCATCAAATGGATTTTTTTTGTAGCGTTGACCATTTAAAACTTACAACCTACCGTTAAATCAGTGAATTCGTGGAGCAACTTTGGAGAGACGGAATGAACTACGGCACATTGAAATCGGTACAAATTTATTAAAATAAATCAATTAAGTAAACCCGCCTGGAACTTCACGTAAAATTGATTTATTAAAGGAATTTATAATTTAATTAATTTGAATTCTTAGAATTTTATTTCAAAGGCTCCTTATAATGTGTAATATACTATATGTAGGAATTATTGCGAAAATTTGAAAAAATGGGATTCAGGGGGAACTCCTTAACCGCGTACCTACAGTCCACTTGTACATACAACTCACGAGTATTTGCTGGAAAAATATTGAATATTTGCGTTTGTGCAAACCTCTGAGGATTTCGTGGTACTTTCTGGCATTCGCGCGAAATTCAAATTTACCCAGTATGCCCCGGAAATCCTGACAAGCCTCCGCGGCTTTTCTCTATATTTTTTTTTCTTGCCGCATCTGTTTTCACTTCTTCTTACTTTACCTGCGTTGTTCTATTTCCATTAACTTCATCGACTGACTAAGAAAATGCCACGAGTATTTAGTTCTGCTCAAGTCTACGTCGACAATACAATTTTAGTATTTCTTTATTACCAGCCTTTCCTTCCCCTTTGCTTCTTAACTAGAGGGAACAAAAAATGTTAACCCAGTACCTACTACTGGGTCTCTAGGTCTTTTGTATAATTTGTTTTACTGTTCCAACGTCATAAGATATAAAGATATACCGGCAGAATGTACTGCTGGGGTATAACACGTTACGTTAATAAAAATCAAAAACATTAATAGATCTGAAAAATTTGGTTCAAGCCTATAGATACGTCAAGAATGAAACAGAATATTTGCTTCAACGGTATATGCAATTTATATTATATTTTTGATTAGCCAAAAAATTTCTTAAACATTTCGGTCCTTTTGGCTAGCAGCCAGTTTCGAAAGTGAGAACGGAAAAATGACCGATATTAAAATCAGCCAGAGAAAAGAGGCCTGTTCCGCTACTGCACAGCGGCCAGTCGTAAAAATAATAAACATAAAAGCATAAACCATTGTTCATGAATTACAGAGTAAAAACCCGTCCCTCCTAACACCCTCTGGTCTTTAGGTCTACTTCAAGTCCAAATATTGCTTTAGCATGTCTATTTACGTTATTATACCAGCCTTAGAAAATAAGGGTTGCTTCATAAACAACGGCTTTAAAATTCAAACTGCATTTTCCAACATCAATTCAACTAAACATATTCACCATGCAAGCTATCCTCGTTGGTAGCACTTTATCACTGACCTTTTACAAAAATTACTGTTTTTTTACCTCTTTCGAAAAATTTACAATAGCATCATTTTAATTTAAAAATAATCTTTTTATGGACACTAACAACCTTAGTTGACTTCTACCAATTTTTTATAAAGGGACACTCCAATTTTTACCATACTTTGCGTATACCTTTACTTGCGCTTTTACCGTTTTTCAAAAATACTTCACGTGGACTACCTGCCGCAAAAATTGGGTCAACAGGCTTTATGGTGTTAGTAAGCTCTAAAAGTAAACCCATATTTTGGCTTACTTAGTTTTCCGGCAAAGTCCTACTGTTTGGATGAGAGCATGCTCCTTCATACCTGGTATTATTATAGAGAGATGTAGTCCGTTATCGCACAATAACATCCTAAAATAATGTTCAACCGAAATCCTAATCCACAAAAGACTTGACCACCGTGCTGTCGCACTGTTTCCTTTTATATCGAATCCAATTATTATTAGATCAATTATCACATAAAAAACGGGACTTTTCCACGTGTTGGTCGCAAACCTAAAAAAATCTTCAAAAGCACTATAGAATTTGAAAACCATTTAATAGAAAAAGATAACGTTCTTGTTATTATTCCCACTTTTCTTAAGCGTTTACAATAACTATCAATTAATGATCGCGATTGTTTATTGAATTGCAGTTACTCACTATTTAATATTTTCTTAGACTGCTTTGTAATCAAAAAACAACAAACTTAACCTCAGAAAATTCTTCAGCCTTTAAGCTCAATTTCTAATTATCGAATTCATTGGAAATAGTGACTTTGTTTTAATGACAAACGGGTGCGTCGACGGGGTGTTACTAGAAATACACGTATGGACTTTTGGAGTATGTATACTCACTTAGACGGAATATCTGCTTAGTCTCAACAGCAGAACAGATGCCCAATGCTGTTCCATCGCACAGTTCAGGGTGTCACATACCACGTTCGGACAGTACGTGTGTGGCCATGAAGAGAGGAGCCGTCGATACGCAGAATTTCAAAGAACTAATGTTACCACGTGGCTGCTGAGAAAGAAGAATATATGAATACGTATACCATTTTCCAAATGCTGGCATAACGCTGGGTGGCCACTATTGTCTCTGATTAGAAGCAAAGTACAAATTTTGTTTTTAATCTAATTCTAAGACAAAGTCTTACTGACCGGCTGGGTTAGGTTTCATATTTACGTATCTAAGAATTTCTAGATAGTCGTAATAAGTCATGCTACTGACAGGACTACCAAAATCATGTGCCAGTCCAATAAATAAAGTCACGTTTCACTCGAGCCCAATTAACGCTCGCAGTGTTTATTTTTGTTCGCGAGGCATCTGTCCAGTTGCGATCGTCGTTCAGACCACTTGAAATTGAGAGCTATCGGGAGTTTATCGTCTGATTCTTTACGTTTTGTTTTCGCAGTCGCACCATTGTTTGGATAAAGTGTTTACTGGATGAATATCTATCGATCGGTAGTTGAGTAGTGCAGTGCAGAGTGGTTCACACGACATATAAATTCAGACTTTAGAAAACTATATTTTGCATGACTTAACCTATAACATACGTACATTGACGTTCTTCTGCGACACAGCCTACGCATTTCGGTTGGGGTTTTGAAAAAGAAACGAATAAAGTTGGTCGAGAAATATCTCGTGAAATAACAATATTCAGTGATAGGCTTCATGTTTTACTAAGAACTTGAAGAACGAACATTTGTTTAACGCTTCGCCGATGAACTGGTGTTCCTCGTGCATTATAAAAAGATACGAGTGTCTTCGTAGTGTCGGAAAAGGTTGGAAAATGACTTATTGTTAGTTGAGTGGTAGTGCGCGTGGCAGCGCTAGTATGCAGTTACCAACTCAATGACAATTTATACGATCGGATCCAATATCTAGGGACATTATATATCACAGGACTGAACGTCCCGGCTGGAAGTCCGAATACACAACGCACACACATAAAATGAGTTGCGTCGCTATGAGATAGCGGCGCCTTTGATGTTCGCCCCACCTTCACGAATGCTTCGGTTCCGACGGCACCTTGGCGTGTGTCTTCTTCCTACGACACCCACAGTATTCATGAAATTCACGACACCTACAAAATTCACGATGACATCCTGGAATACTCAAAATCCAAAACTCCTCCGCACCTCATAACTTTACGATGTCTTCTAAGAACTTTCTTAGCAGCAGTCACCTCTGTTCTGATTAATATCGATGGTCTTAAGAATGCTCGGTTATTCTTTATCGTTGATACAATATAATTGCTTATAGGCTTCGTTAGCTTTAGATAGAAATATATGTATTCATTGGAGTGTCTGATTGTAGAAAAAATGCTGTATGAAATTATTACATTTTTTATACAAACTACGTCTCAAGTACTTGCAACGTTTTATAATACATTTTTAATTGAACTTGCACATTTGAATGTTAACGGAATATTATAATATTATCTAATGAATAATAATATAGAATTATATTAATCTAATACTGATGTCTATACGATATGCATATAATAATTTTTTATAATTTTTCTTTTCTAAATTTAATGCCTTCATATATTGGTACTCTCTCTCTCTATCTAGTGCATGCTTTATGAAAGTGCATTGTGTTCGAATAAAATAATTTTTTTTCATACTTTCTAAAGGTCGTATAATAATATACACATAGGTGGGCTCGTATTGCGTTGTATGTTGGGTAGCCTGTTGTAAAGCTACGGTAAACCTAAATAATCCAGAACATCAGTAAGACCGCCGCGCGGCGTATAAAGAGAAAACATGAAGCGGTCGACTCGGCCTCGTATTGACAGGAGTTGGACGAGAGGAAGACGAGGACGTACCTCGTGAGTAGGTATCGGGGAAATCTTATCGTTGTGCAAAGCATTAGCTGGTCGTACTTTGCGGGGCTTTGAAGATTTGCGGAAGGCCGCTTCCAAGAAATATCCATAGACATCTCAACTCTGGCTCGAAAGAATCGCGAGACTTATCGATAATAATATCGTTATCAGGTTACAATCGTACGAACGTGCTCCCGTTGGGATTACGGAATTTCGATTTGTTTTTTTTCCTATTGCGTGATTTAGGAACGGCCAATTGAATTGACCTAAGAATTGACGCCAATCGATTAATCGACATCGTTCGACACTTTACCAAAATTTATTATCGGCCACACTGAACCTTACCACACTCAAAGTTTTTTATTACTTCGATCTTGCGCGATATTAACGCGAACTCAGTCGACTATGGAGAATATTACTATTAAATTTACTATATCTATGTTCACGTATTACAATTTAAGATAGAAGATATAAATGTATATGCTTGGTTAAATAATAACATCTATGGATTTTTTTCTACAGATGACTTCTGTTGATAATGCTTATCGATAAGAAACGATTGCCGTTTCTAGTAGTAACTCGGATAAATATTCTTGAGAGATCTTTCAAGCTGTTTCTTAAAATAACTTATGTGTGAAACGTTGCTAGAAATTAATGTCTATAACGATATATGTATTTATCTTGGCAAGATAGTTTCTAATTTATTTTTGCATTTTGACAGTTTTTTTAATCAAGTAAAACAGAATGCACCTACACACTTTTAAAGTGTATTTTCTTCCTTTTATTTGTATATGAATACATATATACTAGAATAAAAAAGTATAAATTTATAATATTGAGAGCCAATTCTCGTTCGTCCGTGCCTCATACAAGGCTCTCTCTTATTTAAATCGGCCATTTTGAATTATGACGTCAGAAGCGAAAAAACGTATTTCTGTCTTTTCATAAAAACTAATAATTCTTTCTAATTTACTCTCGTCTGATTTATCTTATATGTGTGAGAGACTGCATTGACCGTGCAGACAGAGGTGTGGTCCATATTTTTATAACGTCACGAAACGAATTCCTAGTTTCTTCCTTATCAGCATGAATCTATGTGATCCAAATTTGATTAGAATATGTCGCATAAGGTAATTTCTAGTTTCTGATCTGGATAGGGAAGAGTTTTAATCCGCCCGTATGTAAGAATATAGTGACAATATGTGAAACGAGATTATTGCCCGATAATCCATTTATATCAAAGAGATAACTGGGATGCGAAGAGATTAATAAAATCTTTCTTATATCTGCCGTCATGAACGTCCATTACTATGTTGCAGGAAATAAATTTTTCTTAAAATTTAAAATATATCAGCATACACTTTTATTGTCTGGTGCAGTGAATTTAATGAAAAGCCTGATTTTTTTCATTAGCTATGGTGAAGGCATTACTAGAACTTCTATGGTTTCTTTTTTTTTTCGCGGGCATATACAAAGTCCAAGAGTGCGTCGTTAACGTCCAATGAGGCATTTGACCCGTGTTAAAAGGTTTATGCATGGTTTGCTGCGGTTCCGAGTTGTGGTCTGCTACATGTCAGTCGACGTTCTCTCTCCGACAGCACGTTGTGCACCACAAATTGACTCTGGGTGACCCTATACAAGTCACAGTATAGGTGAACAGTTCAATTTTATTCATTTTTCTTTTTTTTTTAATTATTCATTGAGAGATTCACTTCACTTTGATGAGGAAGAACGCATAAATAAGGTACAATGATTATATGGAATTCTCTGTCGCGTAGTACCTGCACTAAATATTTTTGAAAAAGGAAATATTACAAACATTTCTCAAATTTAGTGTAAGCTTTTAAGAGCTTGAGAATTACTATGCCAAAGCTAATTCTTTATAATTGAATACGACTTAAGCGTTCAGTATTAACCACTGAATCAAAAGCGAGCAAGTTGGATGAAAAAATTTTGAAAATTCAAGCACCTTTATATTCGTATAATTATAATAATTTGACTAATTTTCGTAAAAAAAAATTTTGTTGTTTTCTACAAGAGAAAAGTATCGAAAAAACGTAAAATGGAGGAAAAACTGAACGAAAATGATTTAGTCCTGGTCGGAAGTATCCGCGTGCAACGTAATATTCATGATTTCCATTTGTCCTTCGGTGTCAAAAGCGTAAAGCATGACAACCGGACCCAAAGATCGGCACGCTCCCAGTAGCCTTGGATCCTCGTAGTCAACCACCCGCTGCCTGTCGTTTTAATGAAACTAAGTAATCTCGAAAACAGGGAATTGTAGCGTCGTAAAGGGACGGACAATGCCCTTGTAAATATGAAAGTTTTCAGGGCCTTAAGAATCTCCGGTTGGCTCGTGCAGTAAACTGTAGCAATTCCATAGCTCGTAGGTACAGAGGGGCCTCTCTCGTTGGGCATCCAAGGCAGTTTCAAGCACGAGGAAGAAACGGAATGGGTATTGCTGGCTCCATTATGGGGTCCCATAAAACACCTCTGGTACTGGAGGCGCGTGGCCTCAAGGCCGACCTGCCACTTCGTCATCCTACCCGCTGCCTACATGAAAGTTTACATACATCCTTTTACACACTGTGCTACGCTTCTTACGTTTCTTACACTCGTACGCCGCCATTTTGATCTGTCATAGTGACTCACTTTGTTCACCGTTTCAAAGCCCGGAACACACAGGACAACATTTGCCGTGATCTTTATGTTGATAAAGTAATGGGGTTTCCCTGAATAGTCAGTGCTAATTACGTCAGAGTTTGCAATTGACGAGTAACGAGTCATACGCTTTACTATACTTCTCGTATAATGTCACTCGGAAGAGAAAGATCATGTGATTTTGAACACAACTTTAATCGATTAATTTTACAAAAAATTAACCCTTACAGTATATTCTGTAAAAAAACAAATTTATAGTTACTGAATTTTATTGGCTGATAACGTAACTATAACTATGCGATTGGTTGAAATTCGAAAATATTAATTGGGGTATAGTTGCGGAATTATTACTTTGATTCATGTTGCAATTTTTTTTGGAAATCCTTCAATATCTAATTTTGCTTTTTACCATTTTTTATACATTTAGTATGAGTCAGGATACTCCGATAATATTTATTTCTTTGAATTTATTTGCTGTTGAACTAGTCATCAGTTCAGGTGCCCAGTTAAGGAATTCGTCGAATATTAATAATATAAATTACATTTAATTTTGACATGAGTCATTTTACTTGTATTCCTACATGTAGTCGATCAACGAGTTCAATATGTTTTTTGACAGTCCGCAAGCAATGCAATCCTTTCTCGTGGTTTTTCATAAAATATAAGTAGATAGTAAAATAAAAAAAGTTAATATATTTAATTCAGGTAAAGCATGCACATGCACATTTTGTGACAAATATTTTATGCAATGACACGTGTGTCTTTGTAGAGACTTCATTGTTTTCGATCTCACTGAGAAAAAAGACGATGGTATTCTTGACTATGTAGCATGGTAAGAATATTATTAGTTGGTGAAACCAAACTTGTAGTATTTTTTACAATGAATTCATTAGCGCAAACTATCTTAGCATACTTGAGTTTACTATTGCAATTGGTAGATGTAATTGTAGTAACAAATAACAACTTTATAGTAAACTACTTTACTAATTTCAAAAAGTCAAATTCACTTACAAAAAAAATTAAAAACTACTATGGACAGTAGTTATAGTTGAACATGGATGTCAAGGGTAAATATTGGCGCATATTTATGGTAAAAAAAATTATATTCATCCTGATACAGCAACCGGCTACCAGAGGAACCGGCAAGACAGTACGAGACAATAAGCCTCAAACTTTATTTGTTATAGAATTGTGAAAAAGAGACGAAGAAGCGATAGAAGCTACTAACGTACAGCACCTAGTGGTCCAATCCATTGCAATGCTTCGATATAAACTCTTAGAATCAAGTAAACTATTTAATATTCTTTCGTACTGAAATATCCGAACAACTTACTCAAACAGTCGAAAAAACATAAATTGTTTGTAGTTGCTAAGAAATATTTTATTGTTAAAGCAACCAACAACAATTAGTTTAGAATACTAATTTTGCTTGCATATTTGGTCAAATTAACTAGACCGTATTGTTATTCACAAGATTGGAAAAGTTATATTTAATTATACGATTTATGGTACATATTACCATCTAAATAATAGTAAAATACGAAGTTGATTAATCTTACTATTACCAAATAGTATTAATATCTTGTAAATATTACTAATAATTGTGATCAGCGTAGCTAATCTAAGTTTACTATAAACTATAGTTGAGTCCTTTCGGAACCCTGAAAAATAGTTAAGAAATACTAAATTTTACTTTTTTTTTCTTAATGCTGTAAAAAAAACACATGGATCTCATAAACTGACTGCGTTTCGTAATACTTCTACTTGCACCTGGTGTTCATAACTATTCAGTATATGAGTCAAAAGTTTATCGGTATCATGACAATATGTACTACTTAGCTTGGTGCTTTCAATCTTCGAATAGACATATTTGGTATAATGATGCAATCATTCTAGGCTACTTTGTATTAAGAATTTGTCGATCAATGACGTATCGTTCACTCGTATCTAAGTAGGAAAATTTTTAACTATACTTTTTGAGATGAAATCACACGACGATTAAGTGCCGACGATTAGCACGTGGCTTTCGCGTGTCGGATTTTTAGAGCGGTTTTATTTCAAACGCTGACACAAATTGGGCTACGATTACTGAGGATCGATAGTCGAATCAGTGCGATCGATCGATTTGACTGATTGACTGTCGAGTAATTATAAAAATTAATTTTCACCAATTTTAATGTACTGACTGACGTTATCTGTCACCATATTTTCTGGAAGACATATCCTCTTACGTGTCTTAATTTTAAGATTTTTTTTTTATCGATAAGATTTCCAATTCTAGATAAGACATCGATAATGGATTTAGATGTACCGTGATTGATTTTTCTATAGACTTTAATTGCTAGGAAATTTTATATGGGAATTTAATCTGATTGTCAGTTTATAACAGACATTGACAAAATTTCTGAATTTCAATTTAAGAAATATCATGATGCCTCTGTTTACGTAATATATTTATTGGTATTAGATTTAAAAAAATATGATAATTAAATATTGTAAGAATTCGTCTATAGTCAACAGTTAAGTAGCGAACTTCAGTGACTTTTACAATCCAACGAAAAAGAAAAAAGACAAGAAGTAGCCACTGCAGCAGTAACGGCTGTAGGACGGTAGTTGCGAAAGTAAAGGATCCCATGCAATCCTACAGGATTTCATAGATCCGTGGATCCATGGATCCAAAAGGATAGTCGGGTATATGGCGGCACTAAACAGATTCGTCAAAGCCACGCGACCGTGTCCCTGAAGTCCCGTACCCAGTTCAGCAATCCTGAAGTCTTCATGTTCTAAACCAATGACCATTCCCAATGTTTTGAGCATCGGTACGGTTGGCAACCTTGAGGACCTCATCGACTACGCGTGTCGACAACTGCAATCTCGTTATGATCACTCTTTCCTGAAACTTGTGAAAATGACCTTCCAGGACGCCAACCAATAGGGAAACTATTCTTGTGTCAGTTTTCTGCGTTCCCAAAGACAGATGTTTGCCGAGCTAGCAATACCAAAGTCTCGTACATCCGTAGCTGATCTATGATCTACGTAGATAAAAGTAAATCATATACTAGAATAAATATGAATCAGGCATAGATCTTATAAAGTCTATTAGTAGCAATTTTTACAAAAGTAAAATCATTAGAAAATATTCGAAAAAATCTTAAGGCTCGTGACGTAGGACTTTCATGGCCACGCCAGAAGAGCCTTGAAGATGTATTTTACCGACGCGTGGCGAGAACCCAGAAGGTAAAAGGTCCTTTTTCAAGTTCCCATTACAATTCTTGTTGTTCTTTCAGATTCTTTCTCTACAAAAAAAACTACCCAAATGTCCTTCTGGATGGGAAACAATATAGCGTAGAATGATCAGCTTGTCCTTTGTTACAATTATCTATCTGGCGAGCATCTTCAATCTACAGTGTACCAGACCGATATCGAAACTATGAATCTGATCTTGCTTGCCAAAAAAATGAGGACATGCAGAAAGAGAGAAAATGATAGTAAAACTAAGCTGATCGAAGATATCAATAAGAAGCAAGTTTGAATTAATGTCCAAACCATGTTTGAATCTTTCA
The DNA here is from genome assembly GCA_030142655.1 of Trachelus tabidus. Classification (NCBI taxonomy): domain Eukaryota; kingdom Metazoa; phylum Arthropoda; class Insecta; order Hymenoptera; family Cephidae; genus Trachelus; species Trachelus tabidus. Next base: position 200,291 of record JARQTI010000706.1, read on the forward strand.
CTCCGTTTCCCTATAGCTGCCTATACATATCTGATTTGACTGCCTGCCGTGGTAATACCGTGTTTTGAACAGAGTCACAGGCCGCAGTCCCGAATTCTCTGATCTCAGCGACTCCATCATCAGCGACTCGGTCCCGTAGATAAAAGCCAATTGAATTTAAATCATGAATACGAACGAAGCGAGCGAGGCGGTGCAAAGCCCAACGGCAATCTGGTGGCAGCTTTGTGCCGGTAATGGCTTCAACCCCTAGCCTCCAACCCCCCCGACTCTCTCAACCCCTAAGTCAAAACCCACCTCTGGAACAGCAACCCAGCCGCGTAGATATCTTCAACCAAAGCTCCACTATGTGGATACACCCTATAGGAGGCAGGACCTTGCAAGGATAGGACAACCAGCCCGATATCAGTTATTTGGAAATATTCAAGGGTCAAAAATTTCTTGTTTTTATAACCCCTTTCTAGGTTACAGATAACAATCTGTATATGAATTATCAAATTAAATAAAATTTCCAGTAATTCATTATTAGTGGATTTTACATTTTTTTACTTCAACATTCAACGTAATTTTGTAATATTTTTAATTACCATGATCTCAATAGAAATACAATACATTGATCTATCGTACAGCTGTATTCAAGGGGTACAATTTAGCACTTGAAGAACACTGATACCGTAACTAAGCTTCGTAAGGGATAAGCCTAATAATAACCAGATATGTAAATTATGTCACGACGATTTCTCGCAATGATATTTATATACGAAATAATGTTTTATACAAAAAATCTATAAAAAATAATTTCAGGACGACCGTCTGTCAGGCGCCAGGACGCCTTCTCCGTTAACGTTCTCCTGTCTCCCGAAGGTCATAGCAACTCCCAGAGAGGGGAGACATGTTCCGCAAACATCATAAAACCGTCGCTTCTTAATCAGCCCTTATTAAAGGCCGGGTTGACTCCAGCTCGTACCTATACGCAGTCTCGTGACTACATAGAGGGTTGAGTTCGCCCTCTCATCCTGGGCAATCCCGTGCAGAGCAAATTCTATTTCCAAGGACCGGGACACTCCCTTCCAATTTACCCAGAATTCTCCAAGATAAACTGCGACTGCCATTTGTCCATGTTATCTTCAGTAAAAGACATTGCAATTTGTCTCTCATCGGGTACGTAGCTTTAAATGACACCGCTTGCTACATAAGATTTTCAAGCGATTCGCAGAGATAATTAAATATATAGATCGCGTAAGATAATTAATCCGTATATCGAATACAAAAGCGAACCTTCTATTTTGAGTCGCGTCTCAGCTATGACCCCCTATAGATTTTTCAAAATTAAGACACACCCAGCATACCGAATATTGAACATGCAAATATACCCTCCTAGATACGATCTTCTCATTGTGTATCGTAAATATCTAGGGGGTAGTTTCGGGAGCAATATAAGTACCCCAATAATCTAATAAACTCTCGTCTCTTAGGGCACGCTCGACTTCTGTAAGGCCCCCGGGGACCTGGCCCAGAATTACAAGTAAACGTTTCGGAAAGTGGCTGGCGCGAGCACTGGAGCCTGTTCGTCCCTTTCATGATTTACGGTATGTTTACCTGAAACGTAAGTACCTTGACGCATCCGTCACGCCGATGGCCATTACGTGTAAGAAAAACTAACTTTTCGACCCAAATTGTGCAAAGCTGTTTCTTGACTGCCCGACAAGGAAATTCAGTAAATGCTATTCGCATAGGACTATTTCGCTTACCCCGTTCTCTCTATGGCTTCTACCTTTAACTGTTCGTTACAAGTAGAGAAAATAAATCTTTTCCAAAACCTTTATATATCGTAAATAGATACTCGTTGGCCTATATTTGTCTTTACCGTGTATTTCCTCGTAGGGATTTTCAAACATGGAGGGTTCAAAGTTTAAAATATTAACGACGAATATCTCACGAAGCATTGTCTTGTTTAAACGACGCAAATATGTCGTAAGTTTCTATGCATTACAAATTAACATTTACGAAGTAATGAAATTCATTGTGGTTGTTAATAATATTATGTATCTTTCTTTTAAATGAATATGCATACTTATTTTAAACGGAAACAATTAATATATAATTTGTATATATTACTTGGAAAAGTAATTTATAATACGTCATATATTATAAACTTTTAACTGGATGTACTGAGTAAGCAGTATTAACGTATCGACTGAAGTTGGTTCTAGTAGAAATCGAGTGAAGAGGCTAACTTCAGTTGATGCGTTTGGCGTAAGTTTTTTTAGTACGTTGAAGTCTACGCTTTATAGTTTCAATTTGGAGATCAAAACTCACCTTTGAAATTCACTCATATTATCCTTCCAGAAATATACTTATGAGACTTTAATTAAAACGTAAGAGGATTTTTAAAATAATTTTTTCTTACATAAAAATGAAAATTTAAAAAAATACAAAATTATATAAACATATACAATCGTTGTATTGAAGTTTTGTTTAGCTGAGATAAATTCTTTATATTGTGAGACCCGATCGAGTCTCTTGATTTATCAACTGTCAGTTATGACGCTTGATGTGTTAACTTCTGTCGGTATTTCAGATCTTCCAATTCTACTAGCGAGTGACGGACTAATATACAAAACTACCCTTATTAATTGTTGATAAGAAAACTAGTCTCAGTTTTTTGTTATATTTGTAACCGCAAAAAGATTTTTAGTTATTCAACACGCGATATGATTTCGAGTAGATAAGACAAGCATCCCAGTGACCGCTTAGTTTGCAAAATAAATTTGAATGTGCTTCTCTTGTATATATACAAAGATAAAGACAAATAAAGTACAAGTTGTCAATTTCTTACTTATACAAGTGATAGTCCATTTCCTGGCACGATCAGCATATCGCACGTGAATTTCCGCTTCCGAATCGTCAAGTACTTCGGGGTCGTGTTTAATTGGATCTAGAAATTCCTTAAACTACAAATTAAAAGAGTTGTAGGGAACATAAAATTTAGATAGTTAATGATTAAAAATTTAGTCACCTTGTAGTGATTAACAATGCTGTTAATAATTTAAAAGTCATCATAGGTGTCAAGAGCTTAGAAGTCTGAAATAAATCGCTCAAGTCTCACAGAGTTTAGGTATCTTAAAATGTACGTAATTACTTTCGGAATCTTAAAAATAGCAGAGTCAAATGAGAGTCCTATAAACGCATAAGAGAATGCCAGTGATATGGCTTTGCTGGTCCACTGCACCTATCAATGGATCAGGAAGAGTTGAGTACTGGGTCGCTTTTATGCGCTTGCTGAGGTACTCGTACAAAACAATGCATACCAGAGAAAAGGTAGTGTAAGGTAGACTCGTCGAGGCAGAGCAAAAAAGAAACCTGTCAAAAATATGTTTGGAGGGTGACTGATAAGGCCACGCTCCTAGAACGCCAAGCAAAATTTGATTCGAAATGAAATTTCGAGAATCGAAAATGTCCATGTTTGTCGAGCAATTCTGTCCATTAAACTGAACCGTTCTCCCTCTCGAAAAACATGAATGTAGTTACGTCATTAAGGATTCTCTTCAGCATGCACGAACTGCACTTGCGCCAACTTCGTGAAATTATATATTATATAATTATAATAATACATATATTATAATAAGTTTCAGATTCTTAAAGATTAATTTTCTAAAATTTCATTCCAGAGCTTTCAACATTTTTGTTTCTCTGTTGATCTGAGATGTTTGCTATTAACTTTAGGATTAAGTTTTATAATACATTTAGTGTATACCGACAAAGCCCACACATCCTGCAGAAGTTCTACAGATAATTTTCACTTTGTGGGTATTTCTTTTGTGTAGAATATCGCACGGTGTGTATCATTTCAAATAGTTCTACGGGCAGAACCCACTCGCTCACAGACCAATTGGACACAAATGACTTTTTACTGCAAGTTCTGTCCACTTTTAAATAGATGGAATAGAATGAGGTACGAACTACGCGATCCCTACTTCAAACTCCTTGAAAAAATGTCCGTTCGAATAGACAAAGAGGGACTGAGGTGGCGGCTAGAATCCCTCGATTAAGAGTCTGGCGAAAGCGGAGACGCGTTTTGATTGGTGCAATCCGTTTGGGGCTTAACCGGAAACCGAATTGAAAAAAAGGCGCGAATAACTTTATGACCAATTAATGGAAAAAATGAATGACAATGAATATTTTCATATTTTTTATGTTATTATTTATTTAAAAATTATGACATAAAATAATATTCATTCGTTCTAAACACACTTCCCTTTTTACGAGATTTTGTGGAGTCCGGAATATACAAAATCCTTTTTTCGCCGAATTCGAGCAGTTCAATACGCAGCATCCACCTACTTCGCTGTATACCCAATTCAATTTTTTATAAACAACCTTCTCTATGCAAATTCGATGTTATCGAAACTTACGTTTTCTTACTCTGACTCACTATGCAACAGCTTTTTAACATAACATAACATAACCTCTCTATGTTTTTCTTATTTACAAGTCCTTACATAATAAATTTTCAACGAAAACTGACATATCATATTGTATTTGATATTATGCAGCAGAGACTGGGTAGATTAGTGGATAAGTATATCGTTGGCAAGCGAGCGAATCCGGCTGAAGAGAGTATTAACGTCCATTTCCTCCGACGTGATTTAAACCTGGTTCAATTTTTTAAATATACATAGTTTTAAGGTAGGGTAACCAGAGTTTAATCTTCGATTAATGTCGGAGGAAACGAGCATAAATATTTGAAAAGGTTCCGTCAGGTAACGATAACTTACAATATCGTTGAATTACTGATGGCATATCACACAGGAGATCGAAGGAGTACGATCGAAATATTTAGAACAATTGCGATTAAATAATTATGGAAATTAAACAATCACAATTTTTATTCAATTAGAATAACATATACATACATGATATACATACGTATTCACACACATTATCGGTTTCGATATCACAACTTACAAAAACTATTATTACAAATTCAAACCTATTCTGATGTTAAGATCTTTTAAATTTTTGAAGATTTATATATAGGAAATTCTTTTCACGTACTTAAAATTTATTATATTCAGCAATGTTAATATTAATTATGCTACCGGATTTGTTCAAGCCGGTGAGAAACCGTTCACATTCAATGTATGTCGTTATGTTTAAATATTTTGTATTTGTTGTATGTAGTATTGAACGAAACCTGTTAACGTGGTTCAGTGATGACAATTATAATAGGGAATTACGGGTTAAACAGGCAATAAACAGTTTCGAGATTTTACGTTCAAAAATAAATGAGCGAATCAAATGGGTTAAGTAAAAAGTTTTGAGCGTTTTCCTCTAGATGGCTTTAGTGAGCTATATCTCACAATGTATGCGTCGCATCTGGTCATTCTATACTGCGACTTGAAGGTGAGATAACGCTTTAAAAAAAGTTATTTGGCAGTTTTGTGTTTGACGAAGCCAGTTATGTGTTAGAGCGTTCCCAATATGAAGGTAAAAAAAGAGAAAATTCGATACATTCTTCAGTACCACTACGACCAAGGGGAAAAAGCGGAGCCGGCGGCCAAAAAAATGTGTGCTGTTTATGGACCCAATACAGTATCGAATGCAACAGCAAAGCGGTGGTTTCAACGATTCCGTTCTGGTAATATGGACGTTGAAGATGAAACACGCTCTGGTAGGCCAATCGTCGAAAATGTCGATAAAATCATGGAAATCGTCGAGTCGGACCGGCATGCGAGCACTTATTCTATTGCCCAGGAACTGATGATTAGCCAGAAAACCGTTTGGAACTATTTGCATAAGGCTGGTCTCAAGAAGAAGTTCGATGTATGGGTGCCACAAGAATTGACGCAAAAGAACCTTTTGAACCGAATTGATGCCTGCGATTCTTTACTGAAGCGTAACGAAATCGACCCATTTTTGAAACGAATGGTGACTGGCGATGAAAAATGGGTCACATACGAAAACAACAGGCGAAAAAGATCGTGGTCCAAGCGCGGTGAGCCGGCCCAAACGATCGACAAGCCTGGATTGACGGCCAAGAAGGTTTTACTGTGTGTTTGGTGGGATTGGAAGGGAATCGTACACTATGAGCTCCTCCCATCGGGTCAATCACTCAATTCGGACCTATACTGTCAACAACTGACCAGATTGAAGCAGGCGATCGACGAGAAGCGGCCAGAATTGGCCAATAGGAAGGGTGTTGTATTCCATCAAGACAACGACAGGCCGCACATATCTTTAACGACGCGTCAGAAGCTCCGAGAGCTTGGATGGGAGGTTATATCGCACCCGCCGTATAGCCCAGACTTGGCTCCAAGCAATTATCACCTTTTCAAGCATTTGCAAAATTTTCTCAATGGTACAAAACTGGCCTCAAGAGAGGCTTGTGAAAATGAGCTGGTCAAGTTTTTTACCGATAGGGACGAGGAATTCTTCAATCGCGGAATTATGAGATTGCCTTCGAAATGGACAAAAGTTATCGAACAAAACGGCGCATATTTGATCTAAATCCGATAATCTTAACTTTATTAATTTCATCGTCTAAATAGAGAGAAAAAATCTCAGAACTTTTTACTTCACCCATGGTAGTCTCCACATTCTAACCAAAAATCATTGCATTCTACCGTACAAAAATTAGGATATTGAATTTTCAAGTTATTATTTTTTATAGTTTGATTATTTCTTTATAGTGGAAATAGACACTTATAGACTTTTTATATCTCAAAAAATATACGGCAAATCATGTTTAAAGTTTGGATAGACAAAGATTTAGTTACTATGAAATATATGAAAAAAAATTGGGAATTATAACTTAGATTAGGTGTTACAACCCTAAATTTGTACTATTACCCTGCTAAAGAGTTTAATTGTACAAGTATGATAATTTTAATAACATAACTTCAACAACTTGCCATTATATTTTTGGCAATAATATAAATAATAAATATTCAATAAAGTTTGATCAAATAAATACATTCTAAAACAAAACATAAAGACGATGCTTTGGGAGAATAATTGCCTCAATCCATTGTATATAATGATTCATCACAGCACAAGCAGTCATGCGTACTGTATAAAATACGCTATGTATAAAATAAAATACCATTAGATTTCAATGATACCATGAGATTTCACTGACTAAAAACCAAAAGTACGAAATAAATATTCGATGGTGAGCAACAAAGGAACTAAAAATACTGATAAGAGCTAAACAAACATAAAACAGGGTGTTCAACGCGACACATCGCTTTGGTATGAAACTACTGGAGTAGGAATATATTTTTTGTGAATTTTACTGTTGAAGACTGGGATCGGCAAAGCGTAAAAGTGTGGTTCAGCGGGAAATCGATTGCCTGCAATATCGATTTCATATCGGGCATTAGGATCCATTACGTAATCAATAGTAATTACGGATGCATTAGAATCTCCATGTGAATATCTTGCACCAGGAGAACCAATGAAACCCAAGCAAATCAGTTTATCGATTCCAAATCCATATCTGCAAATTACCAGCAATTAAGAAAAGCTAAATTAAAAAATAAGGTCTCTATCATATAATGACCTATTGTGATATATCAATAGAAATCTGTAAATCACATTATCGTAACATTTGCTTCAATTAAAATATCTTTCTCTATCTCAATTAACATTTAAATAAAAATTAAAGTATTTTCATAATCTATAATTACATACCCTGCAGATGTAACCGTTCCAACATATTCACCATCACGATACACTGGTTCACCACCCCATGCCCAAACGTCCTTATTTACATCAAGGTCATTAAGAACAAATAAAACAAGTCTTTTAGTCACTCCTTGTTCCTTCTGACGTTGAAGAGCAAATTTCCCAATAAAGTATTCTTTCTATAAAAAAGAAATTCCATAAGAAAAGTATATTAAAAGCTACTTAATTTCTGACACTCACACCGAATTCTTAAACCATTTTAATAATTGAATACGTAGGGCAGTTTTCATACTTTTAGGATATACTTATAATTGCTTCATTATCGTAAATGATAATAAAATAGCATTTTTGAAAGTATCTAAGAAAAATCCAATCTAACTAATTTATCGTGAAGTATACGTACATCCAGTTTAACGCTATAGCCATTTCCAGCTTCGTAGGGAGTAACGTAAGGGGTGAGTTCTTCTCCCCAAAAGGGTATGAATCTTTCTATTCTCATAAATCGCTGCGTCAGTACTCCGACGTCACGTGCACCATAATCCCTGCCTACCTCCATTAAAGTAGAATATACGTGAAGAGCATATTCTGATGGTATATAAAGGCAATAACCTGGTTCACCAGTGTGAGTGAATGCCATTACCATCACGTCTGATGCATAGCCAACATTTACTGACTGTGAAAAATAGACATAATTTGCATTTTATTTTCAGAATGAATGTTAATCCATTGAATAAATTTGTGATAGTTTACCTTGTAAGTAAAAGCGGTAAGATCGATATCCGAATTTGAAAATTCAGAAAGTAATTCTGTAGCTTTCGGACCGACTACATTGATTACTGTGTACTTTGAGGTAACGTCATTAAGACCTACCGAATGATCCGACGGTAAATGTCTGAAAATTAATTAATTCTAATAATACATTCAAACGAACAATTTTTTGGTGCTACAACATATTGCACGATTCATGATAATCCTTAATTGATCTTCGTTATTGATTCACCTGGACATCCATTGATAAATTCGAGTTTGCTGCGAAGTTGGTGATACCATGAAGTAACTATTCTCTGCTTTACGAACAAGCATACAGTCATTTTCATAGCCACCTCTTTCATTTTGCATTCCCGTATGCGCTATACCACCCACTGGGATATTAACGTCATTTGAACATAATTGTTGTAGATAATTCATGACTTCCCAACGAGTAGACTATTGAGAAACAAGATAATGATTATTAACACGATTAAACAGCAAGTAGAATAATACTTTTATATTATCAAAAATCTATAGCAATATTCAGAGAAAAGTAAGATCACCGATACGATATTAGTAAAGAGGACCAACTCTCGTGTATGCTGTATCTTCAATGACATGTATCACCAATTTCAGCCCTTTCTACTACTACTAGTACTCCTCGATGATAACATATACCTTAATTTCAATTTTTGAGAAGGAGCTCATATCTATTATACCAACTCCTTCACGGCATGCGTGAAATTCTTCTTTCATAAAGTCAAAAAATTTAGGTTTGTAGAAACTACCCGGTGGCATGACCGGCTTTTTCTGTCCACCTGCCAATTTAAATCACGTGTTGGAAATAAAATTACAATACTGAGTAAAATATAAGAAATGAGCAAACATATAATGCACATACGTCTATAAGTTGAATCAAAATAAAGTGCTCTCTCGTAAGCCATCTTAATGCCAAAAACAGCACCTCGTTCTTCCAATACAGAGTAAAGTGGCGAGCAGCGTAATTTGCGAGCATATTTATATTCGCATTGATGCGGATACAAAATGGCATAATTCCTTCCAACAACTTCTTTGACTCTTTGTTGAAGATATTGTTTATTGTTGTGAAGATCCAAAAATCGTTGAATATTAAATGGTAATAATTCTTGTGTTGGTTCACCATTAATCAACCATTCGGCGATTTCTTTTCCTATTCCACCAGCGCCTAGAAAATAATATAATAAATTTATATTAATTATTTATTAATTATCATTTACTTAATAGTATAAGAATGAAATGAATTTATCCTTTGAAAATATTAATTGTAGAAGTATCTAATATGTCGTTGAAGCTTACCTTGTAAAGAATTACCATTCATTCCCACTGCAACGAAGTAATTCTTCACTTCAGGACTCTCTCCTAATATACATCGGCCATCTGGTGTAAAGTTATCTGGACAATTATACACTGTGGGTTCTTTAACTTCATTTAAAATAGGTAACCGATATACAACTTTTTCCCATAATGGTTTCCAATGTGCTTTGTCAGTTTTTAATTGGCCTGTCCAATCTTTTGTCGGGACACTACCATTTTCAAAAGCAGGTCGTGCTTCACGTTCGAACCAGCCAGCCATTAAGCCACCTATAAACAATGATAACATTTTGTTACATTGGAATATATATAATCAGATTTATTTGAATCTTTATAAAGTCATTTATAATTTGTTTTGCAGAGTAGCAGTTATTGGAGAATGAAAAAACTAATTCACATTTGGCATATGTTACCTTGCCACTGTCTCATATATGAGTGAGAATCAAAATCTCGTATGCAGGGTAAATCGGAACTTAACTCTGGTGTAAACGGAGGGGTTGTAGCATAAAAGTGTTCAGCCGGATATGCAGGGATTCGTACTGGTGGATTGCACCGCAATCCTAATTCTCGAGCCCACTAAAAATATTAAGCACTCTGCTTATGCTCAACGTGTTATCATGATTTTTACTCATATTAAAAAATTACAGATACTTCTTTAAGGAATACCATTGTTAACGAGATATAAGATGTTTCTTTTTTAATAAATCTTTGAATGTAGTTTAATGTAATTCAAATTAAAATAATAAACGATTGACCATGGGGAAATGCTTACCATTCCGGCACAATTTATAAAATATTCGCAGAGGACAGTTCCACTCTCAGTTTTTACATGTTTTACAGCACCATTATCTGTGGAGACTTCTAGTATTCGACAATTTTCCCTATACTGTGCTCCACCTTGCCGTGCTAATTTTGCTAAAATATCGCAAATTGCACTAGAGTTGACCACTGCATCTTCTGGCACCCAGACTGCACCTTCTAAGTCATCCACATGTAAATATGGATGAAGTTTTTTTAACTCTTTTTGTCCAAGAATCTTTTTCCCATGAAACATATTGAAATGAATTAAAAGTTTAGAATAAGTTCAATTTATGTTTTAGGCAATTTAGTAAAGAGAAGTAATTGTTCTTAGTGCAAAAATAGAATTCTAAATAATGATGAATTTAATATATGCAAGCAAAATATTGTAAAATGACTCTATTCTAATTTTTTGCAGGGTTTATAATTAATGTATAATTACTTCACAGTGTAAACCAGTAGGAACGTTATATGCTATTCTCCGTTTTAGGGCGATCATTCTATCTTTTGTTTGTGCCAAGTTTATACTACCACATTCTCGCAATCCAATATCGTAACCCATTTCTTGTAACTGACGATACAGTTTTATACTGTATGAAATTAGGTTCCTATGAGAGATAGGTTTGAATAATCCAAGAGTGCCTGAGCCAAAATGTGACGTTCCACTGCCAATCCTGTAAGAGAACATTTATTACACTGTAATGGACTAAACAAAATGATTGCTTATTTACACATTATTCTAGAAATGCTGATGATAAACGGACAGATTTGCTAAAGATAAAAATAATATATTCGTTTTCAAATTCTTCATATATAACAGAGACATGTGAGTGACAATCGAAGTCCAGTTCTTAATTCCACCTGAGTAAATATCATTGTGTCATGCTCTAACATGTAACATAAAGTCAGACATAATATTTGAGTTTTCAATTACACTCCTTGAATCGTAATAAACTTGAATGAGATGAAAATGAAACAGCTGAGGATTATTTATATATAAGACAAAATTTGTAAAATTACTCATACCGTCCTTGCTCCAATACAAGTACGTCATTACATCCATTGATAGTAAGATGATACGCAACAGAATTAGCAACAGTACCAGCACCAGCAATGACAACTTGAGATTGTGAAGGGAGAATTGATTTCCCAGGAGATGAAAATTCTTTTTCAACATTTTTTTTGGTTGTAGCATCTGTCCCATATTTATAATTTATGTTGTAGGTTAGGTCCTGTGGCACTGATATTTTTCTTATGCTATAACTCTCTTTTGCCAAGACTGGCAAGCGACTGCATCCTGGGCGAAAATGTCTTAACATTAAAAAATATATTGTATCTTTTTTGGAAGATGTTTGACAATCAGTCAGTTTAAATTTTGCTAAATAAAGTTTGTGTGATGCCGTTCGGCGTAACTAGACTAGTCTCGACAGACTTGTTAATTTAGAAAATATCTATCTTTGACAACAATGGCAAACTTCCAGAGAAGCTATTTTCTGTTGATATATGTCAAATTATATAAACTTGTATAACATTACTTATAAATTCTTAATAGCTAAATGTTTAAATGTTCTTGAGCGTAATAGGTGCGCATACATTAACTATATGATTACTTGTAATGTTACAAGTATTTTTTAAATAATAGTAAGATCTGTGCAATTATTTACTGTGATATTAGTTTTAAAAAATTGTATTGAAATTAGGAAGCGCGGTATAGACAAATACATTTTTTTTAGTTTGATGTGTAATTGTCATTTTTGTAATTTGCAGAAAATTTTCTGTCTCGGGAAACATTTATAATATACGCTATTCTGTTTATAATTTTGCTACTACTATCATGGGTCCCCAAATTTACAATTTTGTCTGGCCTATTATAATGCAATTGTGTTCTTTCAAAATGTTATGGATCTTCTATTTCATCGTTTCTTGTATCACAACTTTTCTCATGGTTATGGTAAGATATGTACGAACATTAAAATGAATTTTCAGCAACAGCTTCTCTTGGTCCAATAAATTTCTTCGGTGAAATACTAATTGAAAGTAACATTTTTTATTAAAATTATATGTCTACATATAGTAATTCAAGTTTTTCAAATTATTAGTACAAGAGTCGCGAGGACGAGTTAAAAGAATCCGTAAGTATGTTGTGCTGTATAAAAGAATCACAATATTGAATTTTTAACGCTTCGATAACATTTTTGTATACGTCCTATAACCGTTCTAGACACTTTGCTTTAAATATATGTTATTCTCCATTTTTATATGTATCTATTAATATTCTGTTTCAGATTTTACCCAATGATAATAAAGACCATAAACCAACATCCGGTGAAGTTGGTGTAAATTCTGATTAATTTTTATAATTTTTTGAAAATTATAATATAAATTACTGTACTGCAACTTATGAATAATTCACATATATAACTGTATACTTGCTTACATATACTGTTTTGAAGAACTTTTATAGTATATTAACAATAATTACAGGTAATCAAAATTGTATGTGATAAATTGAATGCATTGTCGGAAAAATTGGCAGCGAAAGAACAGACGGTATAAATCATCAACAATAAACGATACCATTATTCTGTCATACAAAAGAATAATATTGCAACAAAAAAGATAATATAACGAATAATAATAATAATACATTACAGTTGAAGGAGTCGATAAAGAGTACAGAAAAAGTATTGAATGATATCGACAATAAAAGTGTATCAATGATCGAAGATCGATATAGGGACCTGATGATTGATTTAAAGAAAAATCTTATGAAAACCGAACAAGAGGTTGGAGTAATATTAATGTTTATTACTGTAATGCGAAAAGAAATATTATACATTTGAATTGTAGGTAAAAAGTTTACAAGATGAAGTCACAAGTTTATCTCTGCGTCGTGAAAATCTTAAGAACGACGTTTTGAAGGTTTTGTGTTACTCTAAATTATTCCATACTTTGTTATTGTTTTTCTTTATTTATGGATTATATACGCTCACGTCCTATTTCTGAACTTTTGCTTTCATTCGTTTAGCAACAAGAAGACTATCATAAAATGCTAGCTACGTTTAACAAGGATTTGGAAAGTGAGTATACACGTTTTAATAATCTATTGAATTTTCTGTTTTTTTTTTAAATATTTTAATCAACAAAACTGTTTATTAGAATGAAGATTGCAAATAAATACATAAGAATATTATAGCTCAAGTTTCATGAAATCAATGTATTTTAAATACTCTATATGATTGCTTTAATTCTGATGTTAATCCAACAAAATTTATAATAATTGCGATATTGGATTACTTATATGATGCACTCAGTAATTTCTGATAAACCAATTGCAGGCAACAATGGACAACCGAATAAGTGCAGTAATTTTAAATTTCCAACGACTTTGAGATGCATTTATGCTTCTGATAATCATTCTCGATCAACAATTCGCTCGAAAGTGGAGCGATTGTAAATATGTATACCTTTTTCTCAATATTTCTATACTTCACATGGCAATCGTCGGATTTAAATCTATTAAACTTTCCTAATATAAACTGTATCGTGACGTTTGAATTTTGTTAAGTAAATGGCACAATATATGGATACAACTTTATCAATCTTATATTTATTAATAAAAATTACCTTTGTATTCGAATGAAATATATCGAATATTACAATTGAGTAATTCATAATAAAACACATTACATTCGTGAATGTTATGTGTAACGCAATTTGGGTGTTATTTTGTCGCTAAAAACAGAAACAGGCATTTATCAAAAAGTCTGATTACGTACGTAATAGTATATTACGATTATATTTGTCCATTGATAAATATAAGTCAATTATACGAGATAAATTCTCACTATGCTACTGTATAATATCAAATACGCAGGTAATCTGGATATTTGCGAATTACAGGTAATTTAACAATTTGTTGAAAACTTTAGTATTTTAGTTTACAATACACTGTTCTATCTTTTAGCAGCAGAATATACTATAAATATTTTAAATAAGGAAAATTAAGTTTCTTTATATTTATATACTACGAAGCAAGAGATGTACGTCTATGTATAAGGCACTCAATCGTCATCTTTGCTTTCTATACATAATAAAAAGAAAAATTGTATAAATAATTTGGCAATAACTAATAGTAGAGTAACATAATCAAATAATAACATAAAAGCAGAAAAAATAAATAGTCAAACTTAAGTTATTAAATTCATTTAAATCATCAAATTCACTATATAATTTGTGAAACTTTTTCAACCATCTCAATTTCTTATTTGTTTACGTAATCTGTTCTGATTTTCATTTCGCTTCACGAAATTTTCATTCGCATGCCTTAGGCATGTTTCTAATGGTATTAAACGTGCTTAACCCTTTGAGAGCGGAGCTCTTTAAATTTAAACGACTAAACGGGTTAATATCAGCTGATCAATGAATATTTGACAGCATATTAATTATAAACAAATTTATTAGATAAGAATTTATCTAAGTAATAATTAAAGTTATTTTAATATTAACCCTTTCACTGCGGTGCACTCTCGGAGGAATCCATTAATCCATTTACGTCTTTCGTATATATTGATAGACTTGTGAAAGCGTATATATACGCCTTTAGCAGTCAAAGGGTTAATGATCTCTAATAAAGACAAAAATTAGCAAGTAATAAAACCTGTGTAAAATATTGAAAAACGTTCAAAATTATTTTTCAAATAGACAATTTCTTAAGTGCCAATCAAATCAATGAAATTTATATAAATAATCTCATGATTGTGCATCACGGATGTTATATCATTTGTTAGATATTGATTGCAACTTCGCATGATAATTTATAGTTCCGTATGATGAGAGGGAAATTTCTTGAGTACCGCGTGGTAAAGATTATAAAAGGCATAAAAGCTGACACTGAGTATTACAAGAAGTGCTGAACCAAATATCCAGGACAAAAAATTTCCGTCGATTATGTCAGATGTTTCTCGCCGTTTTCGTGCGCTTAGATCACCTAGCGTGCTACCCTTTCGAGCCTCCATCATTCTCTTCATGTTCGCCAATTTTTCACGTAGCTCGTCCACGGACTCGGCGATGTCCTCGATCGATTCACCTTCCGCGAGATTTCTGAGAACTGTTAAATGTCAAAGTTTTACGATAACAGTTAATCAATATACAACAATACAGTATAATAAATAATAAGTCTACATTATTTGTAATACATGGATCTTATAACTTGATTTTTCTTATTTATAATTATGGAAATATTGCTGAATTTTTTTTAATATTGCCTAGTTTCAAAAATATTTTATCTAACATTAAACATCAACACTAAGGACGTTAAAGTGCCATAGGCGATTATATATTTTTTTACTGTACCAACATATACATATATCGTCATTTACATGTGTACATATATAGTTTTTTGTATATATTGTCTGATATAAAGGTAATCATGTTTATCGCGAATTATTATACAACACTGTAGAGTATTTAATTTTTAAGATTCGGTAGTAATAACTGAAATATTGACACAAGAACAAGAAATGTGGATAGTAATTTTTTAAGCAAGTATGAAAGAGGTATGAAATCTAGTATACCAATTAAATATATTAAGAATAAGAATGTCAAGATTTTTTCTAGTGCTCTATCTAGAAGGTTTTTCTTATTTTTAGAATTAATTTACCTGCTGATTGTGGTATACAGGTGTGTGTACTGGATTTCATGATGATGCTTTGGCTGAAACGAGATGATCTCGGCTTCTCACTGGTCCAGCTTGCTCTCCCACAATCGTATTGATCTTCAGCCTCCAAACCAGCCCGCAATTTCTTCGCGCAGTCTCAGCTGCTCGTTGGACCCCTTTTCTATAATCATTTTTCTTCTTTTTTTTTCAAAACTTTTTTTATAGTCGATTAGGAATTTCGGGGAAGTTTTGAAATTGCCACGATTTTTATTATACGGCTACTGCTTTGTAATCCAGAATTTTATATCTTGTTCTTAAACATTTATAGGTATATTTTGTATATTAAATATTTTTCATTAATTAATTTTTAGCAATATATCATTTATCCACAAATTACTAAAATTTAAAGTATATTTGTTATTAATCAATAAACATTAATAATTGACTCTCTAAGGGTGTCATTTCTTCATAAGTTTCGAATTATACGTTGATATAAAATGAAATAATGTAGATTACCTTAAAAAATGGAGTCAATATTTTTATAAGAAAAAATTTGTACGATCATGCTGTACTTTTTATATAATAATTAATTTTTCTGAGTAAAATTGTTTAACAGTAAGATGCTGAGCAGCGTGGACAATTCTTGGGTAACTGACTTTATTATGTAGTACACATTGCTTGTATGGATTCTTGAGGATTGATAGTATATTTTATGTATGTAGTCATCTTCACATATCGTCATTAATTTTCTGTGACGGATTTATTGCATAAAAATATAAAGGAATAACAAAAATAGTATTGCGTAATTTTGGAATATAGAAAATATTTCTTTATAGTTATTTTTGACAATAATATTTTCATTTTATCTAAAAAATATCTATTGTCAATGATAGTGTGCAGTCCGTTGCAAGTAAATTCACCAATCAGCAACTACTTTACCATGAAGGGTGCATAGCATATGGGCTAGTATCGCAATGAAATTCTTGTCCAATTTCACACAAAAAATATAAAATACTGAAAATAACATTTCATTTACCCTTCCGGATATGAATCTTATCCATTTCAAATTTTGTCAGTGTTTGTTGCATTTAACTATATAGAAACTGTAAATAATCATGCATAGTTGATATGATTAATGAAGAAATAACAGTAGATGGTATGATATTAATTAGCGCATATTGTACAATGTTTACTGAATTAAATTTTACTATTACTAATTAATAATATTGGTTAATAATTTCTAGTGTGTGATATATTTAATTATTTTTGGTGCATATTCAGTTTAGTGTTTGAAATACTCCAGTGTTGTTTAAAAATGGATTATCTACCTAGGAACGATACATCAGAAGCTTGTAATTAATAGGTCGCAATTATATTATATTGCCTTCACTGCAAATCTCTATGGCCAAGATTTATAAATAAATATACTCTTATCAAAGTAAAGTCAGGCAGAGATATTTTGTTTATGCGTATAGATGTTTATAGTGGAGTGATAGAATTATATATTAATTAATGGGGAACACATAGAACGGCGTTGAATAGTATACAGAAAATAGCTATTTATGCTTGTTTCGCAGCTCAGTTTCATATTGGTTTCAATCAATTGATCGTTCGTCGCGGCTTTGAATATCCGGCAAAAGAATAATCCGCCGCCGCATTCGGGTGGAGTCCTGCGCAAGTTCGCTCGAGGGAGCTGTGACGTCACGGGGCAAGATGGCCGCCGATATCGGAAATGGAGTAGCCTAGAGACTGGGCGGTAGTGAGAGCCACTTAGGTGTGTCAGTTCGGCTTTTTCGCGAGAATGCAATCGAAATTTAACAAACCAGCACTAGTGCCGTGCGTGTACTGTGATAAGGAGAGTGCGCGATTGTTTCAGTGTACAAAGTAACTGGATATTTTGAACGTCACGGTTTGCCGACGGAAGACGGCCAATTTTCTTATCTTGTCAGAACCTCCCGTAGTCATCTTATCGCGACAGGACTTCTTTTTCAGAACGTTTTCTCACGTGAAAAATGACCAGCCTTAGAGAGTGAGGAATCTCGGAAATTGTGTCCTAGATAAAGCAAAAGTATTTGACCGCTTCATCGCCAACTGGTTTACTAGCGATGGAAAGACGGAAATGATAAAAATTCCTTTACGTATACAAGTGCATTTTTCTTCACCAATGTGTTTCAGAGGATTGTGTTCTATAGTTCAGGGTGAAGTTAAACTCTTATGCAGAAGATTTTAACAATTGTATTCTGTGTCAATCAATGCTTGGGTTTGATGGACTGTAAAAGGATGGGGAATTTTGATTTTCACATCCTGTTGGCTTCTCAATGGGAAGCAATACTCTGGGAACAATGTTGAACTCTACAAACATCAAAGTTTAAAGTGCAGGGAATATGATGTTTTCAGTGACCAGTGGCTGATCGAGGTGATCACAGATGTACATTGCAAAAGAACTTTGTGTGTTGGTATATTTCCTTAAGAAGTAAAACTATTATGTTATTTTGTTTGGATATTTTCCATAAACTTTACAAATATTTCAGAGAGGAAAAAATTGTTATTGCTTAATTCAATCTTTTTTATTATAGACATTTTTTGAAAAACAGCAAAGATTTATTATTTAAAAGACAAGTGTCCAAAAATGAAGGGTGTTACAAACACGATTGATTTCTAATGATCAAAAAATGTTAAATGATGTGAATAGCTAATTTGAAATATTCATATTTAGCTAGTAATTGAACAAAACTACAAATTCACATCATACATGAATTCAGAAGCATAACACATGACACTTTGTTATTACAATAGCTCAAATTTCACCATTCTACAAGATATCCAGAGTTTTTTATCAGAGAAATTATAACCATAAAATATGGGTGGTTTAATTACCATTATCAAACTGATATACTAATGGACGGATAGACTAATATGAATATAGGGTCTTAAATAAAATTTTTCAATTATAGATTGAGAATCGTAGTGTGAAACTCCAAAAGTTGTGGTGAAATCATCATTTATCGATTAAGCAATGAAAGCTTATAACCAATGGGGTAGCAGTGATGAGTAGATAGATTTAAGAGGAAGTGGAATCCTGTCGGTTTGAGGCAGTAGCACAGTAGTGTGATAGTGTAAGAAGCAGTAACAAACAAGATGTGGAATATGATGTGCGACGTGTTGCCCACTATTTCGGAGGACAGCATCAGCCAGAGGAGCTCACAGTTTTCTGGCGAAGACGCTCAGTTTGAACAGCTGATGGTCACAATGTTAGATGAACGTGACAAGCTGGTGGACTCGTTACGCGAGAGCCAGGAACGCTTGCAAGAAGCTGAGTCTCGACTCCAGGAAGTTGAGAAAGAAAGAGATGCACTCAATCGTCAAATCAATGCTAACATTCCTCAGGTACTGTTGCTATCTATTATATTCATTGCATAAAATACTGATACTCCTTTACTTCCTAAAAACATATACATATGTATATGACCCACTGCAAAGGAGTCATGTTTTTCAATGGGATATTCCTGTTTATAATCATTTGTCATATCTTGAGCAATGCACGTCAGCTATGTTGAATATAATCTTCACAAGAACGTACATGACATAAGATATAGACACACCTTAAAATGTTCATAGAAGTGAAACAGCAACAGTGTCACGTAGAAGCATTTTGAAAGTATGTTAAAATATTATTACTGTAAGAAATAGACATAATAATGAAAGAAGCCAAAGTTGCTTCGCGATATTTTGTTAGGACTTCGTATACTTTAATAAAAATATCGTTCCTGAATATTAAATTTATAATTAAACATATTCTAGTCCAAGTATAGAGAAAAATTATATAGATATCGCATGAAACTCTTGTGAAACTTGGATTGCCAAATTTGCTGGTAACAATATGTCGTTTAATCAAACAGCTAATTTTATTAAATTGTTATATTTATCCATAGGCTGCATATATTTGGTGAAATGTATTCCAAACATTACAGTGATAATAGAATCTCAGTGCTGGAAAGTTGGTCTAAGCACTTCTTTCCTAATACCTACTATAATAGAAGTTAAAATACTGAGTTGTCAGGTTGTTTAATTTCAGACCCCTACTTATTACTTTGTCAGTAATGTAAAATACAGTTCATATTACGAGTTTAAAAATTAATATTACTCGACAGTCTGTTCCAATATTTGTTTTACCTGGTTATAATACTCAATACAACGTAATTCTGCAAAAATTGTGTAGAAAGATAAAGAATTAATGGAGCCTCATAAATAAATGATGGCAGTAAAATAAATAAAATCGATCTGGTCGCGTGTCAAGCAACATAAATTAATTTACTATTACTTTCTTACTGAATATGAATGAGCGTGTACTCTAATCGCGTCCAGTTACGCTGAGAAAATTCATTCTATGTGCAAATTTTCTAATTTCATGGTCATTTGTCGTAAAAACAATTATTCCAATTATACAATTTTAAACTTAGAAAAATCTGCCACCACATTTATTGCAGTAATCGCATATATGAATTTCCTACAGTGATTTATCCTTGTACTAATTTCGGTCTACTTTGACGTACAAAAAAAGTTTAATTGATAAACATAAATTATAAGCTAATGTGACTGGTTGATAAATGATCAGCCACATATTACACTACAGTTTCTTTTAAGAAGAACTACCTACACTGAGAAATCGTCATAAAGATACGTAAGCCAAAAGTTACTCTCACAAATGGATTCCGTTTCCGCTTTTGATTCATTACAAAATTATCTGAAATATACTACTCGTGCACAATTTTTCAAGAATTGACTTAAGAAACTCTGTCACTCGTTTTTATAAAATTCCTTAGACAAGCAGATTAAAGGGATATTAAGATGTTATCGATCCACGGTTTTTGCCTATTTTTAAGCTACAGGTACAAACGGCTCCAGAAAGGTAGAGATGTCTCAAAAAGCGATTATTAAGATTAACCCATAATAGTATGGCGATGAAAATATAATGAGAGGGCAAATCGAATCTCATATCGTCTGACCCAATTTCCATTTTCACCTTTCCACTCTTCCCACGACCTCTTCGGATCCGTCGTCTCTTACTTATTTATATTCATCGAATTATCCCAGAATGGAATTTAATATCACTAATCGTATGGTTATCGTACTTCGTTAATAGAGCTGGTGCGAATTCTCAAGGAGATTTCAGCAAATTATTTAATCATCATTTTCAAAGTCTGGATCGGCGACTAATACCTACACGAACCCATCAGCTCGAAATAAGTTGATTAAATTATTTCGCAACTAAGTTACACTTATGTGTAAAGTATACTATTTTATCTGTACTAGGTAGCACCAGATTTTACCCACTTATATAGTGTTGTGCTCGTTCGGTCAAAAAAAAAAAGTGTAAAAGTAAACGTATTTCCTTCCCTCAATGGAAGAGAGTAGTAAATGGACTTTTATAACTGAAGGAGTCAATAAGCGCCGCCATTTATTTAATGTGCAAGGGCATTAAAAATTTCTTTTTTTTTTTCAATGTATTCGAGAAGTTTCAATATAGTTTCAGGAACTTATTCGAGTTATTTGGATCATTTTTTTTTCTTCATATCAGTCAGAAATCTACTTGTAAACTTGCTTCGTGCTGCTACTATTTTAACTTGTCTATTTTACGCACGATTTCAACCTGCGACATGCAGTTCACACTATCTTCGTGTTGCAATTTGTATTCACATATACATACACATACTAAAGTATATGTATGTACTTGACATGTAATCGGAAAGGAATTAACCAGTTTCGTGTGACTTAAGCCAATTCGAGATACATGGTTGCATTGCATAGGTACGTACGTGAACAGATATTAATATCTGTAGACTCTATGGCAGCGATGAACTAGTTCAGATTCATTATTTGATTCTCGATTTAATTGGTCGATTTGCATGGTCCTTTAGCTGCGGGATTCGATGTTCAAGTATCAAAAGGCACGAGCCGATTTGTCGATTATTGGTGAGTCTATAGTAACAATTATCGATAACTGTGTCAAGAGGGTAGGCAAACATAACCTGAAACGTTTTGAGCTTTGAGAAGAACCGATTCTATTTTTTCGCCCGATTAATAGCTCCCCTTTTATTACTTTACGCCGAGTGTTACGAGTGAGCGGTTTCACGTTGTTTGAAATAAGTAGAAAGGAATGAAGGAAAGAAAAATACGTCGCGCGATGTGACCTGGTAATTATAAAAAAAATTCACCATTCCCTTTGATGATTTTTGCGCAACGTGTTTGTTAGGATTTTATTTTTTTTTCCTTTCAGTTTCAAAGAATTCCGTATTGATGAATTTTGGGCGAAAAGAACATTTCATTATACCTTTAAAGTTATGGACAAGAACTTACGTTACTTCGTTGTGTGGCGAAATATTGAATGCTTTGAGGTGGACCTTTAAACTTGTCGCTACTTTTGAGATGTTAAAATAGTTTATCATATAATATTCCAGATGAATTTGTGCTTCCTGTATTTTCTTGGGTTTTTGGTGAAATGGGTGGAAATTACCAAATTTTCAGTCAAACTTGACGGATGTCTTAACTTTGATGAATCAACGTAGTAAGAACTTATCGAGCTCCTGTGAAATAAACGTAGCAAATCAGGATCTCAGCGCCCTGACCATCGTTAATGCTCTTGATTTTATTTAATCTATTTAACGCAAGCATTGATTTGATCTACTATTAATTTATTTGAACCGCTCGAAGCAACATTAATTGACGTGACGTATACTTTGTACAAATTTACAAGTTCGTACATAATAATTATTTGTCCAGACTTGGCGAATCATGATAACTCATTCTAGACAACTAATGTATTTGCGACATGGGTATACGTGTATCTTTTAATAATTAATACAGAAATCGAATTTAATACATCGTATAATAATATTGTATGTGTCTAATAGCAGATTTGATTTATTTATGGAAAAAAAATGATCAATTTCTTAGTGCAAGTATGAGTGATAATAATCATTTTAGAAAGTAATAGTAATTTTAACCTTTTGTCCTTATTCTTTTTTTGGGGTATTGTGTTACAGTGATGTTAATGGGTCATTTTTTTAATGTGGAACGAATGGAACGACTCCATATATAGAGCCGACTGAAAGTCAAGACGATTAAAGTAATAGTTATGAAATACTATTAGGCCGTCACGAAGATATTAACCATCACGTTACCTCGCTATCGCGTGACAATAACTTTAAATACATTTAAATGTAATACGCAATGTATACGACTATACACTTTTACGAATCTGTCACAATTTTTGGGTGTCTCCTAATTTGAAACTCGGAGAAAATTCGTGTACAAGAGAACCCATGAAAATTTACGACGTACAAGAACATAGAGGCTGAGCCTTTAATTGCCTCGTTCCTCATTTATTCATAGCTTTATACAGTCCGTCCATCGGCAAAATGCGGTTCGAAGGTGACATCTTCCCACGAGTCTTAATGCAAAGGAAGTCCCCCCCGACTGTTTAAGTCGTGCATCGATTATATATTGTATAATGTTTCCTTAGTCACGTATTTTGTTGTAATTTATTCATTGTCACACTTCCATTGTTCATCTCGATTTTTGTCTACACATATTAATGTATATTATGCAAATTCATATATATTAATTCTTACAATTGTCATGCATAATATTCATAGATAGATATTTCAATTTCGCCAAATGAATCTGAAACCCATTAGAAGTCATCGATCTACCCGTGAAGGTCAATGATTATTATATTATCTAATTTGCCGGCACGATCAATCGTATATTAATCGGGACTTAATGTTATTGGGATTCTACGGGCTCATGGGATCGTTAAGTGAAACGCGCCTCTTTGGCTTCGTTTAGAAATTGAATTATATTAATCGTCGTATAGACAGTCTTGCCGTTTCGAGATTCGTCGAACGAATTTCAACCGGTTGCTCTCACTCACTGTGTAAATTTCATAACCAGTGCCATTCGCAGGTCTCTGTTATGACAGAACTACATTTCCGGGGAATTTCAATTGACGTGGACAACGCACCGCGCATACAAAGCCTCCCTGACGACCCTCGTCTTACGCTTTTCTCTGACAGACAGGCAGAGAACAGAGCTGCTAATTGTACGTTAAACAGCTGAGTTTTTCACTCTCGAAGATGAACGGACAGTTGTCATTAGCGGAAGAGCGCAAATTTTTCTTTGAATAAATAATTTGTCTCGTTAACGACACGCAAATAGAATTTCGTTCTGTTCTGCGTTATCTTTTATTATTGGCCTCAGTCTGTCTATGAAACTTCGTTGTACTAACGCGATTTGTGCTATTTCAATGTGACGAATGAAATTTCTAATTAGCGTGCATATTACTTTTTCTGTTCTTCACATCGATTCTTTCCGGCCGACCTTCGTCCAAGCGCAACACGTCGTTATGTGTATTCCGTTAATCGTTGTACAATTGTGTATCACCGGAGAAGCTAAAATATCGCAATTTATTTGAGCTGGTCGATAACGTAAAGCCGCGAGAACTAATTAACGTTATGGAACAAATTAATTTCATGCGCAAAAGGCCATTTAGTTCCTCTCGTAGCCTTTTCTATTTCGTTGCACTCCAGTGGGCATTGGTGCATAACGCGGGACTATGCATTTCATTAGCCAGCTTTGACAGCATTATTTCGGTATCATGTGTTCCAGTCTTCTGGTGCGGATCACGTGTCTCGTGTCATGGTGGGTACATGTTAATTGCAGTTATTTTTGTAGTTCCGTTTACGGTAATAACAAATGCAGACTCTGCTTTCTCGTTGAACTCGGTTAGTTTTGTATCAGCCTTTTGTTTGGTCTTCACAATCTAAGAACAGATTGCGCCGAAGTTACAGCTTCTGGCGTTTGTCCTGCGAAGAAACGTGGCGGTGGGTTGGATATATTATACGAAATCTTGCTTCGATCAATGACTGCTTGGGGAATCGTAAGGTACGTTTCGTTCATCTGACAGTACTTAATGCAAAGCCTCTGGGATTCTTATCGAGGTTCGATTCTATCATCTGAAAGAGTGCAACGAACCAGTAGTATTGACTGTGAGATGGAACATCCTGTCTCATACGACTCTTGCATCACAATGTACACGGTGGCCAGTCAGCCTTTGCTACTCAGGTGTACGGAGTATCTTAAACTCGATTAAAATATAACCTCTCTTTTTTTTTGTTACAGTATCTCTCGATATACGTAATACAGTTAACCATATAGGACGCTGTATTGAATTAAGGCACCTTATGTTTTATCTGACTGAAAATGCATCGATATATGCGAATCTTATTACGTCATGAAAATTTTCGATCAGTAGACGCAATCTCATTAAGGGAAAGTTCTTGGTAAATTTTATTCCCGTCTATCGTTATACCGTGGAGTAACGGTCGGCTGGTAGCTACGGTAACAGGTCATCAGGCCCACACACGGCGAGCGAGCAACTTCCCACCTTTGTATGAGAATATTTCTTGTCATATTGGAATGTTAATGTGGGCTTTACTTACACGGTGGTTATTTCGTAACGTAGAGAGAGAGCAACGAATCGCTGAATCCAATCGAGAAGAAGGAGTCAATATTGTACGTAGGGTAGTAGACACGTGATATGAAAATTGTCAATTTTCGTTGTTCTCTTCTTAATAAGGGCGGCGCTCCCTGTCGGTGGTTGGCAAGCGTGATCATTGAATTTATTATTGAGAACTGATCGATTACGCAGGACGTATATGGATATGGGCGCGGGATATGATGTAATCGCTTGCGTATCACTTCGCAGCAATTGGAGTGCGAAGGGTATCGATGTAACAGAAACGAACTTCGGGTTACATGACTTTTGTTTCTATCGTTCGTCGCGCTTTGTGTAGCTCTTGTTTTTTTTTACCTTACGTTTCCTTAAGTTCGTACGCTCTCGAATATCAGTATATCCATGTCCTAGGTATTTATTTAGTTAAATTCGATTTCTTCCGTTAATACGTGGAGTTGCTTTTCTTAGCAGATATATCTGTGTATTACAGCGCGGATGAGCCGCATGTGTATATTTATCGTAGGCAATGATTGTTATTGCAAATTGGATAATAATGTTTTTTGTCTCGTAATCGCGTTACTGCACTCGTTCTTAGTGTTTCAGGAAGCAATAGGAACGGATACGGCTCGATCGGTGAAACAATTCTTGGCTAAAAAACCGGATGCGATGCATGACGTTGCGTTGCTTGTATATAACACGAGCGATCAATATCCCACCTACTCACTGCCGGCGCATGAATGAACCTCCTCAACTCTTCATCCCCCTTCGCCTACTATTCATCTTTTTTTACTCCTTCTACGACGACTCTTGCACCACTATACTATGGCTACGGGATGGTCGTGTAACTGGATTGCTTTACTTCCTTCCTGCTTTCCTTCCTCTTCCACTATTCGTTTCCCTACTCTCTCTCTTTCTCATGCCTTCCTGGTTTGTTATCATCACTCTTATCTTTTATTCACGTGTTTCTTCCCTCGATTCACTCACTCGGTTTATTGTTTTCTTTTGGGTTTTCGCTGTTCCCCTTTATTCATTTTTCACTAATTATCAGCCAATTACATTCCTTCCGTCTTACATTTTCTTTATTATACAGGGTGTTCAGGGTAGTACGGTGTGCTTGCTGTGGGTACTAGGAATTTACGTGTAAGTGGAAAAAATTACACTGTATACTGCTGTTATATTGCTGGTATAACGGCGACGCTAATACGACGGATTCTGTTGTTTTTGTTACGTGTGTGTAGTTTTTAGGATTTGCGTTTGAATTTATAGGGCTCTACGTTTCCAGATGCAAGGTTGATCAAAGGCGTCACGCTGACCAACTCTTGCACTATGGAACTTTTTATGACAGATTTCTCCGACGTCTGTTTGAATTTTATACGGCAGAAACTTGATCCTACACTATTTTCATCTAAGCTCGAGCTTGGAAGAAAAGGAGAGGATCCTCTCCTCTTTGCAGCATCTTGCTACTTTCTATATAGGATCTAGATTGGTCTTAGATCATAATATAGAAATTTATTGCTCACATCGCTCACTAAGTTTCGATTTTCGTATGGCTTTCTTAATTTGGCACTGCCCACCTGCTATTTCGTACTGTGCTAACTCGAAACAATTTATTAGACTTTTTTTTGTTTTCATGTTCAATTCTTTGTCGGGATATACTCGGCCAAGTATTTACGAGAATATTTTTTCACTTTTTGCAAGTTTCATCTGGGGGATTATTTTTATTTATTTTCGAACGGAACCCGATGACATTTTTATATAAGCATTTAACGCTTTTATGGGTTTTCGATGTTACGTTTCGCTGTTTCCGTAGACTGAAATGCGCTGTGCTCAATTTTATTTATTTTCTATAGGTACACGTGCGAAACGGCTTTTGTCGCGTTCCAATATCGCGCTGCAAACGGTTCGTTATCTACTGATAAGCAAACGAATATTCCAAGGTCCCTAATCTAATCTGCTGTCGACAATTTGTAAATGTTCGAAGAATTTTTTTTCTCTCTCCTTAAATATACGTAATTTAAATATTCGAGATTGCACGGTGTTTGTATGGCCACCTTCTCCTATTTCCTAGCTGTTCGCGTACGTTATATATTGTATTTACAACGTGCTTTCATTATTTTTCTTTCGCTTTTATCGATTTCCACTCTAGCGCTTGGTGTTTCAGTATACGCTTTTATCAAGTGTTGAAACAAAAAATAAAAACTGAGGAAAACTTTTTGTATGTATGGTAAAAGTCATTTTACAGTTTGGCTAGCTAGATAACGTTAATATAATCTTCCACCACGCAATTATTAACGAATCTCGGTGTTACTTTTTTTCGCCGTTTGGTCATCCATCGCATAACTGTCCCCATTTTCATGAAAGTACTATCTAAGCTACACGTTAGAAGTCGTGGAGGAAGCAAAAACTGTTTCACATCTTTATATATTTTAAGTAGAGTCCGAACGAATTTGCTGTTATTAGAAAAAAAATGAAAATCCTCATTTCAGGTGATAGCGAGTAATGTAATAAACACGATAGGCGTACATTTCTTACGGCAAGAAAAAAAAAAGGCACCACTGAATGGGTAACATGAATATTTGGGTATATACGTGAACAGTCAGAATTTATTCTTAGCATCAAGAATTATCAATTGATAAAAATGACTATAATGGCAAAAAGGGATACTTTGCTTGTTCTTCTCGTCCTATGCTTTCAGTACCGTTTGTCAATTATCCGAAAGTTCATTAGATTCGCTTGACTCGTTGAATGAGTTTAATTTTGTTCGATATGATGGGAATAATATCGGTTATTTTTTTCAATGAGCCAATCTATGGAACCATACATATATGAAATATCTAGCAAATACTTTATATCCCATCAATTATCATTCTCCGATCATTGTACGGATTAATTCAAGTTATATATGCATATATATGGAGGGTGTACGTTAACACGAGGGACCAAGTTCAGGTATGGATTCAGGACACGCAAAACAGTGATAAAAGAATATATAAATATGTATCTTATTTGACACCCTGTATATATATATAATATATATATATATACACGTATGCTTGCTCTTAAATCAGCTAATTAATCGTGCTTCATTAATCGACACTTTATTCTTACAGAAACTTACTTTGTGCATGGTTCTAGAAATTGACCTGTTTTTTAATTTTAATTAACTAGAGGTAAACTTTTCCAAATCGTATTTTCACTTATGGATTTTAATGGTCTTTACAGAGGTTATTAGGACGCAGCTGCATTGCGGAAACTCGCACAGTACATGCGAGTGTGAATATCTTACGGCACGCCTTGTAAACGTATATCTAGCTAATAAGTTGCCAGGAGTTTAACGGGCTTTTCTTATTTCCTTCCCTCTCGTGCAGTGTTCTTTTTAGTTTTTGCGGTCAACCGCAATGCTTTAGCCGGGAGGAGCAATTATTTTATTGATTTAAAACAGCCGCAGTATCATCGTTTAGTGCATTTGCAATCATGAAAATAATTACTTTTTACATGGAAACACGAAAAAAGTAACTACATTAATTTGCCAAATATTTGTATCGTGAAGCAGCTTGCAGGTTTCAATTAGCTTCTCGATCAGGGCTGTTCAGTGCTATTTAATGTATAATTGAATTTCACGAAAATTTTTGTCCACGCTAATTGATCTATAGTGACGGTCAGTACGTTTGAACGAGTGATCAATGAATCGAGGTTGTTCCATATGATTATACGTGACACGTGGCTTAATTGATTGTTTTTCTCTCTTATATGTCTTTTTCTCTTCTATCATATCTCTCAATTATTCTTATCTTGTTACAGTTCCGCATGTATCACTCAATCCAATACTACCGGGTGTTCGAAAGGAGGCGTCATATATTATAGAAAGGAAAAGCAATTACTTGTAGAGTTAAGCTACGAGCACGAGCGTTGTGGCGAGTCATGAATGAAAATTCCTTGTTTGCTGTTTTCTCTGCATCCTTCAAGCACGTCGCTTTATCTCCTTTCCATTCTTACATTGCGAAGGGAATTTGTTTCTCTCTCGTTCCCCATGATCCTCTCGGACACCCGCAATTTTTAATATTCTGCGCTGTCCCCCTTTCATACGAGGTGACTGATTGATGCTTGTCAATTAAAAGCGGAGGTTGACGCAATCCTGTAATTATCAACCCGTGACCCAGGTAATGCATGTGACTGCTGGCAATACTGACACTTGATGCTTCTTTAATGACGTAAACTGAACGGTGTACTTTGAATTCCTTAAGATCGCAGTCATCACGGCTCTTTTGTCTTTCATATGCAATAATGCGAAAATTGCACCTTCGTGCAGGCTTCGCGGAACAGTCGTTTTCTTACTTTATTTTTTATAGCGTGATGCAAATCTTCAAGGATATGTGAATGATTGTATGCGGCGGTGTAGGGTGTACGATTAAAATATTGTTTTTATATTGCAATGCGGTATACTCGGTGGGATGAGATTTAAGGGGTTTGACAGGTAGCTGATCAACTTTAATTTAATTAAAGTGCCTCTTGCGAAGGTTTTATAGTGATTTTAGAATGTCAATAAGCTAATAGGTTTTATGTTGGACGTGTTGATGGGGAAGTTTAGATACTTCAAAGTAGTATTTAAGTTTTAGAGGACTGGCATTTTTCCCTTGAAATTTATTTTTTTTTTACAGAAAATTGATGTATAGATTACGAAGGGGCATCGAGTCCCTTGCTCACTATTAATGTGGCCACCGTTACGAGCAATGTTGAAAATTTTTTAAATTTTTATTTGAACGCTACTAGAGGTTTCTGATGCCGCTAAACACGATTTTAAAGTGAAATTATCAAAATTTCATTAAGCAATCACGTTATAACCTAGATGCGTCAAATTGAGAAGCAGACATTGAAAAGACTAAACACGGCCGTTGAACGATATAACTATATCTACCGGTCATGAAACCGCAACATGCAAGCAAATACACTTATATATGTCAATGCATTATATTGAAGCATAAATATATTACTCAAACATGCATATTTTTCTGCGATTCGTCTTTATTTGTATGTTATACTAGTATCTGTTTCCAGCCATTGTAATGACCACCGCGGCCTTCTAAAGGCTAAACAATTTCAGCAGAGCTATTGGGATACGTGTTTATATCGATATCTGCATTACTGGCTGTGCAACTCGACTTTGGCGCCATCTAGCAGAAAATATAACAGATGAATATAAAGCTTCGTTGAAACTTCTCGCTTCTCAGATAAATGATGCGACGCGTATCCAAATTCACGGTACGGCTCGTCGTTTTGTTTTACTAATGAATTCTCGTAAATGTGAATTAGCAATTATTAGAATTCAAAATACGTGCGGCTCGCGGGCAGCCGTGTGAATTCAATTTAAAATTCGTGTAATTAATAATTTTCCAATGAGTGCATATCCATGCGCCACTTTGTCCGAAATTGGGCTGTTTTATTTACAGGCACTTTTTTCTAAGTGATAAACCACACTGAACACATTGATCACATTGATCCTAGTAGACTGTTGGTTCGTGCACGCATAATGTGTTCGATATTATTCAGTTAAACCTAAAAACAAGAGTATAGGTCTCCCAAGCATAATTATAGCTACGTAACCACAGAATACGGTTAACATATGACAGGCACATTGTGTAGCTGCAGCAGTCATTTTTAAGTGATTACGTAATTTTTTCTAGGCTATATCAGCTGTAGTGAAATACCCAGTGCAGCTATATTTTCTCGTGTATATTCGCAACAAATGTTACAGTTGAAAAACTGAAGTATAATGGTCCACGCAACGATTTTACGTTTCTTATATCCATCCTTCAGCTACGGTAACGTTATTGTAAGCCATAATACTATAGGTGTTATACCTGTATTACATGGCCACTGTAACAATGTATATGATTATAGCAGCTATACGTTAGGACTAATTCAGCCGTAATCTCTCAGTCATAACAGAATGGTTATAGGGCCTATAGTATTTTTTTCAGTGTGACGACACGCCATCTGTTGGTCATTTATTACACCAGCAAGGACAATCAAGCGCCATCTAGTTTCATCGGCTGAATGATAATTTTATACGAAATTTCGTCCTTATTCTCATATCTGTTAGCTTATAAATAAGACGCGTAAATTATGTTCACAAGTAGATCTTTTTGGTCGATCGATCTCTATAATATTATCCGCTCGAGTTGCATCTTTTCTTTCGATTCAAAAAATGAATCACTGGATACACTTTTCCAGTTTGTTAACATAGTTAACTCCTTAAAATCTTATTCATCCTAGTTTTTATTTCTTCCTTTATCATTGGCACAATCATATCCTTTTTCTCTCTCTGTCTCCTTCTCTCACTTTCTGTAACCTCTATCACATTTGACATTCACGCACTACTCGTGCATTCAGCAACACTCATCCCGTTACGCTCAAAAAAATAAGTTTTAATCTAAAACTTTATAACTGATCATTAGGTTAACAACCCTTAAAATACGCAAAATCCCTATTATAGGGAACTGACGATCCGCGTGCGAATCAACGATTATCGACGTATAGTCAACCCATCCGTATCGTATGATGTCTAGGGGACTCTTTTACATTGAAAGTCATAGAAAGATGGCACCTCCGAAACTTTTTATCCGTGGACAAACTATTAGGTATTCGTATGTCTCGATGAAATTGGAATGGAGGAGTCTACTAGTTACTGTTGTTTCTAAGTCAAATTGAAAATTAAGCTGTTCAATCTCTTTACCGAAGGAACTAATAAATTCGTTTATCATACTTCGGTCTACCGTTATTTCTACAGAGTTATGCAAAATAAATCATTGAACCAACCAGACGTTAAAGGATTGTCTGATGTGTCGGGATAAAAAATTGTTTTCAACATGAACATAAACATAAACGCTAACATCTTAGCGCAGCGTAAGTCCCCATCAGAGATCTTATACGAATTTATGACACGCTATAAAAGCGGATAGGTTATACGTGCCTTTTTTACTTCCCAGGAAGAACGTAAGGTTATTGTAGATGGCGCTACCTGTTTAGCAGCGCGAGGAACTGTTGATGATTTATTGATTATATAAGTACTCTATCCACTTTTTCTGCGCCGTTTTATTTTCAAGGATGATTTTGACTCAACTTTCATTTATGCCGAGGATCCTCTCTCGGCTACTACTGGACTCTTATTGATCTTTCTTTAACAAGATGCAAAAACAGAGCTGCCTCTCTTTTTCGATAAATTATTTAAATATCATTATTATTTAGAATATTAATTGCGATATAATTGGCTCTGTTAATTAACGCCATATTTAAATTTTCATAGTCATTATCGAGACCACTTGCTTCGGATCAATACCTTGAAAAACATTTATTCCATCTTTATCTGTGTACTGCGAAATGTTCATTTCGAAAATAGACCTCTTGCCAAGTTTTTTGGCCATATTTTGACTGTACGGCGATGTGTATATACCATAAAGTAAATTAACTCTGTAAAAAAATGGAGATTTTAATGACATTGCTCATTATCAAAAAAATCGAAATAAAATTATGTACTTCTTTCAATGTCTAATAAACATTGATTTTGCGTATTTTTTCTGATATCCTTTTTTTTACTTACTTAGGATTTTCTTTCGCAACTTCTTTGCCAGCTTTTAACAATTCAAAGGCAAGACCTTTTTGCCTATCGGTTGGTCTTACAGTGACCAACTCGAATTCCGTGTAAGATTCGCAGTCAGTATATAATTCGAATACGTCCACCTGCTTTTCAATGTATTCCATGTAACCGTATAAATCACTGAAGATACGACTTTGTGGTTTTTCCTCGTGTCTATCTTCTTTGTTGCTTTCTGGACGTTTCTCCTTAGTATAGGTGCGCAAAATTAGTATTCCCGCAATTCGACTAGTCTCTTCGTGGACAGCTATTATTTTCTTGTAATCACTGTCACGTACCAGCGACCTACAATGAAACTTGATTATCTAATTTATAGATGGACAAAGCATTGCAAGATTAATAAATGAATGTAATTTGTTCTGCAATCGATATTGGATCGACAGAATAATTTGGTTTGCAGTAAAATTTATGTCGTTTTGCATTATTGATTTATTGTTTTAAATTTACATTTAAACGAGTAAAACTGTATACTGATACTTCAGCATTGCCGCCCCTTTTTCCCCTAGTAGAAATTTCATTATAAAAATCAAATACGGATCCAGTGGGAACCTTGACAGGTCCTTGGCTAGGGTCTGTAATATTTTTATTAATGTTTTTGAGAATAAATTATACACCGGATTATCAAGAATATTACAGATAAAAGCATATACCAGGAATCGAATCTTTGGCAAAATCTTATTATGAACTTTCGATATTGTTATCACTTACGTCATTGTTAGATATTTATCTTGATTAATAATCTTACGCTCATCGCGATCGGGGTCTGCATTCAGTATCAATCGAGACATAAGAGTTTCGGTCTCAAGAAAAACATTAGACAGCAACTCAATTAGCTCCTCATTATCTGCTTCATTGGATTCCTCGATGAAATATCCTTCACAGGAACAGGAAAACCTTCGTTTCGCCATCTTAAATGTATACAAATATGTATATAGCTACGTTTACGTAATTCGCAAGATAATGATAGAATTAATTTTAGGTCTTAGGGAACGGTATAGCACATTTACTTTTTAAAAAAAAATCAGTTAATAATTATCAGACAATCATTGAAATTTTCGTAATTGAATTAACGAAATTGACATACCTCCCGGGTGAATCAATACACAGGAAAAAAAGTTTTTTTTTTAAATATTACCGTAATAAAGTCATTGGGTCTGTTACAATTTATATGAAGATGCTGTTTTTTTTTAGTACATGTGATATTCCAAATGGAGCGTCAGCGCGCTGAGTTCGTGAAAAGATGTAAAAATTTATTAATTTCTTTGTGCTCTGTTTAAGGGAGCCTTAATTCGATAACAAATCTGAGAATAGAACTCCCTATTAAACTACTAATCCTTTTTCTACTTCATCTACTAATCAAATGTATTGCTTAAAGTAGTATGGTCATGAATCGACTTCCAAGATTAAAATATGAAATAAATTTGAAATGAAAGTTCATATTAATATTAACCTCATGGTACAATTTGTGGTCGATTGATGGTCTAGTATGGTTGATAATAATGAATAAAGTAGTAGGAAATAATCCACAGTCTTATGGGGAAATGACAATATTTGGGTTTTCACGCTAGGTCCAAGATCCTAATCCTAATCCGAAAAAATCCTAAAAAGTCGGGAAAAAAAAAACAAAAATTTACTACCAACTATGAAAATTATTGACCGTTTGATACTTTTGTTATAAATAATTTCTGTTACTGGATTTTCGGGAATGGCGTAATGAGTAGATGTGGCAACGTTGTGCACGCAAGCGGGCATTTCAAATCACTTTTCCCCAGTGGTAAGCCACGAGCTATCCATGACATTAAGTTTTTTTTTCTCAAAAGACGAGCAGGAAGATCTTTAAAATTTCTTTATTAATAAAAAAATAATGAAAACATAATGAAAAATTTATAAGTTTATTGAACAAAAAATAGGGAAATAGTAAAATAACTCGTTATGACCGGTTATGACACTCACGTATAGCATGGATTACGCGATCCCTACTTCAGACTCCTTAAAAAAATGCCACTCGAAGAGACAAAGAGGGACTGAGGTGGCGGCCAGTAGCTCTCCTTTTCTAAAGCTCCTATTGGCTACGTTTTTCTATACTATCGTACAGCAGCTGCTGATCAGAAAGAGACAGGGCTTGGCCGCCACCAGTCGCTATCTGTTTCTTTCAGTCGATCATGTTTTTCTACGCTTGTGTGTAGCCCTGCTATATGTCGAGGGGGGTGGGGTGGGGGGTATACATGAGATAATATATCTGAATTTTTATCGTTGCCACACGTTAGTCAAGAGAGTTGCTATTTTTTAAGCAATAAGTGAAAAATAAATATTATTGCCTCATTCTTGTATTTACGAATTTTAATATTCAGAAAGGGAACTAATCATTATCTTTTGGTGCATTTTTATTCATTGTCTCCTGTGCACTCAACGACACAAGTAGAGTTTGACCATACCACTTTAATCTACTCAATTGTATAATGAATTTCGTACGACGTCATTATTCAAGTTTTAGATCGACGATCGACAAAGATTTTTTACATATATCGTATGGTGCATGTAACTAGATTTTTTATACTGTCCGTGATCGTCCATTATAGTCATCCATTAATGGTTTCCCTATTAAACTTTGTAACCACTTTTATTATTCACTTAAGGCGATGTCATACGAACCAAAAGTGCATTGTTTCACCTACCATATTAACGCACTATAATCAATGCACTTTAAAGTACGTAATGACTCACGAATATGTACGAACCAAAGTCCCTGTACATAAGCATCTCGTAAAAGAAAGTATAATAATTTTATTACTGTTATCCGTGACACATGATCAGATCTACGCCGACGATCTGGCAAAGTCAAACAACCCAAAGTATTTCGTCCACTCGAAAACTTTAAGACTTTCTAAAACGATCATGCTATTAACTTGATGTTTTTTTTTCTTTTCTTTTTTTAATTTATCACTTGCCTGACACGTAGAACTTCGAGCCACAATATACTTTTGAGCGGCACTTTTATATAGACCTCGTAACAACCTTGTTGAAAAATTAACGGAGTCTACTTTTAGTTCTCACTGACCGGTATTTCGTCCTTACGTGGCGGGTATTTTCAGACACTGTAAAACACGCCTCACGCGCGCCTCTATAACAGATCCTCAGTATCTCGAGTACCGTTATGTGATGGGATGTGGTGGGATGTGGTGGGATCGCTTCCTCGCTCTCTTTAGCTATCTCCTTTCTGCGTTACGTTGTATTCCTGTTCATATTTCTCGAGTTCCACTTTTTTTACGCTAATCATAAAAAGGGCATATTGTAAGATAACTTCGTTAGAGCTAACGCTGATATTAAATTAATTAATCGATATCTACGTATGGCATCGACAGTATCTTCATCACGATTATGCAAATAACTTTTTCAATTGACCGTGTTCCGCAAAAATCGTATTAGCATATGCTATGTGTATCGATTCTCGATACCCCCATCCCCCTCTTCCCCTCAAATTCAATGCTAATTATTTTTTTTTTCAATATAAAATTTGTAGCTTTTTTTATATGTGTTATATCGAAATTTACCTTTACCTGCCGCATACGACCTAGATACATATGTCCCTCTGTTATCATTAAAGGCGCTGATAGACGTAATGTTCCGATTGCTACATAAATACAGTCCTATAAATAATTCTGTTTTCACTCCATTATTGTACATTATTGTTATGTAAGAAATGTTTTACCGATGGCGACAATTCGTCTCGTAAATACATAATGTTAGAAGGAAGTTGGAATTTACCATCCATTTGCGACCAGTTTAATGTGCCATTAGAGATCTAGGCTAGCGATGCGAGAAAGGTAGGACTGTGTATGTATCAACTGCAGCAATGCATTTGTTTTACTATGCTTTCACACGACACGCCAGCGTGAACTATCGTGTTTCAAGTTCCGTTGAATGCAACTGTAACACTATTAATGTGATCCGATGATAACACCCAATCGAAGATCAAGATCAGTACTTTTTGTATATATTGGATAACAATTAAAAATTCGTCTATGCAGAATTTGTGATATGGTTTACCATATAGTTTCTGAGATAAAATCTGAAAGTGTTAATCTCCACTATGTAGACATATTCGAAATATAAAAATGAATAATTTTGAAAATTCAGTTTCTCCATCTTCTTACGGAAAAGTGTCATGGATTTTTTTCTCGAATGCTGAGGATATCTTATACGTTGACTTATTTTTTTTTTAGACAAAAATCCTGAAATTTTTTTACTGTCTGTTTAACCCGCGATTTCCCATTACTGTTATGATTTTCATCATCGGATCAACTTTTAACAGTTGCGAGTTTCCATGGAATTGTTACGGCATAGCTCAGCAACATCATGAAACTTTATAAATTGGCATTCAACTGGTTATCGAATTCTCTCTTTACGCAGTTGGCTCTGTTCGAACGATAATAATATTATCGTATTATTGCGGTTAAATATGGTTTTTTTCGCCTTTAGTAACATTCATGTGTTTTTTATATACGTAAAATAAATTAATATCTTTATTTGCAATTGTTTACGTACGCGAATAGTGTTGATTTCCGCGAATATTGTTTTTTTCCGTATCACTAATATAAAGTGCAATTTATCTGCGTTTGGAATATATTTTTGAGAAATTTTTTTTTAATTGTGTTATCGTATATTACATAATTTCGTTATAACACGTGTGAACGAAATCACGTGAGATTATTATATTTGATTAATTATTTATTTAACTGTAATGGGTACACAGTACTGGAGTATTTAACAAACAGATGGTTAGTCTTGCAGATAACTAAGTGGACTTAGTAAATAATTCATTATGAAACGAATTAATGAACTTGCTGTCAGTTGAGCAGTTCAACGTTAATTTATCTTGCTTTGTATGAACATACATGTACATTTATATTATCTGGTGTCCGTATTATGGTTTGTTATAACAATGCACAGTTGACATACTAATTTGAAAGGAAACAGCGGTTTAAGGGAAAAAAAAACAGAGGCACTAGTAGTTTGTACTGATGAAATTTTCCTTGAAAAAAGGAATATAAAGCTTATTGAAAGTAGCGCGTACAAAATTAATTATTAATAAATTCCAGCATCATTTTACATGTCTGTATATTTCTTCCATACAACGTTTATCCGCTCATTAATAATTTTTCCTTATTTTTATCAGATTCGTCCAAAAATTATATTAAAATTAATTACCACGTTTTTTACTTTGTGAAAATATACGTGTGTCTATGCATCAGCAAGGTTTGTGCAGTGGTAGAGTTTTTTTTGTCTGTAACGCGAAATGCATAAAGAGTAATGCAGTGTCGCGCGCATCCTGTAACGTCATTTCGAAGTTACTATTCTAACATGCGCCGACGGCGTCGTGTCGTCATCGTTCGTCGTCGCAATGTAGTTACGACGTAGACCGTCCAGTGATATCACGTGTGACGTGCTTCGACTGATAGTACGCGAACTTACTCCTCGCGAGTTGCATTTACGTATAGTTGTATCTCAATTTCACGTGAAACGGGTAAAAGTGCAGTGAAAATGCATCGGGTATCAAAAGAAGATTACGACTGTACTTTTTTCAACGGTTGGACACTGAATGTGCATCGTATCAGTTGCAACTGTTCCATCTCAATTCCATGACTTCTGACATTGTTTTGAACGCAGATTTCACTTTGATTGAAAGTTTTTAAATAATTTCAATGTAACGTGGAGACTTACAGTGCATTGTCTTTGTACGCGTGTGGTATATCTATAAGCATTGAATATTAATTAATTGTGAGGATAACACGTGGGATTAATGATTATTAAATTCTTTTTAACTGTTTTATTCCGTATTGTTTAATATAAGCTATTGGAGTAATTTTGTTTTTTTGTATTATTAAATTCTTAAGTTTCAAGTGTCGATCTTGTCACGTGTTAAATATTGTAAAATAGTAACTTTTCAAAGTATCATTTATTCGAATGGCTATTGCTACTTGTGTGATCTGTTTGAAGAAGATTTAAAGCATTGGTCGGATGTTATTATATATCTAGATGCTGCTTGGTATTTGAATTTGAAGTTTGTGATGCATTTGTAATGTTATATCGTCGATAGCGAATTGAAAATTGTATGGCGAATTTAAATAGTCTGGTACTTGTACTGTTTAATGCTTCAGGCAGGAAGCATGGAAAAATTCTTTTATTCGTTAATGACAATTGAATGAAGTGTTTGTCTCAATGCATTTTTGGTCACATGCAACCTGCAGCTGTTCACAGGGACCAGGAAGTTACGAACACTTCTCGCAACGGGGAATTGGGAAGCTGGTTTTTTAATTACTAAAACTTTGCACTGAGAAACTTTCTAGCTAGAAATTACATCCGGCAGGACTTGTGCCCTTCGACTATAATGTGCAGCAGGACACTGTTCGACGCGTAGACTATAATTAGGAACTACTTAGAAAATTCGTATGATTTAGGATTTTTGAAATATTTTATTTCATATCTTTGCTATCTCGTTGTATCGATAGATCTTCTTTATTAGGTTCATAAGCTTATTTCTTTCAAGACTAACATTGCCTGGACACAGTAATTTTACTTACTTTTGTACAAAGAGGTGAAAACTTATTGTACTCAAATATTTTGTATATAATTGAAGCAATGCTCTTTTCTTTAAGTACATGCTTCAACTACACGAAATAAAAAAAAATAATTTTATGTTAGCTAATTATTCAAAATTTGTTTAATTCGGAGTATTTATCGAGCATTTTGATTATACTTAGAATAGTTCAGTCAGATTTTATACTTATTGTAATATTTCAAACTTATTGTACGTCAGTATACTGAGCGCTTTTCCCGTGGGAATGACGACAGAAAATGAATTCCTGGAACACTTTTCGAAGATGTGTCTGAACGAGGGTCTACTCATTGCGAGTCCGCATGAGATACTATTGCGAAACAATTTGAAACATTGCAAGTGTATTATTCATCGATTGCTTTCGCAGGTGAAATTTTAAGTTTTATTTAAAAAAAATAAAAATAAAAAACATTTCCCTAGAATCACGTGCAATGAAAAGTATGTTCAATTAAAATATTTGTCGTATAGTAAACTCTGATATTCCGCAAACATGAAAAAAAATGGAAAATTAACGTTATTTTGTAATATATTAATGGAACGCTTTAAAATAATATTACCACTGTTACATTTCTCAGCTACTTCAGTCAGCCCGTAAATGATCCCCAAAGTCTACTATCATAATAGTAATTCATAATATAAATAATGATACCGATTCTTAGAGATTATAAAAATAATATAATTATATTATTTAAATAATTTTTTGTTTCAAGTTCCGATATTATTTTTTATCATTAGAGCTCATCTATACGTTTGGACAAATTTGAAAAATTTGATTTCATGATTTTTAATAAAATGTGCTAAGAGTAAAGTAGCATTCACTAGATGTGTATATCTTTAAAAAAGTACCAGGTATAAAATGTATGCGTTGAATAACATATTTGGGTTTAGGTTTGCTGCTGTGAAACGTAAAAATTTCAAACGGCGTAAGACTGTTTATTTACACTTAGCAATGTGCTACATTGGAAAAGATAACATTCTTACGAGCAGCAATTGAGATTGCTCTTAGTACTGTCAAAGCTGTTTACAGACCGCGTAACTTAATCACCCAAACATTATACAAATTTCAATGTGCATATATACGTATAATACGTATGTAAGTGAAAGTTACTCAAAGAAAAAAAGCATGTATATGTTAATCCTTTCGTCGAATCTAATAATAAGAAAGTAATATTTTTGTTCCAGGAATTTTCTCAGCTCACAAAGGAACTGACGGCGGCTCGGGAACAGGTCCTCGAGAGAGAAGAAGAAATTTCTGAACTCAAGGCAGAACGCAACAACACTCGGGTACATTTTATTTGCTGAGTTTAGTTTAGCTTTTAATTGAAACCTTAGTAACAATATCTGATACATAGTTAATAATATCTAAGCTTCAATAACTC
Organism: Trachelus tabidus; assembly: GCA_030142655.1. Classification (NCBI taxonomy): domain Eukaryota; kingdom Metazoa; phylum Arthropoda; class Insecta; order Hymenoptera; family Cephidae; genus Trachelus; species Trachelus tabidus. The sequence continues at coordinate 241,694 of JARQTI010000706.1, forward strand.
GTGAGTTAACGGATTTTGGATGTATTATAGAAGATCTTGAATTAATTAACTTTAACTAATAAAGTCTAATTTTTGAAACATAAAGAACGACTTGGAGCCTGTAGGACTGATACTGGATGTCGAGATTATTTTTATACATATTAAATTGTAGATGAAAGGGTAATGAATTTTTTATTTAATTTCATAATTACTTGAGTGTCTTTCAGACGTGGATCTGTCAGACTTGGGTCCTGTAACTAAAGGTTCAGGGAATTTTTAAATTTATGATTGATTACAACAGCAAGTATTCAGAAAACTGACTAAAACTGGATAGTTACAACCAGTCCATTGTGTGTATCAGTGAATGAGTGCTATCTACTTATAAGCCCTGGTATTACATAGTTGCTGGGTAAACAGCTGTATAAATTATTATTTTTTGTTTGATTTATTGGATTGGCTTGCGCATTAAAAAATATATTAATACCGTCTAATTATAATATCAGCAAAAGCATTAAAATTGTGTTAATTAAAATTAACATTCTTATCCAAATATAGAATCGTTTGTATCTTTAAATAAGCTAATGGTAAAGATTACTTTTAGTAATCTCTCTGCAAACTTTTAACTTATAGGGAAATTTATAATTAAAAAATATCATTGGTCCGTTCAGTAAAGTGTCCTCTTTAAGATCGTATAAAATTTTTATAATCTGTTAGACTTACTTTAGATGGAAATTTTGTGAAGATTACAGTACGTATTTGATTAATAAGCCTTATCTAACAAAATAATTGGACCCTGAAACAATGGAAATGCGTTGTAAAATATTGAGAACAGTCGGAAGTCATAAAGGTTGTGTTAGATACTAGAACTTCAGTCAAAGGAATTAGGGCTTAGGGTATATTCCAAGATCTAGATAATCCGTTACTTTTTTTAAGTGACCTCTTCTAGTACGGCTTGTAAATCAAGAAAATCTAATTGACGAATGTGGTTAGTGTAGTTGGTAGTTTAAAAAAATTATCGTTATGATTGTCATTTAATATCATTCTTGCAGCTTCTGTTGGAACATCTAGAGTGTTTAGTATCTCGGCACGAAAGATCTCTCAGGATGACTGTAGTAAAACGACAAGCCGCCGCTCAATCCGGAGTTTCATCCGAAGTCGAGGTACTCAAAGCCCTCAAGAGTCTTTTCGAGCATCACAAAGCCCTTGATGAGAAGGTATGTCAAAGAATTTTTGTAATAGTTTAAATTACAAAACGCGACAGTACCTTATTACATTTTTATTAATACGTAGTATTGGCTGTTTGATGTTTCTTAAAAATTATTTTCAGGTTCGAGAGCGACTTCGCGTGGCTCTGGAAAGAAATACGACCCTAGAAGAGGAACTAGCCCACACCAAAGAAGAGGTAAGACTATCTTTCATGTTTTAAATAAAAGTAATATTCTTTCTGCCATATCCGTAATCAATATTAGTCTAATTATACGTTTTTTTAAAGAAATTTAAATTTAATCATACTTTAATTATTTCTTATTTTTTCTTTGTATTGAAAGGTGGGACATACCCTAACCTAGTAGAAATTTTATTCTGTAATCACAACGCCTGTCTAGATCCTACTGGGGCATTATTTTGTTGATAGTTACAATTGTGTTTTCGGTTATCAAATTATTAAATAAATTGCCATTAAGCGAGAATAGTTCTTTCAACTCTTATTAATACATTTTGTCTGGTTAGTGTTTGTTTTATATCTGATTATTTTTTCTTGCAGCTCCAACAGTATAAAGTAAGCGGACATGCTCCAAAAGCCATAGAAGATAGACCCAAAGAGAACGGTCAGCTCGACGACAGTCAACAAAATAAGGTATGCAGACGTTTACTCAAAAAAGTGCACCGGAACAAGTGCCTTAAAGTGAATGATGCACTTAGGAATAAAGTGCATCATTCACTCGTATATACATGTATACACTCGTATATATATGTATACGTGGCATCGTATACAAGCGATTTCGGGTGTATGTTCACTGATGCACTTATAGAACTCTTTCACTGTGCATGATCATCCTTAGTGTCACGATATCAACGTTAGCGGCTGCATCTCTTTGGCAATCATTAATATACTTCACAAACACGCTCAGAATAAATAAAATTTCAAAATTCATCAGATTTATCTCATCCTGTTACTTGTTTCTAACTGAACATTAAATCAGATTCACAAACATATTATTTTTATATCAATATATTATATCTAGGTCCAATACGATATATATACAATATATATTTAGAATAGAATTTTTGAGTCTAGCTAAGTGTATGGCACTGATTGTTTAAATGATTAGGAAATTTGTTTATAATAAAATATAGAACAAATTTCATTCATATAAATTTTTGATAATTGCCTTTTACAACAATTCATTCCAACGGAATCGAATTGAGTCTTATTTTAATCTTTTCCTGACGTTCATTTAAGTCTCTTCAATTCGCACCAGTTTTATTCATCTATTTCTTTGAATTTCATTTATACCATATTTGAAAGACCAATCACGAGTTCACGAGAATATTACCGTATTTAGGCACGCAATCGTACCATGATATTCGTCTCTAACGAAAAACAAAAAAATCTAGAGAAAGTCGATATTTTCAATTCTATTTCGTTGAATCCCCATATAACGCGTTGCTCCATTCATATCCACGCTGTTCAGCTCTAGTAGAAGGGAAATGGGTCAAGGGACCACGATCGCTAACGGGTGCAATTTCCGTTAAAATAGGTCAACGTTAAAGTCCTATTACTATCTATGAGTAGTGGAGTTAGTTTACGTGAATTTCGCCGAATATTAAAACTGGTTTTTCCTTAAAAAAAAAGAAACTTGCCTTTAATTCACATTTAAAAATAAGTCTGATGACTCGCTCGAAGATCGCTCGCGCAAACTAAACAATAACACAAATCACAAAAAAATAAGAATCAAAGATTATGCACAACCAAAATGAGTCTTGATGACTATATCGACAGGGGATATTGCTTATGACATTCCATTAACAAGGAGCTTACGCCTAGTAGCACGTACAATAGTTTTTAATCGGAACTTAGTAAATTGCACCATATAGAAACTAACAGCATATGGATATATTTTTATAATTGTCATTCATAAAAAAGTTCTGTTTACGTCAAAACGAAATCTACAAGTCCACTAATTTTCTTCGAAATCATCTAGAGAATGGTTGTTTTATCTAAAGTTACCAATGGTGACACCTGTTTTTGTGGCAACTGGTCAATTATAAAAATATATCATTTTAGTAGTATTGCATGGTAGAGATCTTGTAGTATCTACGTGTCGAATTTGCGTGATGCGTGGCGATGCAGGACAGGCAAAGCGAGCGAGGCATTCTGAATGTAGTGTTGTGATCGGGCAGAGTCAGACCGAGCAGGCAGGAAGCCAACAACAGCAGCAACCTGAGCAACAGCAGCAGCAACAACAACAGTCGCAAAAACTAGGTACAGAGAAGCCAGCCGAGATCGCCAGTAGACTCAGCAACGGCACTCTTGATCCCAACGACCAGGATTCCGCTGTTCGTGTTATTGACTTACAAGCCACACTTGACAAGCAGGTATGGAATTGCAATATGCCTGGTGAAGTTCAATGGAACTGTACTAAAGGACTTAAGGAACTTGTTCCTAGGAACGATATCTTTATAGATGGTACGAAGAGAATTTCTGTGCGCATAACAGAGAAACAGGTTCTTATTAATCTTTGGACAGAACGAATCTAAACTTAAGTTTTCTTTAAAGACACGAACTTTGTTATGTTACCTAAACACGATATCTAAGATCCCGTTTATACGTACCAGCTTTACTTTAATTTATCACTAAAATAGTCAATTATTCTGCATTTGATTGTTGGAACAAATATAATCATTTCTTTGATCTGTGTCAAGGATTATTACACGCATTTAATTTTATATCAGGTCAATTAGATGATACATTAGTTTCATTTTTAATGTACAGATGTCGTGTTTGATTATTCATATATAATTAGCGATCGGTACATTGATTATCATTCATGACATAATATCAGCGATGAACCTTCCATTCATCACATACCATTGTAAGTATGGTATATGAGTAGTCGTAACTACTGATTCGATTTTATTCAGAGTAATTCGCAAGAAAGATGTGGGATTGATTGATCGAGATTGACTTTTTTCAATGTAAATAGTATGATCCCGTGATCATTGTAGTCTACGATTAAACATGTCTTGTGATCATTATTGTTAATCTTAAGATTCTGATAGTGCCCATGGCATGTTATATGGAATGACTACGTGTTATGCGTACTGTATTGGCATGATTATTACGTACGTATGAATCTTCCCTACAGACTCTTCGTATTAGTAAAGTGAGCTAAAGTAGATTTATTGAAATAATTATCATTAGCGACTGCATTCGAGTCACATAGAAAATATATTTGACGTTACGCACGAGTTATTATTAGCAAATTATATTGAATTCTGTTAACGTTTCAGAGTTCCGAACTGAGCACATGGCAACGTCGGGTCGCAGAAATGAGTGGACGTGTCGCGGAACTCGAGGAGAATTTGTCAAAGGCGCAGAAGGACCTGTTGAAGACGCAGGAGACAAACGTTAAGTTGCAAAGGGATCTGCGTGAAAATGTTGCCCAGAAGGAAGATCAAGAGGAGAGAATCGCGACGCTTGAGAAACGTTATTTGAATGCTCAACGTGAATCCACGAGTTTACACGATCTTAACGAGAAGCTGGAGCAAGAATTACAACACAAGGAAGCTCAGCTCAAGGTACAAGATCTCCAGCTGTTGATTATTAAAGAAATTGAGAGCAGAATAATTCGATAGCTAAAGGCAATTTGCTTTGACAAGAGAAAAGCTATTAAAACTTTTCAATGGGCAAAGACCTAAGGATTTAACTGTATATTGTAGCTAGAAAGACTCCAGTTATTTTAACGAAATTCTTCTTTGGAAGAGCAATGAAGTTTTGTTTTTTAAATTGCTTTCGCATTTTGTAAACGATCGTAAGCACGGTATTGTTTGTACAGTTGCAGGAGGAAAAGATTGCTGCTATACAAGAGAAACTGGAACTAGCCGAACAAAAACTCGCCCAATATGCAAAGTTACCAGAAATGGAGGAGCAGCTGAAGCAGAGGATGGAGGCTCTGACCCAGGTGAGGAGGCCCAACCAGGTACGCAGGGGAATCACATCATGAACATGCCATAACTTCTTCCTTCACTTCTCTCTCACTGTCTGTCTCTCTTCCTTTCTGTGCTCGTACCTGTGTTCAAAATTTGATTTTACTTCTTCATTTATTTGTTATTTCATTATCATTCTGTCTCTCACGTCTGATTGAATTGTGTTTCCAGAAGAATGTCTACTTTATATACTTTTTTTTTCTTTAGATATTTTCTCTTATTCAATTCTCGTTTAGAACTACTGTTTAGATATACTAAGCGATTTTCGTCGTTTTCCATTCGCAAAATCGAAGAAATTTAATTTTGTGATTGATTTCTTGGTTAATTTTTTTCGCGTTTACTTTATAGATGATGATAATATTAACCTTGTCTTAATATTCTATTTGCTTGTATGGATTTTTTTGATAAAAATCAGAGAATTTTTCATATTTACATGGATTATATTTTCGACTAGATTTACAGTGGTAGTATAAATTTTATAGAATAGATCCTAGAACACGTTATTACAAGAATTTTGTATATATTCGAAATGAATTCTAATTTTTCAACAATTCATTCTCTGTGGCTTTCGACTCTTTACTGCTCAAAATGTACTATAAGAATATTATATACTGTTCTGTATAATGTTAAAAAGACTTGTATATTTCCATGAAAATGATATATTAGACGGAACACCTAATACTTTATCATATTGATATTGTTGCTATCGAATAATGAGAAATACATAAAGATCGTATTAAAGGTTGAATTATTGAAAAGAATTTTGTTCCAAATGAACAAAAGAATTCATTAGAAAGCATATATTTTAAGTTAAAATTCATAAATCTTACCGAGCATTGGATAATATTCCCATCTTCTTGATACGTACATGGTTTAAAGAGGAATGAAAGAAATGCGATTTTTTGCGATTTCCATTTTAATCGACGTTCAAATTTACTAAGCAGGCTCAGGAGAGACACGGTAGTGCGGAAGACAGAATTCAAAGACTGGAAACGCAACTCGAGGAAAAGAATGCCGAAGTGATACGTCTAAATCAGCGTCTTAAAATGAATGAAGAGCATAACAGTCGCCTTAGTACTACTGTCGATAAACTATTATCAGGTCAGCTGGTTTTCATATTAAATTTAATATTAAATTGGATATACAGTTCGTTCAGTATTGCATTTTATTAACATCTTCTATACAGAATCAAACGAGAGGTTACAGGTGCATTTGAAGGAAAGAATGCACGCTCTTGAAGAGAAGAATGCGTTAACGCAAGAGCTAGAAAAGACACGAAAAATCGCAGAGGATCTGCAGAACGAAAAGGCAGAAATCGTGAAGGAGTTAGGAAAGGCGCGGCTAGAAATTGACAATGTCAAACGACAAATGCTTCAGCAAGAAATCGCTTTTAATATTCAACAAACGGACGCCCTTACAAGAAGCCTTTCGCCAAATGCTGTCGATCCGGGTAGTTTTTCGAGAAGCGCGAGTCATAGCAGTTTCGATACGCATTCATTGCCAAGAAGAAGTGCTAAGAGGTCAACCATGGAAGAGGACTCTGCTAAGGTATATCGAGTTTTACAAATTCTCATTGTAATTATTTCTTTGACTGGATCTTTGAAGATACCTAGATTCTTCAAATGATAATTCTTATATCGAAACAGTAACGATGAATCCTTATTCGACTATTGTATTTTAAATGAATATCTTTTTTTTCAGAGTTATGTAGCTCGCACCTTAGCTGAACAAGAATGGGAAAAGTTACAACAGGCTCACGTTCTCGCAAACGTTCAGCAAGCTTTCGACGTTTCCAGCGATGCTGAAGGAGACGGCGACAACGAGAGTATTTTTAGTTCCGCAGCAGACGTCATCAGTCCAACTGGACACACCGACGCCCAGACTTTGGCTTTGATGCTTCAGGAGCAGTTGGACGCTATCAATAATGAGATTAGACTTATCCAGGTAATATAAAATTATTCCAATGCCTTATATATTTATAAGTGCTGTTATAATCAAAGTTTGTAATTGTACTCCCGATATTTTACGGCTCTAAAGTGATTCCAGCATCTCTTGTTATATAAATTCGTTCCCTATTGAACGTCACGGAGAGCATACTCGCAAGGAAGAAATCAATTGTGTTTATAAAGTCTAGAGATCTGAAAATAGCCTGCCTTACATTCAGCCTATTATTTTATTTCCTTTTTCTTTTTATAATCTACAGAAATGGCTCCTATTGGGTAAGGAGGTCAATGAGATATCAATTATTACTATTTCTAGGAAGAGAAGCAGAGCACAGAAGCAAGAGCGGAAGAATTGGAGTCCCGTGTTGGAAGCTTGGAGCATATGAATTTATTGGCTCGTGGTCGCAGCCTCGAGAGAGCATCTCCTCCGCTCAGTGGGCGATCTACTCCAAAATCACATCACAGTCCAAGTCGGGACTATCTGCACAAATATCATACCGTAAGTATCGATTATGTTGCGTGGAAAGATTTAAGTTTTCGCGTATTTGTTTTGAAATCGTTTAACGATTTCTTGGTGACGTGCTGCATGACCTTTATTTATCATCTTTTTTTTTTCGTGAAATGACGTATCATCGACGAAACTATTCATTGGATGACGTTTCGACAGACTTCCCTTTGTAAATAATAATAATAATGTGTGGGTCGTATTCAATTATCTTTGGGATTTCGAATTTATTGTACATATGCGTTCCTCTTCTTATTACCATTTAATGATTTATCCTGTTCTGGTGACCTTACTTCTTACGTCCTTCAAGCATATAGGCATATGTAGAGGTTTTTCAATTTCATAAAATACGTGAGTTTCAGAATTTATTAATTACATCACAAGCTGATGTAACTATTGATACAATTATTGTTTCGCCGCGCTAATCAAGATTCATTATTTAGTATAAAACATGGATGTATCTTTTTTGTCCTTCAATTTCTCTAGGTGAAGGTTAATACTAGTTTGTATCTTTTTCTTTACACCCAAGCAATCTGGCTAATTGTAAGAGATTGGAGCATTGAGATAACGAAGCTGTTTTAAAGATCCTTGATATCACTGAGACCAATGATTTCTCATTACGTGTCCTTGGAGCGTACTTCTATAAGGATTGTCGTATCAGTAGATTTTGAAATTTTGCAAATTCAGTTATCGACAAATGGTTTGGTGGACGTTGATTTTGGTGTTACAGGCACCAGCCTCAATGTCCCCAGCACACCTTCATCAGTACGCTGCTTCTCTAACTAGTCCAGGACAACTCTCCGAGTCTCTTCCTGCGAGCCAGGTTCGTTGGACACCTGAACTTTGACAAAGAAGTCCGTAATAGAAATCGGTTTACGAGACAATCGCAAAAATGACAATTAAGAAATACAATGGATCCAGCAAGGCACTTGATTGGACTAATGGAAGGAATAATTTTTTATTTCACATTGCTCTTGGCACATTCCTTTTTTTTATTAACGCTACTATTGTCTCTCATTACTCTCATTTTTCATTTTCTATCATTACTTTTTTACATATTTTCATTTGATTGCTTCTTATCCAATTGATCTGTTAACATCAATGATTCATCCTCTTTAAATGATACGCTTGAAAATATGCATGACTAACGTCACGAGCAATTTTTAGAAACATGAAGTAGCGTAGGAAAAATCCTAAAAGTAACCCATCGTACGAAACGATAATCTAGTTTCAAATAAAATAAACATTTTTCTAATGTTTTGCAATTGTACGCTTAGTTCCTATTCATCGTATTAAAAGTATATACGAAGAATATAAATCCACAGTGTTGGCGTAAATACCGTTTATGAATTGTTTATAATGTCAAAATAATTAATTCCATTGCAATAGAGTTAGAACCACCATAACCACTTACAATTAATGCATCTTAATCTTCAATGGTACCAAAGCAATCCATCTGTTATTATGCTTCAAAGAGTAACTCTGATAGTAGATCTTGGTTGCAGTCTTCTTTGCCAACTTTTTGTTGTCAGTATTATTATTGTACAAGGACTTTTGAGAAAAGGACAATTTTCAAATAAGGCTTACTAATTGTTCTGTGATTGCTAACAAAAAAGATATAATGCTTTCTGCCTGTGGCAGCTGCAGTTGTCTGGTGAGGAACTGCATTCTGTAAGTGAGAGGGACAGCACCGGAGGTGCAGGAAGCGCCGGAAGCGACGCAGCATCCCCATTAACTGCCAGATCACTAAGGCTCGAACGAGTAGTTCAAGCGTTGGCTCACAGTCAAGAGGAATTAAGAAGGTATCATATCTTTATTTCTTATATCATACTAACTCTAGCGACGAACTTTAACACGGTGATTGAAAGTATTATCGATATTGATAACGTTGATATCGCAATGGTCATAATGACGATTCGCAACCAATATGACAAAATTCGTATTACACCTCAAGAAAGTGTGTGTATCAGTTTTGATTTTAAAAAATGGTACCGTTCATTTTGCATTGGGGTGATCATTGAATTTTTTGCTACTGTTTTCGTGAAACACTTACAGATACGGCAGATTGAATTTGTGATGGTTATTTTAAAATTTTGGAAACAATTTTTTTTTGCGTAAAATATTTAGTGCAGACTATTATTATTAGAGCTTATTTGCTTAAAATTCGCACATTGCACCTCTTCTGATCTGTCGCATCTATAAGACTGTATATTGGCGAACACAAACTATTACGATAACAAGCATTCATTTCGGAATTTAATAATTTGCAAAGAAAAAAGTGTACAAGAGAGTTTGGTGTTTGATTGCAATATTTCTGATGTAATATCTTTTGATTTAGAACTGTTCTCTATGCTTGGCAATATTGACCGACACGCACAATAGAAAAGAAAACGATGCATCACTCGCTTTTGCAGTACGTGATTCATTTAATCAGTTGCATTCAGACATTAAACAATTCATACATCCACAGAGTGTTGTGCGCGCGCTAAAGATGCAAATTAATGAGCTGTCACGTATCATTACACCAGATCAATTAATTCACGGCAGATCATTAGTTTGCATCTTTGGCGAAATCTTTAGTAGATTTATTAAAAGCAAGCACGATAAGAAAAGGCTTTCGCAAATATCAGTGCTGATAAAGCTTAAGCAAGATCTTTCGGTTGCTAAAGCTCTTCTGCCATTGGTTGTTACTCCAATTCGCAAATTTGTGGTATTGTCAATATTGTGAATTGTCCATGCCGCCAGACGCACGGGACAAAGTGGATTTTCTAGCAGTGGCTTCTCCGCGAACAGGTTAATTAACAATTCTAATATTGCATGCACACGGTATGCGCACGTGCCGCAGTGCGCCGTAAATCAAAATGGTCACGCAAAGGATCTCGTCCTCAAGGAAAACCTACCTAGCAATCGTCACGGTAATAGAAAATGTCTTCTATTGTCACCTTTAAGTCTTCCGACAGAGAATTACACTGGAATAGTTTGAGATATTTGTACAATGACAAATGTATATTGCAAATTAATGTCTCACGGTTAAGATATTCAGACAAAAAAAGATTCCATTGTTTGAAATTGAGATTTGACGTTTTTAGTAAATTTGGTAATTCTCTCGCGGAAGCCAATAAAAAAAAGTAAATGAAAAATATTCGTTGATAAATTCTTAGTGGTTTATTTTTTTTTGGAGAATTTATCTCCGGTCAAAAAGAAATGTCCGTGGTTTCCATTTACGGGCACAGCGGCACGGACGAAGAACCTGATAGATACGAATTCTTGGAAGCAATTGATAATAGCATCTTCCAACCGTCGTACGTTCAAGCCTGTCCCATTCACGACAGACATCGCTGTCTCAGGCAGACCAGGGAACTTATGGAAACGAGAAAATTGCATGGGACGTCACAAAACATGCTTCGAACAAGGTTCTTTTCTGCTTACGAATTACAAAGGTGCAGACGGATTGACATCATTATTAGTTTTTCCTGCCGTTTTGTAATATAATTTCTTTTGGCGAGTCAATGATTTTGTGAGTATGAAAAAGAATTAGTGATATATATTTTTTAAATTATTAAAAATTGTTATCTATGAGTAAGGTGAATGAGGGCCAATAATTTCAATAAGGTTAAAAATACAGAAATATATTTCTTTATTTATTAGCCGTTGTTTTTTTCTGTTATTTTTTAAGTGTAATATGCCCTTGTTATTGTAATTCATTTTTTTCGATATCAAACAATCGTGGCGATTCTTTCTACACCTTTGCAATTCGGAAATTTCCCAATACTGTAAGGCGTACCCATCTCATAAACAGTAATCAGCCATATTTCCAGGTTTTTGTGTCTTACGTGTAACTCCGAGTAGGTATTATTGCAAAATGTTTCAGTATTTCTCTGTTTTTACTATTAATTTTTGAGACAAAGTATTTACCAATGTACCAGACGTCCCTGGAAGCAGAGGTTTCTGAAATTTCAGTTTCATAATGTTTGTTTTGTTTCATTGTTTATGTCACGACTGAGTAATTGAACATTATTGAATTGATTTTGGTTAAACGAAACAATTGAAAATTCTAAGATACACTTTAAATCCTCAATGCTAAATTGATTATCAATTTACAATTATCACAATCACTTGTTTCAATTACATATTTACAAATTACAAAAAAAGAAAGAATCTTTTATTCCACGGACTCATATAGTTATTTCATTAATACGGCTATTCGATATACATTAGAAATATGCTTTCGCAATTCTTCATAATGACAGCATTACTGTAATTAGCAATGACGTAATTTGCAATTGAGAAGTAATATGCGAATCTAGTACAAAATACATTCTTCACGTAGTCATAAAACCTACAAAGCTTTGATATACCAAGAAAAAAAAGCTCCACGTATCTTTTCTTTCAATATTACAATAAATATAAGCTTAACCACTAATTGTTTCAACTCTTTGTCGCAAAATTGTACAACTTAGTTACAATATTTCCTAACATCATTAACATACGCTATAGCTTGGAGTCTTTTTCGATTTCTGTAAGTTCCCTAGTCACGCGCCCAATAATGTACTCTTGAGAAATCCCGTGAGTCTTCCGAAACGTATAAAAAAGCTGCGTACGACATTATGCTATTACCTCGAATTTTCATAGAGAGTAAAGAACATTACGATAAAGTATATAAATATAAGACAGACGTGCCAGATGATTTCAGACATCCACGAAAGATTAGTCTCGTAGTTAATAAAAGTATTACAAGACGTGGCGAATCGGAAAGTTGTGCAATCGATAAATAGGGCATATAACAATAAATAGTATACTGTAAAGTACAAAGCACATTGTACTGTATCGATCGGCATTGCTCTTTTGTTTCCTCGCAAAGTATATTTTCATGAAACGCGATATGCATTGTAATAACGTTATGGTCACTTTACCTTACATTTTCAGTGTCCAAAGAAAGTCTATTGCTTGCAGCGCTTGGAAAATGAAAATTCCGGTTTCTCTATCAGCTTTAATAATGCATTAATCTATTATGACACAAGCACGTAAACAATGCTTCTATTGCATTTTTACCACACATGATAATTCGTCACGACAATTTGTATGCATGCAAATTGAACATGAGTTGTGAAGGAGGGTATTGCACTTGTCATAAGTATCACCAGGAACACTTGCATATTTAAAGGCGTTTACGATGTCTTTTCAATCACAATGCACATCCATCTACACGCTTCTCTCGAGGGCGTCTGAAATCATCCTGTGCATACGAAGTCACATGCTTAATGACCGTAAAAGCCTAGTACTACAAAGCGTGCCGCAAGGAACGCAGTAGCAGTCGACTAGAGTAGAACTAGAAACTAGATTAGCGCTCCATGCAGCAGGCATGGGCATCATAACAACGGCGCTCTCAATTCTGGGACTCCCCCTTCCCCATTGTCCTCACGCCACAGTAGCCAGGACAGTTTGCACAAGAACAACTTGAGCGGAGTCGGGCTACCCATTGGACAGTTATCGAGTTCTCATTTGCACATGCAAGCGAGCATGAGTCCGGCTACAGCTGCGGCGGTTGCAGCTGCGCAGAAAAAGAAGGGCATCAAGAGCAGTCTTGGAAGATTCTTCAGCAAAAAAGACAAGGTATGGATATTGGTTGGCTTGAGGATTTTTCTAAACTTCTTTCTTGGTCATATTAACTTTTATTTAATGATCTTTATAATTTTAATTTTTGGAAAGTTACTTACGAAAATCTTATTACTGGGTTCATTTATAGATCAAAGGGAAAGATACCACGATGCCTGGGGATGTTCCGGGTATGGGTGGTGCAAGCACACCTGCAGATCCAGACTATGGAGATAATGTTTCCTTAGCTGGAACACTCGGTGGTAAGAGTGATTTTGACCGCAGGAAAAAGAAAAGGTATGTCTATGGAAATAATTAGATATTTTTTTGATACTGAGTATGTTAACGAAGGTATAACTAGTGTTATTATGATCCTGGAAGTTCATTGCAATTGAACATTTGATTGGGAACAGAATAGTCTGTTTTTTTTTCTGAAATTGTTGACATATTTCATATTGGATCATTTTTGGCTTTCGCTGTAAAACATAATGCAGAATATACGTCACTCTAAGATTTACTTAAGAATTTCATATCCACAAGAGTTGGCATATGGGCATTGTTTTAATCCTAATATGTTTGACAGCATGTTGGACTCGTCACGGCATGAGCTGTTGGCAGAAGCAATGAAGGCTGGAACACCGTTCGCTCTTTGGAATGGACCCACGATAGTTGCCTGGTTGGAACTCTGGGTAGGAATGCCTGCCTGGTACGTTGCAGCATGTCGAGCAAACGTCAAAAGTGGTGCCATTATGAGTGCCCTCAGTGACACGGAAATACAACGTGAGATTGGAATTAGGTAAGCATTTAATAAAGTTTATAGGTCAATATTGCTAACGTTCATATACTATAAGTAGCGGAAAGCAAGTATAAAAGTACTATGCCAAAGAGTGAATCTTTATAAATAAAGAATCTCACTGTCATAATTTTGAAAAATTAAATATTGGACTGCTATTTTGCGACACATAATCTTTGTTTGAAACTTCTATTTGGGACGTATATGATACATTTTTTAACAATTCACTAATACGATATACTGTTTCTTGAACAGCAATCCTTTACATCGGCTGAAACTCAGGCTAGCCATTCAGGAGATGGTTTCTTTAACAAGTCCATCCGCACCAAAGACATCGCGCACTACTTTAGCCTTTGGAGATATGAACCACGAATGGATAGGCAATGTTTGGTTGCCCAGCCTTGGATTGCCTCAGTACAGGTCCACTTTCATGGAGTGCCTTGTCGATGCCAGGATGTTGGACCATCTTACCAAGAAAGATCTTCGGGGTCAGCTTAGAATGGTTGATAGTTTTCACAGGTAACTTTACTTATTTATTTTCAATAAATTAAATGCTTAATGATTTGAGGAAATTAAATTTTAGATAATTTTAGAATGTATTGACCTTTTGATGTTGTATTTTTAACGTATGCTATGTATTTGTCCGATACTTCTACATATATAATTTTGATTTAACGTACTTTCAGAACGAGTCTCCAGTATGGAATATCGTGTTTAAAAAGACTAAACTACGATCGACAACAATTAGAAGATAGACGACGAATGGCGGAAGGAGCAAATGTCGATGTTCTCGTTTGGAGCAACGATCGCCTAATAAGATGGGTGCAGTCAATCGGCCTGAAGGTACGTGAAGGCGATTGATTACGAAAAACTTGTTAATGTCATTTCCAAATGTGTATCCTTTCATGAAATTTATTGTAATTTAGGAATACGGGAACAATCTCTTAGAGTCTGGGGTACACGGCGCCCTGATAGCTCTCGATGAAAGTTTTGATGCCAATAGCTTTGCTCTGGCCTTGCAAATTCCGACGCAGAATACACAGGTAGGTATTTTATTGAATAAATACAATGAAGGACCATCGAATTTTTACCTTTCTATGTTTATATAGCTGTTGCGAATGAGTGTACAAGATAATATGTTATTTCAGGCAAGGCAATTGTTAGAGATGGAATTCTCTAACTTGCTGACAGTCGGGACAGAAAGGCGGCCCGAAGAATCGAATAGCATGAATTCCTGATCGAGTTCTTCTAGTAGACTGCCACATCTCCACCCTCATCACGTCTAGTCCAAAGCCCCAGCTATTACTACTATCTGTGCGCAAGTGTGTTGTAACTAACAGTTGTAAGAGCTTTAAGTATCACTTCTAAGGGTATCGTCACGCAATCGCAAAGGAGAACCGCGTGACATAACGGTATGGTACCGTGTGAGAGAGAGAAAGAGAGAGAGAGAGAGAGAGAGAGAGCCATTATCGTGAAAAAATAATTCATACCTTTCTCCATACAGTGCAGATAGCACTATGATAGAAAATACGGTGAACCATGTCTTATGGCTTAGATAATTTATTAAATGGATACATTGTTGTCGGTAATAGGTCCATCTTAAAATAGGAAAACATACGATTTAAAATGTCAAAAGTGAGAACAATATTTACACGAACGCGATATCTCTAGCTAGTCGGATTTTCGAAACTTGCAAGTCATCTGCATGGACTTTAATTTACGGTGTATGTAGTATAAAGGAAAAGCAAAAATAATACAATAATGAGAATTGGTTACGCAACCCGTACTAGCTGTTTATCGCACATCTCTTAAAAGAGATTACCTTCAGCCTCTATGTTTTCCTAACGTTCGATGTACCTAACCTCTGAACTTAGGATACTGTCGCGACGCTATTTAGCCGTTGCAGTGGATGGTCGAAGTTGCCGAAGAGTTTCTTTGCGTCGCGATTATAAAGGCGAGACGAGTAGCGATTAAAAAGTGACGTTCAACGGATGCGTGGAAATATCAGCGAGATTAGCGACTTCCTTCATTTTCTTACACGAGAGAATGCGTTTTTTTTTTTCGTGTGATAGTCAACTTCTGTATAGCGATTTCAGATTTCGACGACGACAATAATTCCGTCTGGTTTCGAGACTTTCGCACGGGATGCACACAGGCCACATATAACCGACAGCAGAACATTAGACTGTAGTAATAATAAATTCTTCATCGCTGCATCTTGTTATCGCATCCTACTGTATTATATCATGTATTCATAACCCACGTACATATTAACGAGGCCCGACGCCCAAGCACCGCACAAAGTTAAGCTCGAACAAATTTCACTTAATCGGTCAGTACCACGTGAGAGTTGACCTCTAAAATGCTCTCCCGCCATCCAGCGTCCGTTGAACGCACGAAGAGCCATGTTACGTACATAGGTACATACATTCATATATGCACACAGTCATATATGCTCACGACATATACATTATACATATATATAGATATATATACACAATCACACACACACCGATACATGCATATTTACATACTTTAAGTTTTGCGAAAGAAACTTTAAACCATCTCCATTTTTCTTTTGAGTTTATCTTCTTCTTTTTCTGGTCTTAACGAAGCACTTTTAGTGCTCGTAGAAATAAGAATTCAAAGGATCACGCAAGATATAATGTATACTTCAATGAATATGTCGATTGACGTCAGGATTACGGAATAGCCCTCGTGTCCTTTTAAGTTTTCTTAACTGTCCTTTTTTTTTCTTTTTCTTTTGAAAATGCTTACAATTTCGAGGACGAAACACTGACATTTTTGTACCAAGCTGTTTGAGTGGAATCGAAGTGTGCGATACGTATGGTAGGTGTTATTGAATTAAAATGCGAACATATTCGTCATGTAACTGAAACACTAACGGTCGATCGCACTTTGTGACTGCATAATTGTTTAAACAAAAGCAAGATACGTGCATATGATAAATAGTTAGATGATACACAACCGAGAATTGTAATTCCGAGTGGGAACCTATCTATGTATCTGGAAATATTCTAATCGATCTTTCTTGTATTTTTTAATTATGGCAATGCAAGGATACGGTAAATGGTGGTCGTGTAACCTGTGACTGTTAGTGTACGTCACGTTGACTATGATCAAGTGGTATTAAACGAAACGATATCAATTTTGTTTGAGAAGTACGTAACTGTCGATTAATCCAAAATAATGATCAATTTGTCACGGTGATTTCTACAGTTTTATTTCTGATTTTGCAATTAAAGACGATTAAATTACTATGAAAAAAATAATAATTCGGTACCCATGATGATGCGTTACATATAATTCTTTTTTTAACCTGTTGAATATTCAGATTTGTGACGATTTATTTGATAATGGCGATTCTGCTTATAATGAATCTTTAATATGTTTTATTTGTAATGACGTAATGCGACCGACGCATTTACTTCTCAAAGATTTTGAAAACAAACCCGCACAAGAATGTCTTAATTCATTAACGGTCGACCGAAGGTTAAAGTGTGGTGGCTAACGAGAAAACCAGGAAAGAATATAAATGCCGTAAAATTACAGGAAACATGTAATTATATATTAAAAGTAACGGTGAAGATCATTATGAAAATGAATAGCAGTGACGACGAATGTAGATGATCGTGATAATTATAATTATTACGGCACGGAACGAGAAATGAACAACGCTGACAGCGATAATGAGGATGATAGCGATGGCGTAAGTTACGATGCTGATTGTTAATGTTGTTGATACTTGAGGAAATCATTGTTGTTGATGTTTGTTTCCCCGCAAGCTAATTCATTCGTTGTAGAACCCTCGTCCTAGATGACTCTCCGAACGAGTGTAAATTCACGATTAATTACTTTTATTTCCGTACTGGTTATCAATTAATGGAAAACGGAGTTGTCAATGTATCGTAGAAGAGAAACAAGATCAGTCAAAGCCAAGATTAATGAATTAAGATGGACAATAATGATTTTTGAACAATAACTCTTTCGTGGCTCTCAGAGCTACGTGAAGACTACTCATTTTTTATATCTTTCCTACAGTACCCTGTCTATTTTTCATTACTATGTACAACTGACCTATGAAAAAAAAGAAAAAGAATCTGTAAAGAATATCGTAATTTTTCACACGCTCGGAAGAGTCCGTGGCGCATGTAAATGACTGAAATTATTTTTAATCGTACGCTAGCTAATAGTGTCTAACAGACATTCCACATTGATAAATGATAAAGAAAAAAAAGAACCTTCCAGAAGTAACCACATTCGTAACCACATAAATAAATGTGTACATCGTGAAATGTTTGTAGCAGCACGATGCAGTCAATGTACTTAATTGTAAATACACTCGTAGGTGCGACAAGTTTACTAAATTACTCAAAAATACCTGGACCTTAAACTTCAAAAGAAAAAGGATAAATCGTTTGAACAGCAGCGCAAATGTATTTTTATCCAACACTACAATTCACTTGAGGTTTTAGTGAAGTACTGCACATTAAATGTCTTAAATGTTCGCTGTACTGTTCGTTTACCTTTGACTTGCCTCATCTACGATGATGTATTCCGAATCGATAGGGCTATTGTGTCCTGGTTATGGAAATAAGATCGACAACGTAAATTGTGAATATTTACGGGAAATTCAAGCAACACAATAACCAAACAAGAAGAAAGAAAATCTTAAATTTTTACGTGACGCCAGAGACGAATATTCTGATGTTTGAGAAAGCTTGCTGATTCTTTGGGGCACTTAGTGGACCTTAAAATGAGTGAAGGGAAGATACATTTTTGATTTGGGACGAGATATCGTAATATCGAAAAAATGACTCTTTAGATTCTAAACTTTTCAATACGAAATCGATAATTATTATGACTTACAAGATTCGCGCATTGTCTATAGCAATTTTTATTTCTTTATTTACTTAATGAACGGTTTTTGTTTTCTTTGAGTGTTCGTAAATTCACTCGCGGAAACAAACTTTTAACTGATTGTATCGAAAGAGTCATCCATTTTTCAAACGCGTCGTACAGCTCGATTCATGTCGATTGAGAATCGATTTTCGAAAATTATATTTCGTTTTTTGAAATACATGCAGCACAGATACATCCTTAGACGATATTCGTATGCACTTTTGCATATATGATGTAATTGACTTGTTACCAAATCGGGAGTGACTCTGACAAAGAAAATGAGGAAGGTACTTTTGTAATTTTATTACGTTCTAGCCGTGTTAAACAAAATTTTACTTTTCATTTTGTACCATGCTTATCACCTCACAGAATTACCACAAAAAGGACCATATACCAAAAGGGGATCATCGCTATTCTGATAGACCGAATTGTTTGAACAAAATTTAATTTGATAATTTTTAATTGTCCATTTGAAATTCCAAAAGAAAAATGTGTGCTATGCAAGCATTTAGGAATGTAAGCTTTTTTTTGAACCCACGATAGACTGATTTCATTGTTGACCAAATTATAATTTTTCTATTTACACATAAGATCGAATTTTGGTATCTATATACCTTACACGCAGTTCGTAACATTCCATGCTTCAATTGAATCATCACTACCCATTTTTTAGAAGATTCTTAGTTCTTCTCCATACGAACGTCGTAGAATTGATTACTGAGTAGGAATCAAAATTATTGAATACGCATATCCAGTAATTAGTAAGATGAGCATTTTAGAATCGATTATAAAATTTAAATTACACGACAACGTCATCCCAATCGAATGATTATGCTTTACAATTATTTAAATTTTTAATGAGGCACTATTTACAAAACATTTGTTTTAACGAATATATTTTACAGTCTTTACACGTAAAAGAAGATCATTAACCATTTGATAAATTTTATATATTGACATGGTTACTTGAATGTTGATATAACTTGCCAATGTTTATGACGTTATTTTTTTTCATATACTTTGAATACGTATAAAGAAACTGAATCACAAAATATACATTAACGAACAAATGTACTGAATTTTTAAATTGTACTTAATCTATTTGACTGATCGATTTGATTAATTCGCTTCATACTTTTTTGTTAATTTTTCCCTTACTAATTCTCATTATTGAAAGCATTGCCCTTTTTGTCTATTTTCCGAAATACAAGTTGGAGACATACGATTGTTGCATAGAGAGAAACAATTTTAATGCATACAAGATACACGTTGTTAATTATTGGAATAATTGAATAATTTAATAGAAATCATTAATAGCATATAGAAAATATAATGATATAAAGAAACACGTCATACATATCATCCGTTTGCTTTTACATATTAAGCCCATGCGACAGTTTTCAAGTATTTCGTTTTGACTTTAGTATTTTTTGAATGGAAGCAAGGGAAAGAGTTATCTGAATGACTTCTCCTAAGATCATACATTTATTCGACGTATTGTATGCGATTTACGCACTTTTTTTCGGACTCGACTTTAAAGCGTTAAAGGTACCGACGAAAGGCGAACATTCAAGTTTTAAGGTAAATAGTCAATTGTACTGAACGATCACGTTAGTGGAATGCGAACAAAATATGTTATTGTAATTCAGAGTCAAATTTAATTTGTAGGCTAGGCGCTTCGAATGCAAACGTTTTTACGTTACCAATGGTATATTATTATTACCAGTATCATATACGAATAATCGTTATTGCGCAACTTATTAAGACTTGCGACATAAACACGGAGATACTGTGTGTAAAATTAATTGTAAGTTAACAAACAAAGAAAATGATTCATCTTTTAACTGTCATTGATCATTGTTAATCGTAGTTTTAACATGTTTGCTCATATCCTAGTATAACTAAGTACAAGTTTGCGTTTAATTCTTTGAGCACGTTAAGCCGTTATTAAGTTGCTGTATGGTGTTTCAAAAATACTGATATCATTAAATCACCATCAACCAAAACTCTATGAACTCCTTTTTTTTTTTATAACGATTAGTTAACCAAGACATTTTTTCAATTATTTTTTCAATTTCTTTTCCAATTAAATTTCCTTCTGTCTCTTTCTTTTGAAATAGCTTTCACATAGTCCCCTCATATGATTGATTTATCCAAGTATTTAATTGTCATATGTATTTATTTATATCAATCGACCATACTGATCCGTCATTATGTCATTCGTTTTCATTACTCTTGTGAAAGTCAAATTTGTAAACTAAAAAGCACCACTCACGAAGCTGTTTCCTGTTATAAATGTAAATTACAAGAATACAATTTTACAGTTTCCTATTTATCTTAGAACTCGACTTGGGAAATGAAAGAAGAACAGAAAATGACATGTGGGATTGAAATAGGTGGTCGAAATTATTTTCATTCATTTTAGACGCTAAGGATTTTAAGTGTCGTGTTGCGATGTACTGTGCTGCGTTATTAATGATGAAAACTAATTAAAATTCAAATCGAAAGAAAATAGTCCGTGTGAAATAGACGCGAGAGCGTCAAGATTTTGCTGAAAATTATTTTCGCTCAACTTCTACGTCTCTGTCAATCCTGTCGTTATTAATTGATTGTCGTATGACTGTTACTAGAAATTTGACGCACTAACACAGGACGAAACTCGAGAAAAGGCAAGTTTTATACGTAAACTTTTATTACACCTTATATACCTTGATTTTTCGATGCTTTGAAAATTGTCTCAAATCTTGCGCAACTCGTCAGATCGACCAATGCAAATCTCTGTCAAATCTCTATGAAGTAATCACTTTTCATTACACTGAAGCTAATTAATATCGTTTTCGATTGAACTGTATATCAACTCCGTTCGGTGTATCTTTGTTCTCTACTATCGCACGAGAACAAGTGAGACAGAGATAAACTAAGTGGAACTAGTGCAACCGGTGTGGGTGCAATCGAAAACGCTATAAGATTCTTGAACTGAAAAAACGTGACTGAACTTGTACAGGGTTATTCACAAGAAACACGTCACCTGAAGTTAGTCTGTCCATTTGATTTCTATGGTAGAACCATCATGGTACGATAGAACGAATATGGTGATGGATTTCTCGTGAATACATATGTATAACGTGGTCATCCCTAAAACGGATAACGAATTGATAACAGATTATCAGGGAAAGTTTACTGTTTTTGAACTTTCAATATATTATATATCTTATACATGTACGATTAGGAAACTGACCGAAAACGCGACATGTTATGTATAATATTGTTTAAATTAATCAAGCACTCGTTACAGACATTTCACTAAAAAAATGAAACTGAAAAGAAAGCAAAACTCTGTTATCGTAATTCTTTTTATATCGAATGTCTAGCAGTATTTTATACATTCCTACATATTAGATATAAGTAAAATCAAATTTGATCCCATATACATTTGCCATTTTGATAGCGGCTCGATAACGTCACAGTCATTTTTTCCCGAATTTACGATTTTAATCTGTAACATTATCGCGCTAAACGTGACATGAGAAATTTTTCATTACAATGCAAACGCGCCTTGTGCCCAATCAACCCGAAAATTCGGTAACACAAAACACGCAACAATGACGAAAATCCACGTGCCGAAGATTAGGCTGTACTAGGCCAAAACAAAGAGTGACTCGGAAAGAAACAAAGCACAAATGAAGAGAAGAAAATCTGGCATGAAGATCCGTCAAACGAGTACAAAAATGGATAGACTTCTTAGTCGAGAAATCATCCAAAAGTAACGAGATCCAATCATTTTGTAATATTGCATTATAGTTTGCCCCTTTGAAACTAAAAATAAATTTATCAATTTGAGCGATACGACGAGGTAGAAAATATCGCGACAGTCCAAGAGACAATGAATCGATAAATAGTTCATGATAATAGGATCGCCTCTGAATTAACGTCAAACGAGAAACACCCATGGTCGCCTATGAAGAATACACATGATACAAAAGGTATAACGAGATTGGATATATCGAGCATAATTTTTAATTACGATGAGATATCGAGTTCGTAATTATTATAACTATACTATTACGCCATTACTGCTGCTGCTATTATTACAAGAAAGAAAGAGAAAAAAAACATCATTACTACTATTATTATCTATTACTATTACCATCTAATGCTAATAATTAATAAAAATATCACTACTGTTTATATAGTGATTACCATAACAAACTATTATCGTGACTGTCTGCGGCGAATACTACCGATACTCTCATTATTACAATATCGTCCTCGTAATTTTTATATGCCAAGTGTACACTTTCATAGGCTATTGTCGCGTTATTATACGAGAAACTTGCGTGTAAAGTTTTAAATAAAAAGAAAAAGGAAAAAACAGTTAAAAATTAAAAGTTCCTCGTCAGGACGAAGGAACGCGGGAAATTGACTGCATTAACCGAAACTATGAAATATAGATATTGTATAAGACGATAAATGATGATTATTATTATATTATAGTACGACGATTAATGTAACTAAGATTATTAATGATTGATTAAGTAAATAGAGCAAATTGTAATCTATCCTAATTGACGCAACTATTCAAGTAAGGATATGGATCTGTAATTCATGTGTAACAAAAACCAAACTGTATAACGTTGTTGTTATTGTTGCTGTTCTTATTATCCTTATTCTTACTATTATTTGCGCAGTCCTACGACGAAGTAAAATGCCCCGCAACAATCTCATTGTAAAGATTATTTTAACAATATGGAGACGATATTTTTATTTGAGCTTCGGTAATTATCCTCTTTCTACCGGGTGACTCGTGTGACGGAACGATTTCTGTCAAATATGTTCCCAAGGAATTTTTGTCATCTATTCAACTTAAAAGATCTCTTATTCTGTTTGTCTTCTTTCTTACGATGAATGTAAATTTCGAGGAAAAATGTTATCAGTGCTGAAGAGCAGCCAAGCATGTATACATAAAATATGGTTTGCAGATGGTCGAGGGTAAACGAAGTATTCCTCTTGGAATTATTTAAGTCGTGGCAATTCAATCCCGAGCATGAACGTCGTTTCTGAAAAAGAAAAGTTAACGTATTAATTTTGAATTTACGTGTAGTGGAAGAAGCGACTAATAAAAAAAAAAGATCCTAAATCAACTGTGACATTAGAATTACGATACTGACTTTATTGGAAGATAATATTGAAATATATGTATGGAAGACTGATTAATTTCTTTGATAATGTAAATATACGTGAAGATATCGAGATTCTGGTTGTGATTTTTCTTCTTAAACTTCTCTACTCTTATTTAACGGTATTCCCTTTAAAAAAATATTCTTTTTGTATTTCCTTTAACGAAAATCAGGTCAGTTAACTTTTATGAGAAATCATAGGACGAAATACAGACTGTTATACATTTTTTATGAAATTTTAGGTTATCAAAGTCAAATACGTACTTTGCTACGCGTTATGTGAGGCGCTTGGCGGAGCATTCCTTGAGAGGTATAAGCAATTAATTCGTTGATTATTTCAAGGAATGGGGAACCCCGTGGAAATACGTAAGCCATTAAAGATGGTACAGCACATTCCTTTATTAAATGAAACATCGGTTTTCCATTGTGATCTATGTAACGGTCGTCTTCCTTCATTGAATTTGCGATGCTTTGTCTCATGAAGTATCTATAACCCCGCATTAAGAAACATAATTAGAAAATTTGATTTAAATTTTGATTTGAAAACGTTTATTAAATTATCGATGACAGGTACAACAGATTTTCTATGTGCGTTAATTACAATCGTCTAAAATGTCGGTATTGTAGGAAAGGATTGTCAGAGTAGTGTCCTATATTTGTTGTCTATTGCTATCTCTCTCTGACCTGTCTTTGAGGAACAGAGAATGCGCCTGAGTATGTGCGCTAGCCCTAGTGGCGCTCTGCCTGTCTATTGGGTATGGCACTACTACTATGCGAATTGACTAATCACGGCGAGGATAATAGATCGAAATCAATATGGAGTCAACTGAGGTTTCCGAGGTAGATCGCAGAGCTCTCCTCAGAACTTTGACAATGTTTCTCTACACAGACTCGGCGGAATAGCGAGCGCTAGTATGCCGTAGCCTCCGACAAAATTCTTAACAACGATTTTATGCAATTGCTATGCTCTATCCCACCATAAATTGAGCTCAAATACTTTATAACGATTTTACTGTGCGTTATCATTTCGGATTTAAGTCACGCGTATTGTCTTATCATTCACGGTCGTGTACTTGTTGATTGTTGAAGTTTGAATTTTGAATTCTTACAAGGAGAGGTCGCACCCTGTGAAATTTTGTTTGGTTTCTAATACATTGTTAGAGTAACCCGCTCCTCAGACTTCCAAAAATAAAGAGCACTATTAAAATATATTAACATTATTTCCACTGTACGTGGATTTCTTGAAACTCTTCTTTTTCGAGAATAGCTGAAAAGTGCGTCCTATTACTTCAACACATTACCAGCTTAGGGATAGCACAGGGTGCGAACTCTCCTTGTTTGAATATTGAACTTGATTTGAAATGCATTATTTAATTAATAAGAATACTGGATTTTATAGCGAGAAGCATTAATCGTCTATCGGATTTTATTTATATTATTTTCCGCGGATTGACTTACGGGAGATGCTTTTCATTTATCGGCTATTGTTGACACTACCCGCCCGTCTTTATTGTTGGTTTGTAACGAGTGCGCTCTCAGTACAGAAGTACTGAGAGGTTGATTGATTTGTCACGTTACAACATACATAAAATTCTTATTTTGCGGATAATTAATAAATGTATAAAATCGAATTTTCAATTGATGTATTGAAATTTTGAAAAATCACGTAAAAGATCTCAAAAATCTTCTTTCATGATATCGTAATACTCATAGCAATTATGCTTATGTTTTTGGTATTTACTCCATTGCTCGGGAAGATCTTTTATATTTTATTTTATTTGTTCATATGCTTACCCACGCGTCACATCCATCTCGAAAGTCGTAGTGTTAAAAATCGATTGGTCCAGTTCGATTCTTGGTAACAAAATACTGGCAATGTGGGGATCAATGGACTTCAGCGTAAATTTAAGATTTTCTGCTAATGTGAGTATCGGGAAGTTCGTACCATTTAGATCTTTCAGTGACTGAAGTGATCGATAATACAGTGGTTTTGTCAGGAAAGACACAAGTATGCTTTTGTAAGCAGAATTTAAGAGAAAACAGTACAATATGTATGGGAGCAGAAAACTTTTTTGCTTTGTATTCGTATTAATTTCCTGCTTACTAATTGGCGCGTCGCAATTCAATTTACATAGCATGCAACAAATTTTCAGTCCAGTTGATTCTGAAAAATAAATTTTATTTTGATGCATCTTTTTACACGTACGATTGTATCAAGTACTTATTATTAGTATTTGTTGTGATGTTTGTCGTGATATTTGTTGTGACACAGCAACACTAAAATTATTACTTAACATTAACAAAAATAAATATAGGTCGTACATTAAATTCTTGATACTTACTTTTCTCGCTGCAATGTTTATCGGAATGCCTGCTATCAGTATTACACCCAGACAATTGCGACGCTAGTAAAAATAGAGAGTAAACGATAAAGCTCAAAGCGGCAAGCAGCCATATATCGATATTTAAAGCTAGAAAGAAATTATAAGCCTGAGGTATCTTAGCTCCTGCCGGCACGAGAATACAGAAATCATCCTTATCGACCGGGTAGCTGGCTTCGAATCTATTATCATTCACGTTGAACATGCTCAGTAATTTTAACTTGTCCCATTCGCTCTGATCAACAACCGTCTTGGAAACATTCTTGTTACTGGACGTCTGTAACAAAGAATAAATCATGTTGACGCAATGAATATCTATGAAATCTATTATTTTTGTAATTATTTGTGTATAAAAATAAAAGGGAATGAAACTTATGTACTTTATTCTTCTTTTTATGTTGTGCGTATGCGCTAGGTGAAAAGTAATAATTAATTATTAATAAAAATTATAATTACCGTATGTACTGGACATGTTAAATTAAATTGAATATCCTTTAATGATTTTTTAAGTTTACAGTCACTTTCGGTATCTCTCATATCATAATATTCAATTTTAGGTGTTACGTTCCAATGAGTAAGGATTGCCTTTAAGAACACATCACGAAAGCCTACACTCTCGAAATCCGAGCTATTTACAGCGGTTTCTTTATCTTGAATAACAGGTAACTTTAGCGGGTAACCATGAAGATTTTTGAGTTTGTTGTAAAAAATATTCGTATCGTTCGTTTGGTTTGTGAAATTTTGCAATACGAATGGATTCGTCCATGGTATGTACGTGTAAATGTTTGTTCTTCCTTCGTTATCAAACAGTACTGCTATGTCAATAATAAGTACCTAAAAATAAATATCAAATTTTTTATATTTTTTTTCAAATTATCACAAAATAGGAGAACTGATAATTATCAAACACGTGTTTATTTTTAAATCTTTCTCAATATATACAATTATATTCTGTCAATATTTTACAGTAAGTTGTTCAGCATAAGATTTACTATGGCTAATGACATGTAACGCGTCATTTTATACATTATTACACGTAAGACACGAAAATTGCATCGTAAGTAAGATTACAGATTATTTTTATAAATGTAGTATTTTTATGATCAACCAAGTAAAAAATTTTGAATAAAATCACAGTATAACTATAATAAATTTTTTAATAATAAAAAATTGTTTACCTTCCATAAACACGTAAATATCTCTTTTATCCAGGAATCAGTAAACTTGACAGTATCAGTAATTACAAGCATCATATGTTTTCTGGTGCTAAAAAGTGAGTAGGACTGACTGTACCTCAAAATGCCGCAAAGGTTTTCCGTATTTTGAAGAATTAAAATATTTGCGTCTGTTTTCATTGATTCTTTCGAAATTACGTACTGCTTACTCGTACTCCATTTTTCAGATATATTTATTATGGAATAGTCCAGCAGTACAGTAGCCATAAAATTCTCATTGGCATCCCGCAAGAGTTTAAGACTCCAAGGATCCGATACGTTGTACAGAACACCGATGGAGGAAAATTTTTGAAATTGTTGAACAACAAATTTTCGAATGAAATCCTGATGATTTGTATTTCTGTTCACTAGTTGTATTTCGCACTTGGCAAGGTTTGCAATTATCAGAACTAAATATAATCGGAGAAACATATTTTCTTCGAAGAATATTTTTAATTGATCACTGCAAAAATTATTTCAAACTTTTTCCAATTCACTTTTATCCAATTAAACGGGCGGTCAAAGGTCAATGAAGACTCGTTGAACTGCAGGACGTAAGGTATGCTGCGTAACTTATAGTAATAGCATAATAGCACACTCAATGATATTATAATACCTATTGATATTTCCAACATCAATCTAATGTCAATGGTGACAAGTGATTGTTAATACGTGATATTGAACATAAGATACAATAGAATTTCCTAACGTAATACATAATACAATGCGATTAATAGTGACAACCCGTAACTTCGTGGCTATCGAATTATATTTTGTTAATATACTCTTATCATTATAAGATTGCGAAACGAGTATTATCAGTTACTAGTATTCTGGAACGAAGTTCAAACAAGTGGAATATTGATGTCCTAAGAGGATAATACGTATACGTACGATGATATTATAATACTAATTTTCTTATCTTATTTATCTTACATTAAAAATGTATATATTTCGATTACGATAAAATACACAATTCGAACTAGAAAATATTTTATTAATTAAACGGTAAATATAATTAAATTAAATTAGATCCAGATGATCAATTTTTTTCTCAGTCATGTCTATCAGTGGAATCACTTTTCATTAAGTAAATCTAATCGTGCTTTCGCAATTTGTTCTAATCGCGCAAAGAAATCTGAAGTAGACGGCACTATTCTATTAAAATCTCTTCTGTCGAATCGCAATAACTCGCAAATCTCGAGGGCTATCACTGTTACTTCTCTTCGTCTTTCCGGATAAACCAATACTGTTTCACCAAAATATGCTCCATCCTCGAGATGACATACCTGACGTAAAAAAAATGAATACTTTATTTCTTATGAAAAAAGTTAATTAAAAGCGAACGTACCTCTTTTCCAGAACGTGTGATCAGGGCCACTGTACCGCTTGCAATAAAATACATATAATCGCCTTCAGCATCACATTTGAAAATCACATCACCTTTCAAATAAATATCCGGCTTAAGTGATCCTTGAAATACGAAAGATAAGAATGTTAATGATTCATATGATAAACATTGCAACGTATTGATTCTCGAAATAACAGGTTATTTTGAAAAACGAATTTAATTTTTTTTGCTATTCATTATATGTATACGTATCCCACTTATATTATTGCCACGAGTAAATGATGTTAAAATACATTTGAAAAATATATAGATTTTTCTCGTGGCAATTTTATAATGTTAATATATTTGCTTTTATTAATTTTAGATTTTTAAATTATTATTTACTATCTAAATTTACTATCATAAATATACATATACACGTATTATCGTACAATAATCACCCTTTGGACATAAAAATGACTTGAAATGATAAAACAGAACACAAATTTCACATTACCCATTATACTTGATGTTAAAGATCGTGGTAAACCATAAAAAATGGTTGCGTTGTCCAAAATTCCACGACTAGTATGCACTATGATTTCGTGCTTCAAATGGCCTAAAAATATAAAAGTACGTTAGAAATCGGAAAATGTTTGAGATAAATACATCAATTGACAAACTTGGTAATGTTGCCGTTATTGTGTGCTCCTTAAAATAGCTGCCTTGGTATCGATACTCGTAATAAATAGTTAATTTATCTCTAAGATTTTTCGGTAGCGATTTATCTTGTGCATATTGTTTCACCTCGGACATTATCTGATGATACTGAAGTTCCGGCGCAACGTGGCACATTACTAACTCCAGTATAACAACTAACGAAGAAAAAGAATTATAATGCATCCCATACAGTATGGAATATGCGTTTGTTGGAGACATTCAAAATTGATGGATTAAATTATTATTATTATGAAATTTTGAGAGACTTCAAAAATACATGCCTACGATGTAAATAGTATAACCCTTTCCAAAAATCATTAATAGACAACGAATGGTATCGTCAGATGATTCATGAGGCTGGAGGTCAACGAAACTTGCACTCCATAATTCACTAATTCCAATGTGCAAACTTGATAAATATATATCACCGGCTGACATTTTCAGTATATCAGACTTGACGAACCACGCATGCGATTTCTATCGTGATATTCAATAGCTTTGTAATATCTTGATAATTATTATTTTCTAGAAAGGGCATTGGCTTGAATAAATAACAAATTACCTCCAATCTTGTATTACTGAAATGCATCGCAAAATATGGATAGCCGTAAATTAGGCATGCACTCCAATGGCAAATTAAGACTGACAGCAAAGCCAACCACAGAAATATTTCGTAGACATTGTAAATACCACAGACCTATCAGAGATATTGTTAAGAAAAATTATTAGTGTTCCAAATCGCATTGGTTTAACGTTCAATGTTATAATAAATCACGTGTAACGTTATAACATTTTATTCCACAAAAAATGTTGTTAACATTACTTTCTGTATGGAATTCGACTTTGATATTATAAATATATTCTGATTTAATTTCAAGTCATATCAATCGGATCGTTCGTGTGCTGCAATATAATAACAGTGATACCATATGTTACAACTTACCGCGCTAAATTGTTTCACGTATCTTCGAAGTGTCGCTAATCGAATGAGTTTCACGAGTGGAAGCAATTCCACGAGAATTGCTGGAAAATTAGTATTCTCTCCTGGTGGTAAGATATACTTTCCGAACAACCAGGTATACGGAAGGGATGATATCAAATCCACTAAAAAATATTCTCGAGCATAATGCCTGTGTAGTGTTAAGATAGTTAGAAATGTATATAGATAAAAAAATTGTTTATCAGAAATTGTATAGCAATTTCTTATACGTACCTTGCTATAAGGATAGGATCGAGAAAAATTTCGTGACTAGCAATAGATGCATAAGCTGTATTAAAATTCACAAGTACGTCTGCTAAGCATATAACATAAGATGGAATTAACAAATTATATGTATTTAGGTCGGCTATTCCTGATAGGACATAGTATGATATCATATATGGGAATACAATAAAGGAATAAATGTAAGTGAAACTCATTAGGACATCCCAGCCAAATCTGCATGAATATAATATCGTATTATTAAAATCATTCCGGTATAATAAAATTATTAATTTTTTTGCTTAACCGTCTCCATTTTTTACCTGAATAAACTATATGGATGAATAACCCACCAATGCAATGAGCGTCCGTGACGTTTCTTTTCAAATGCCACTGCTGCGCGGCTACGAAAATGCCACCTTGTAAAAGGATGCTTCACGGACACTATGATAATCTTTTGAAATCGTCTTTTCAGTCTCGCACTCAGTCTTGCGTTTGGCAAAAGTTTTGGTAAGTGACTATCGGATCCTTTCGATAATTCACAGGCATGAACTTCCAAACTACGTTTGCTTTTATATGTATCATGCTTCAACTGAGATATTCTCATTTTCGTTATTTCAATTACGTTTACAAAAATCCATTAAACGGAATTTGAAACGTTTCTTTGATATTGTAGGTTATGATTTTATTAAAGATTTGTTTCACTTTTCTTTATAAACCGTTACTACCTATAGTGTGAAGTATGCAATATATAATTTTATGTTTGTCCCATCAAGGGCAGCAACGACGATTTAAAATTTTTTCGGAAGCTAATACATTACGTTGGAAATATTTTTTTAATGAACGATATACAGGGTGTTCGCTAAAATAGGAATAGTATTATTTAACCCTTTCGCTTTTCAATAAAGCAACGTCCACTTTAAATTTCTTTATATAAAAATCTTCAAGTCCTTATTACACTGGACGAAAGCTTAACTGAAAATAACAAGAAACATTGTCAGTCTATACATGTTATAAATACATTATTTATGTAATGAAATTTACAGCTCAATTTTTTATATCTACGCCCCTAAATATGCGAACTAGAAGAATCACATTGCATTATTAAATCAACCGTTTAATATATAGGAGATAAAGATGATTAGGTATCTACCTTCGTGGCTTATCTATCCCCTGTTTACCCGAACAAAAGTTAATCCATCGTAAACGACAATATTATTTCTATTACCATTTCTTGTATAGGGTGACGCGTCTTAGTTATCTTCGAAATGTGACAGCGGAAACAAGACGCGAGACAGTAAATGATATTAATAAGTCAATAGTAGTCTTGAAATTTTTCTAAATCAAAACCGCGTTGCCGATACATTTTACCAATTTCGATTATGATTGTATCTCACAGTCGATTCAGTGCGAAAGAATTTGAGAACTTTTAGCATGTCAACAATATTTGATAAATCGTTCGCAAGTACAGGACAGAGAAGAGATTCCTTGCCAACGATAAATATCACAGAAATCAGGACATCTTTTTACAAAAATGTATCCTTACTAGTCAAAGCAGTGCCTGCCAGTGATGAATTTAAAAAGTATTTTCATGAGGTTCGTTTCCCCAATACAAAAAATTACCGTATAAAACTGCTCACGACTTTAGACTTGTGAATATTATAATTAATAGTGCATGATTTGTTGGGTGTATATTAAAAAAAAATTCAAATTAACTCATAAGTAAAATATCTTTATTTATGAGATTTTTTAATACCTATACCTGTACTAAATTATGAACTGTATATTTCTATCGCAGCATATGTTCCATAAGCCGAACACGATGGGTTTCATTTACGTAACGCATTTTCTTTTAATGGTGTACGATGCGGAGCGATTTAGAAAAACTGTCGAGTGGCCTGTTATTTGCAAGAAAACTGAAGCGCGGTATCGTATTGATATTAAAAATTATTTAACCGAATTATCAAATGAGAATCCAGACATTGGCTTTCCACCTATAATGACGTCCACGCTATTGCATGCTGGAGGCACGAAATTCACAATTCTTATGTGGAAATTATCTCAGCTCGTACTGTACAATTACGTCAAAGTGCAAAGTAAGTGCAATTGTTTGTTATATCATAACGTACAGTTTAATCGGATATTAAATATATCCGTTATAAGCACCTTCCACCCCTCTCGAGCGCAGAAACTACACTAAAGCTCCTTCGACTTTTGTAACGTCAAGCTAAGATTTACCTGACAAAAGTTTGAATATTGACAATCATGAGAATTTTTTGACTTTATCGTATAGAAGATGAAAATGTTTTGCTACCACCGAAACCTGGTGTTGCGGAGGAATTGACAAAAAGAATTTTTAATAATGCAATTAATAATATAGAAATTAAGCTGGAAAAAAAAGAAGAAGCTTTGTATCATTATATCGAGAAGTGCAGATTATTTGCAAAGTGAGCGATTTCATAGAATATCACGAATATTCAGTTACGCGAAGACAGACATATAATACGAATTATTTTGATAACTAGGGAAGAGGCTGATGAGATAGATGAAATTCGATCGAAATTATTTGAAATGCGAAAGACTTTGGAACATCACGTGAGCAATGCTCCAACCCTGTCTGTAATCAGGAAGAGGCTGCGAAATGTTGAAGATGTCGAAATTATTGAATGTTGGTACCAATATTATAATGATCAATAAATATTACAAAATCGAATAGTTAAACAATATTAGATTATGTAATTTCACATTTTCATAGTTTTCAAGTATCTCGAGCATTTAAGTATACATTATCAAAAATCACTATTCTTTCTTCATAGATTATTTACATACTTTACATACATACTTTATTTTTTTTTTCTACGCATACATTTTCAGTACAATAATATTAAAAAATGATATTCATTTCATATACGTATTCGATCATTTGATATTCGTTGGACGAATATATTAACATGTATAACCTTATTATTTTATGAATTTAGTATGGAAAGCAAATATACTCGAAAGACAAAATTATTTGAAAGAACGTAATTTGCGCCTGAGTGAGCTTGAGAGTCTCAGCAATCACGTAAATACAATAATAACGAATGTGTGCGAACCGAAAATATTAGATGTTAAACAACTTGAAAAATTAGACACCAAAGCCATTTGCGAATTAAATCTTCCTCTGGAAATTCAGGTAACGAGTAGAATTACAGAACGGACACCTTGTTCCGATTTCAAATAAAATGCTTCCTTATCACATTTCAGGTGTCTGCAGGTCAATTGTACGTGAATGAAAGATTGTCATTGTCAACCTTGCTCTCGTTGTTTTGTGCAATTCTGTATAAGCTTCGCTGGTACATAAAAGATAAACAGTGGTCAGAGCTATCATTCGCACAATTGCAAGTCCAAGTAATTTCCGATGACATTCGTACAATGAAGAATTTATTTGATTTACTGTTTAAGCGAGTAAAAAATCTCTCGAGTGACATACAAGAAAGCATCGATCAAAAAAACTTGATCAGCATAAATACTATGAGCTGCGCCGATTTTCCCGACATGTACAAAGTTTTGTTCAATCCGTCGCCTAAAATAGAATTCAATGTTAGCGAATATAAAAGCAAAAGATTCTTAGTCCTAGAACTTACACCAGTAAAAGGCAAGTGAATAATTAAATGATATATATTTTGGATTTAAAAATGTTTTACTTGCTAATTCTCATCTGTCAATTATCTCGCAGAAAGGCACGACGCACTATTCTCACGTCACAAACGCCAAAATGACACTACGCCACAGTCCTCGAGGATTTGCAAAAATTCAATAATTTCTCGAATTAAATTCGACGATACAATATCGTCTATAATTAATGAAAGACAGTCGCCAATACTGTGTAGAAATGAGAGCGTGCTAAGTACATCGTCTGTTAAAAGTATTAAGAAATATTCAAGATTATTTACTAATTCATCAAAAATTAACAATCGTAAAGGTTCGTTTTTTCTTCTATAACGACATATACTATGTACACGGTTATTCAGTAGAAACGCACCACCGTTGAAACGTTCATTTGATTTCTATGGCTATATTTAGGTGACAAGTTTCTACTGAATAATCTGTAGAATAAAGATATATAATATAATATTTACACAATATCAAGTTTACCAGGGAAGCTTTGTTTTGTTCACAGCAAACTACAGTATTATGTCTGTACCAAGTGCTTCTAAAGCAAACTCAACCGCACTTATGAATATCGTAGAAGAAGGCAAAGCAAAAACAAAATCAAGTTTGGATGTTGCAGCAAAGAATCTTTTCAAACTTTCTAAGGATGTTGTTAATATTGCTTCTCGCATTTCAAGTTACGATTTAAAGGATTCTTTGGTTCTTACGCCAGTAAAGGGCAATCAAGTGCATGATAAGTCAGATGTTGAATCCCTCAGATCAATTCCTGTCGTACGGATAATCGATTCTTCGGAGCAGAAAAATATATTTGAGGAAATGCCATGCAATGCCGACATGATCTCTCCTAAAACTACCAAACAGAATGGAAGGAGAGCGAGACGTTCGATTAGCGATTTGGTAGAACAGTACAGAACATTAGTAGACAGATCTTCGATCCAGTCAATACATTTTGAAAGGAGTAACGTCAGTAGCACAGAAAAAGATTGAATATTGATTTGATATCATTATTTGATATACTTCTATGAATTATAGGCGTGGCAGTTGAGTTTTGAGTTATAAGCTAACTTTTACAATTACTTATCTTTTTTTATTTTATGTCTGTACCGTAAGTCATATTTTTGTAAACTGTTCATAATTACAAATTAGGCCATGTTTGAGAATTAAATTAACTTTAAATTGTAATGATTAGAAATGAAGTACGAGTTTTAAGAATTACTTACTACCTTCAATGCAGAGTTACTAATTGAGATGATGGAAATGATAACGTACTAAGCGCTCGAAATGCCGTTAAACAATTGTCCATCCGAGACATTTGAAG